>JAAIXJ010001804.1:770416-1007485 GCA_013403705.1 Heliconius hermathena
AGCTTCACGCTGTATCCCGCACACAGCAGGGTAGGCAGAGGGAACCTAGTGTTAAGACACTCCGTTCCCCACTTTCTGCCGAATTCTGGAGGCATTGCGTGTTGAGTGGCAGAACTCAACGACGCGCTTAGCCTTGACACCAGAGCGAAGAAATGGAAATATAAATTTAAGTAAATATTTCATCTCCTCGAGTGGAGATCGAACCCACAACCAGTCGATTTTACAGTCACACTTAGTGCCGCTGCGCTACGACTGGCCTTTTTTTAATTTAAATTTTTATATTTTACTATTTTTACTATTTTGTATAATTTACTAGAACATAAAGATGATCAAATATTTTAATTATGATTTGCTAAGCGTGGGGTAAAACAACATAACAGGGTAACACTGACCGAACGTTTTCTGCGCATACGTATTCTGCGCAATTTTACGCGAGTACCTCCGATTATCAATAAGAGTTTAGACGGACTATATTAAGGGTTATTACCAAATTAATGATTATGTAAATGATAATACGCCATGGGAATCAAATGGTCGCTTCAGTCTGTTTCACAGTATCATTGTCAGAAATGTTAAAATGTGATTTTGTATAATTGATTTAAAAAAAATAAATCCCGCTGAGTTTCTTGCGCCGGTTCTTCTCAGGTCTGAGGCATAAACTTTAGTGAACTGGTGGTAAATTGTTTGATGTTCAAAAAATGAAGTATGTAACTTCTTATTTTGAATAAAATTATTTGACTTTAACTTTTATCTTAGACAAAAATAGAAAGGAATGTGGATGTGGCGAGACATAAATGAAAATAATTTTACCTATATAATTTTTATTGCAAAGTTATGTTAATAAATATACTTTGGCAAAAGAAAATATCTAGCTTCCTTAATTTTTATACAAATGTGCTTGACATTCATTCTATTTTGTAACAACTGTCACATGTTCTTGCTATTATGCTTTGCTACTAGTGGCATTATTTGTATGAAATTCTAAAAAGTCTTTGAGCAATGTGGTTCTTCTTTTTTCTGCAATGTCCATTTGATTTTCTAAATCACCTCTGTCTGTTGTTTCTGCTCTTTCTACTTTCCAGGACAAATTTTCTATTTCTGCTTCTAACTGTGCCTGTGAAGAAATTGAAACATTTTAAGACATAACATTTTTATGTACAATTTCAATATTTTAATTAAATCATTTTCTTTTTTATTTTTAAATAATTTTCTTTTAATACCTGTTGATATTCAAAAAGTTCTTTTCGAGGACCCACATCCATGTAATATGCAAATGGATAGGTATATTGTAGAGTGTATCTGCAGCGCTTAAGTAATCTTGCCGCATCCCAAAGATATTGCCAATCAATCCAGGTACCCTCTCCGGCCATGACCTAAATATAGATGAAAGTGTAAATATTTTAGAAATTACATGTTTTTTATTTTATAATGTATCCCATAAATCCAATAAGTAACAGGGTAGTCAGAGGGAATGTTTCATGGCATTTAATAACAAAATAAATATAAAAACATAAAATATAGAACTTATTTATTTTCCTACATTAAATAATGCCATTAAAATAAAAGAAAAAGGTAGCATACCTTTTGATTGATACGACTTTTGAGACTTGCAAGAGTTTGCTCCTCCAATTTTAAAGATCTAGCATGATTCTCCCATCTCTCATAATAGTGTAAATATTTCTTTAAAGCTTCTCGAGCCTATAACATGAAATGTAATATTTTAATTAGTAGATTTTTTAGCTTTATGTCACATCCCAATTCACATTAGTTTCTCTGTCTACCCTTCTATATTGCAGAGTAATTGTACCTAATATTAAGACACTTAGGCTTGATCATTTTCCATTCAATTTTTGAGATATTGCATGTTGAGTGGCAGAACTTAATGACGCAGTTTATCTTGTTACTAAAAGGAGAAAATTAATATAGTTTATCAAGCACAAATTAAACTCACAAATGTGTTTGTGTACTACACACTACGCCAATAGTTAAATTATTTGCAATAAATATTATGTTTTACTTGATTGAATATAACCTGAGCATGTTGACTGTCATTTGCTAAATTAGGATCCTCTTTATAACGGCTGCATTCATAATATTCAGAACCATGACTTTTCCAGTCACCTAAGCATACCCAACAAAAGTCATGTCTACAAGCACCACACTGCATGTGATTGCAACCACCATTTTTCTCAATGCATATTTGACATTTAGGACAATCCTGAAAAAAAAAAGTGATAACACAGTTTTACTATTTAATGAAATACAAGAAAAACTACAAACTTATGTTCCATGACCAATATAAAAACAATTTCTAGAAAGTTTTTGTAAAAAATTGCTTATTAAACTAACTTCAATAAAAGTTGTCTTTAAAAGTAGTTTGAATTAGTTATTTTATTTTCAGAAACAAGGTTGTAATTGCAGTTTCAAAGGTTACATTTTTTTAAGATGGCCTATGTAAACCACAATTGCAAATTCAACTAATGTTATTGTCTTCAATTGACATGACTACATTACTTCATTGATTATAATATTATAGAACATTCAATTATAAGTAGATATCTCCTGATTTTGTCTTAAGTATCCATTTTGATAATCCAAAATGGTTATTATCTCACCAGTAATTTCAGTTACAATTTTCTTCCATGGATACATTTAACATTGTAGGGAACTATTATTTACATTTATAGTTTATTTAATATGTGTTATTTATTAATTTCAATATTGTAATTTATTTATTTATCACTTATATACAAACATACATTTAATTTAATTTATGTATTTTATAGTAAGTATTCATATTTAGTTTATTTATATGAAAGCGCTCACTGCCGTCGACCAAACCGGTGAGGCGTTCTAACATTTACGCCTACCCTCTTGTCGATGGCATATTTTACATATAACGATTTATATACATTCCATTGTTTCCTCAGTTATTTGTTATTACTATTGTAATTTTTGTGTTCTATTTTACATATATGTTTGTGGTTGACTTGTATATAAACTGTGTTGTGATTTACTATTTGTATTCAAACTATATGCACTCTAAAGTAATGTTGAATATACTCAGTGATAACCTAAGTAGATTTTTTATTATTTACCATCAACACTACAGCATTTTTTACAATCTTTTCCATACAACCTATTATACACAAATATTTTTATATACACACACTGTATCCCACACACAACATGGTTGGCAGAGGGTACTTATAGGTAAGACACTCAGTTGCTTTTTTTCGCCGAATTCAGAAGGCTTTGGGTGTTGAGTGATTAAACTTATTACCACATTTTGCCTCGACACAAGAGCAAAGAAAATGGAAATATTAAATGTTTATTTCCTGAAGCAACTATCAAACAGACAACCTGTCATGTTTACACTCATACTTCCTGCCCCTGCACCATGACAGCACTCATAAAATAATATAATATTAAAAAAAATACATACTTTAGTGTGAGCACTGATATAATTTGCAGTTTCTGAATCATCAGCACATTTTGTGAGCCAACGACGAATAGTTGTGCAATCTGTTGGAGCATGATGTGGGGCTCCACATGAAAAACAAGTTAACAATTCACAGCCTTGACATTCTACTTTTCGTGCACCTTCTCGTACCCAGGCTTGATAAATCCACTGTAAATAAAAAATATATTTATGCAGGTAAATTGGTAGGGTATTGCATTGATAACTTGCAACAGGTGAGAGGTCATTTCCAATTTTTTTACCAAAATTTACCATATTTGAGATATCAATTAAAAGATTCCAAATATATTTGTGTTATAAAATGCTTACAAATTTGTGACATGACTAAGTTTGTAAAAAAACACACCACAATTTGTTTTCTCTATTGACCTGCTAATCCCATATAATTTATAACACTACAAATTAATTTATTACTAAATAACTTCTAAAGGACTATTAAACATATAAATTTTAACCTGACAGTTTGGTCCAGGACAAAATCTCAATTGTGGATGTGATTTTACATGATCCTTAAACATAAACTGTTGATAGCGTTCTCTTAATGCTGGTTTTGTAACATGTGATAAAACAAAATCCTCGGGAGCTCTAACTTCACATTCCTGAGCCATACATTGTATTGTATTTGAAACACCTAAACAGACATAAACCAAACTTAATAAATATTACAATATTCAATAAATATAAAACATGACAGATTTATAAAACCTTTAAACATACTGTACCTTGCATTATTTGTACTTCAAAATGCATTGCCCAACAGTCATTGCAAAAATAATGACCACAAGCTAATGCACTATATTTTTGAATTGATGGAGTACTTGCACATACCGCACATACTGTACGACTAGAACTTCCTTGAATTGATGGCATTCGTGGTTTTACGCGACTGTACACTAGAACTTCGTTGGCATTTTCCTTATATTTATTAATTATTTCTTGAGCATTCCATCCATAAGCGTGTAAAATTACCTAAAATCCAGTAAATATTCACTCATACAAGTAGAATATTTAAATTACCGAGCTGAAGAACCAAAAGATATCTAAAATTACCTTAGCGAGTGAGGGCGTTATTTGAAGGCTATCACTCAATAGTTCAATCGATTCGTTTAACAATTTTTCTACTTCTTCTACTCTTAAACAAGAATATATAAAGTATTCAGGATCTGTTTTACTACGATCTATTGCTTCCATGTCACAATCGTCTTGTCCACCATAATAATCGTAATCATCACCATCATTATCCGAATAGTCCATATCAGATTCAGCAGACATTTTGGCGACTCCTCACGCACAATGATAAATCTATGTTTGTCAATTATATGTAGATGATAGTGTTAAGAAATGGAATAATATTGAACTGAAGATTATATGTAAAGTATAAAACAGTAAAACACAAATAAATTATAAACTGTTTGTTAGATGAACACTAAGTTAATTTATTGTACATACACAACATAAAATATAGATTAAAAAAGTTTAACTTTAAGATTTTAATGTCAAAATGTGTTACCATATATTGCAATCCTGCAAACTATAGTTCATGTATGGTGGCTGATGTAATTCGTCGAGTAATATATTTCACAATTGAATTCCACTTTTTTTGCTTATAATATGAAATTCAATACTTAACATAATTTTTAATTGTTTAAATATTTAATGCTAAAGTTAATAATATTTAACGCAAAGTGGCTGGTACTAAGTATACTAAGTCCAACAGTCCAACAGTAGGTGAATACCATACCGTACCGTATAAGCTGATGATTGTAAAAGAATATTTAACAAAAGTGCTATTTAGTCTAGATGTACCCACTTATTTGTTATTTCCTTGATTAATTTACTGTCAAAAAAGAACTGTCAAATCTGTCAATTTAAAGGTCACCTTGATAAAGTTCACCTTCTGCGGCATTCAAATAGTTGAAGTACTGAAGCTTATTTTTAAATATATGATATTTATTAGTAAGTTAAAAAGATATCATAGTTTGATTTTTTACGTATATTTTGAGTTAAAAAAGCTAAAATATATTAAAATTACTAAGTTACATAACTTTGTTATTATATTTGTTATTGTTTTGTTGTAGGCATTTGGATATCTTAACTTTAAAAAAATGGATGTATCAAGTTCACAAAAATTTATAGAGCGAGGTTCTCATAAAGGGAAGGGCCTCGCAGTTTTTACAAGTGGTGGTGATTCTCAAGGAATGAATGCAGCTGTAAGATCTGTAGTTCGAATGGGTATTTATTTAGGGTGTAAAGTATATTTTATTCGTGAGGGATACCAGGGGATGGTCGATGGAGGAGACAACATTGAAGAAGCCAATTGGTCATCGGTTAGTTCTATTATCCACAAAGGTGGCACAATAATTGGATCAGCTAGATGCATGGATTTCATGTAAGTTGCCAACAAAGTATATAAAATGTTATGTGCCAACAAACTATTCATTTATTATTATATTTCATCTTTATTATCTTTATGTACTACAAGATGTCTTTAACTCTTGAATGTTTATGCTAAAGGTTACTTGGGAGAGATCAGTAATAGTGATAAGGTTGCCTTTGCATACTACTTCTATGTATGAAATGTCCTTTTAATTTATTTTTGTTTTCTTTGTATTTATTTGTTATCTCTTGTAAAATCCTTATGTACACAATAATTATAATAAAAGGATAATTTTATAATGTGTCATCATGGTGCGATGGAACAAATCTGATGGCAAATGGGATGATTGTGGGTTTGTTCTCCCCTCAAGGGAATAATTGTATTTAAATGATTTTCATTTTCTTGATCTGACATGCAATATATATTCAAAATTAAGCAAAAAGTGGCAACAGATTGCCTTAACACTATGAATAACTATAATTTATATAAATTTAAATATAGTTATTTTTGTTTAGGAAGCATGAAGGTCGTCTTAAAGCTGCTTATAACTTAGTAACAAGGGGTATTACTAATTTGGTTGTAATTGGAGGTGATGGTTCCCTTACTGGTGCAAACTTGTTTCGGCAGGAGTGGTCAAGTTTGCTTGATGAATTGTTAGAAAATAATAAAATTACAAAGGATCAGAGGGAAAAGTATAAATACTTGCATATTGCTGGAATGGTAAATATATTTATACAAAATTGATAAATATTTTATAAATGAATGTTTTTTAAAATATTTTATAAGGATCTCTTTTCTTATACAGGTTGGATCCATTGATAATGATTTCTGTGGTACTGATATGACAATAGGTACAGATTCTGCTTTGCATCGAATTATTGAAGCTATTGATGCTATTGTCAGTACTGCATACTCTCATCAAAGAACTTTTATCATGGAAGTTATGGGAAGGCATTGTGGGTAAGCTTAATTTGTAATATTTTTTATTTTTTAACAAACTTTATAAATATAAGCCAATTTAGTAACAACAAAAGAGTCAATATAAAAAGGTAGATGATTATTTATAAATAAGTTTGTTGGTATAGATATCTTGCTGTGGTCACAGCCTTGTCATCTGAAGCAGATTTTGTCTTTCTCCCAGAGGCACCACCATCAGTGGATTGGAAAGATAAACTTTGTGATAAGTTAGAGCAGGCAAGCAACACAATTACATTAACATCTTGCCAGTATTATTACCCTTGTGTGAAATCCTGTTCTACCCTGTAATGATTCACTATATTTTCGCACATAATCTAAATACTTTGTGTGAAATTCCATTTCATCTTGTATTGACTGGCTATACTTTTGCACTTATTTCAAATATGATCTTAGTTTTCTTGCAGTATTCACGGCACTTAGTACTGATGCTACATATAGTTTTATTTGTGAAGAACCAGCGCCTCTCAATTGGGAAAAAAAAATATGTGAAAAGATAAAAGAGGCAAGACCGTTATTTTGATTTCATGTGGGAGCAGAATCACTTTAGTTATCATCTCATTGTATATTAAATTGGCAATTTTGTTGAATTGGCAACATTTATCTTTGTTACATATTTACAAAATAATATTTCATTTAATATTTATTACTAAGTGCAAAATTTGGTGTCATTTGGTCCATCACGGGGTACTGCTTGTTGCAGTTATCTGGCATTAGTGGCCGCTCTGGCGAGCGAGGCTGATCAAGTTTTTATACCTGAAGACCCTGTTCCCAATAATTGGGTTGAAAAACTTTGCAAACGCCTTGCGCAGGTACATTGAGTGGCACTGTTCACACAACATACAATGCTGTATTTATTTAATTTATTTTTTTATTACTTCTTACACTACAATGTGTGGTCTGTATCTTTAAATAGGTAATACAATGCTTTCTATTATTAAAAAATTTGAATATTGCATTAGAATTATGTTACTATTTATAGCAGTCAGTAATAATTTACGTAGATATGGCCAATTGCGCAATTAATTTCGTGATGCTTTACTGACCACTGCCAGCTGAGACTATTTTTTTTTAACTAAATTTAATACTTGTCTATTATTCTTTTGTGTTTTTCAACACTATATTTTATTCTATTTTTTGGCTTTCTTCTGTCATCATAGTATAGTTAAGTTAATAAAGAATAGGAATGCATGTAAATTAACCTATCTTTCATATTACATACATAATATCTGACTATGAACACTTAGTGCATGATATATCTTCCTAGCACTTGATTAATTTTTAATATAAATACTATACATATAATAGTGCAATCCTTTACATAACTTTTGTTATTATAGTAGTTATAGTTTTTCTTGCATGTTCAGGTGTTTGTTTATATCTTTGTTTATAATAAAATTGTCGACCACGCAATTTTTTTTATCAAATTCTCATTATTTTCGAATTGTATATTTTTTTCTAGTAGCGATAAATACACTGTAAATGTTATCCTCTACAATAATTTATTACTTCGAGTGTGAATGAAGTTGTCATGGATGCTTAAATCATATTGCCTTAAGTATTTTTTGACTATTTTTTTTATTGATAAATCAATATAATAAAATAGTAATTAGTATGTAAATTGTGATGCACTAGGAGCGTAAATCCGGTCAGCGTCTGAATATCATAATAGTAGCGGAAGGTGCAATAGATCGTGAGGGCAAGCCGATAACTGCAGAACTCGTGAAGAAAGTGGTAGTGGACAATTTGCAACAAGATACTCGGATTACCGTCCTCGGTCATGTACAGCGTGGAGGGTCACCTTCGGCCTTCGATAGGATTTTGGTGAATATTGAATATTGTATTTTATTAGCTTTTACCTGTGCTTCGTTTCCGGAGATAAAATTAACACATACTTAGAAAACCTTTCAATTCGAACTTCGAATTATCTTCTGCTGTAAAATATTATATAGATATAATATTGTATACCTAGATGTTCGATTGGTTGTCGGATCGGTCCCCACACGGAGAAATGAGTTATAAAATTTTCCCGCTCTGGTTTAAAAAATGCGGAATTCAGTTCAGACACAAAACACAATGTCTTGAATTTCTATGGAAAATATAGAACGCAAAATCTTTTCTCATCAAAAAGTTTTCTCTGCTGCTTTGAAGAAAAATATTTTAGTTAAATAATGTTAAATTTAATTGAAAATTATGTTATTTAAATGATGGGAACGACAAATTAACTATTTAAAACAATTTTATTCATATAAAAGCGAATCTAGGGTCTGTATTTATAAACCGCTCTCATGTCTGAGAACGATCTTAATAAACCTTTTTTATTCATACATTAAATATCTATGAATAAGAATATCGAGAGCGATTTATAAATGCGGGCCAGAGCCAGAGGAATTGCAAAATTTGTTAATAATGTTTTAACGTTTCATTGTGCAGATTTAATGTTCCATTTTACCATTAAAGAATATTTATAACCTTTTTATAACAATAATATATGCTTCAACACTTTTATTATTTTAATATATATTTTTTTCGCCATTATAATAGTAAAGAAAGCTTGAAACATTACGAGTGTCGAATCACGTATACCAATTTCGTATGGACGTGACCGAAGTCACCTTCACAACTCGTAGGTCATTGGAAATAGGTTCATCGACCCGACCGAGAAAATGCGTACTTCTATAAGATGAAGATGTTAGTTGTTGTTTGAATATGTGTTTGCGTTGATAACTAGAATTAGAATAATAATGTGTACTATAGCATAGATCACCAAAAATTAATTGTTTATTAGCTTTACAGTACATATACAATATAGCATATAGCTTTAAACAATTCTGTGCGTTTATAGGTTTCTTTTCTCTCGGGTAAATTTTTTTGGTAGTAAAATTTCTGGGATGGCCAAAAGAGTATTCAGAGGTGGGCACTGACTACGCGGCCCCCTTTTCCTATGCACATGCGCGATTACCTATTAAATAAAGAAATGATCACATTTATCATAAGCAAATATTAAAGAAACTTGCTTGTTTATGTTTTTGTTTCTATGTTTTGTCTGTTCATGGGGAATTTATAAAACTTTATCGTTTACCTAGTTAGAACTAAATTAGTTAACATTGTTTGCTTCTTAATATAAAATTTTATTGATGATTCATAAGTACTTTGTCAACTTTGTCATGTTAGACTCAACGGTGACCTTTATGTAATTTTATTGACCTTTCATTTTTCATTCTGAGAGACTGTATGGATTGTTTATAAAGACAACTTTAGTAATTTTAAATTTGGCATTGCATTTGCAAATCAGGAACTATTTGATACGTAGTTACACTATATCCAAATACGCTGTTTCATATTTATGATCACAGTAAAACATATCCATTGTTAGAAAAAATAGTATTTTAAAAGTTATTATTTTTAAAAAAAAGTCAAAGAAAAAGGAGATGTTGCAATGGTATTGATCGCGCTTAACAACTTTTACTCACGTGATAATAATTTTTCATAGTTTATTGGAACTGTTTATCGGTTCTTCATTAAGTGTTCCAGATCTTGATTTTTTTTATTGTCAATGGAAAATGCTTATGCCGCTCAACAACTTATGCTCTCAAAAGAGATTTGTGCCCAGGCCTAATAACTATACAACAAAAAAGTTTCATTCAAATCTATCCAAGTTGAGGCAAAATTCTATTAGTGTTTTTAATCCTCCCTACATATTTTTTTGCAAATATATTCAATGTACAGACACAATAATTTTGCTGTTTTATTTTATGTATTATAGATAAAATTTAATTTTCTACGTTATCTTAATTCACAAATTTTAAGCATTTTTTTGTTATAACTAATAGGGATGCCGTATGGGTGCAGAAGCGGTAATGGCTCTAATGGAGGCAACCCCTGAAACTGAATCATGTGTGGTCTCCTTGGATGGCAACCAGGCTGTACGTCTACCTCTTATGGAATGTGTACGCCGAACGAAAGCTGTGTCTCAGGTAATGCAACTACTATTATTTTAGTTTAAATTATGAAATATTTTTTTATTAAACGATTTTATTTACATTGATTTCGTCGTAACTACGTTCATAAACCGTGATAGAAATTACTTTATAATATTTAAAAATATCGTGTATTTTAAATAAAAAGGAAAAGTCATCATTTTTATTTACACATTTTTAGTGTTACATGTAGTTATACTTATCCCAAAAGTATTTTAGATGATGTCTTAAAGAGATCTGAATCTACTATCACGTATTGTAATGTAACGTAACGTTGAAAATTATTATGAATACTTTTAATGTCATATTAATTTTTATTTTAATATCATATGATATAATATCCATATAGCGGTTTTTTTTTTTTTTTTTTTTTTTTTTTTTTTTTTTNGAAAACAAGCAATGAGTACAATATTAAAACAAGTGAACGTCGCAAGCGATAGTAGCCGACTCTTTACTCGTAGCTAGCAAGCAGGCTACGTCACGCACAGCAAAAAAACTCGAAACAAGTTTATCTTGCGAATGCGCTGCGTGCGGATGAATTATAATAAATATAAATATTAACTTTAGTTTTAAGTAAATTTGAAAATAGAATATAGTGTAGTATTTGTATATATTATTATTAATTAATTTTATTAAAAGTTAATATTCACTACATCCACATATTTTTTTAATTATTTAATAGGCTATGGCGGATAAAAATTGGGACCTCGCTGTACAACTGCGCGGGCGCAGTTTTGCACGAAACTTGGAAACGTACAAGATGTTGACTCGCCTGAAGCCCCCTAAGGAAGCATTTGATGAATCTGGCCAGCCTGCGGTAAGAGTAACTGCGTATTTCATAATTTCAATGTAGGTATAACATATTTGGAGTAAGAAAATTTTTATTCTTTAATTTAATACTATTTGTCTAACTTTCCAAAATAATTTTTGATGTTGTTTGTTATATTCTGTCATTGACTGTACCAATTACGCATCTCATTTGCTTAAATCGATATTTCTGTTTTTAAAGTTAATCAATATGTATAAAATATATTGATCTAGTTACGAACTGTTAGAAACGATCATTGTTAGTGTTGTTAATAAATTATAACACAGGAGGGGCTGACGCTGGCGGTGATGCACGTGGGCGCGCCGGCGTGCGGCATGAACGCGGCCGTGCGCTCCTTCGTGCGCAACGGCATCTACCGCGGCGACACCGTGCTGGGCGTGCACGACGGCGTCGAGGGGCTCATCAGCGGGAACATCGTCAAGATGGACTGGTTAGTGCACATTGTTGCAGGATAGGCAGAGGAACTTGTTTGAACACGATTACTTAGTTCTAAAAAATGTTAATCATATTACCGCATTGACATTTTACTATCTTTATGTGCAGCACACATTACCATCCCCACTTTCCGCCTTAATTTATTATTTTGTGTGTAATGGCAGAACTTAAACTCGAAAAAAATTCAATAAATAATTAACACGAATGACTATCAATCCCAGCGCATCTTGATGGCCTCATTTCGTAAATGTTGAAAGAATAAAATTGTATATACTATTTTAAGACAGACAAAGAAACTTTTAAGTGATTCCAGATTGACTTTCTTGAATTCTTATATATGTATATATATATATATATATGTATATGTATATATATATGTATATGTATATATATATATATATGTGTATATATATATATATATATATATATACATACATATACATATATATATTTTTAACATACATATACATTTTCTACTAGCGGAATTCCAAGCCGCGTTTTTTATTACGAGAACAGTCAAACGACATAATAATAATTATCACCAATGAGACCGTCGTGGCGCAGCAGCACACCTTATAGTGCGATGGGCGTGGATTCGATTTCCTTTCGGGGGAATGAGTCACAAAGCGTTGAGTATCTATGTCCTTCTACCTAAACTAAAAAAAAACATGAATCATTTAGTAAATGTTTATAATTTCAGGTCAGACGTGACGGGTTGGGTGGGCCAGGGCGGCGCGTTCCTGGGAACTAAACGCACGCTCCCCGGTGACAAGAAGGGCGAGATCGCGGCGCGTATCAAGCAATTTAATATACAAGGGCTACTGATTATTGGCGGTTTTGAGGTAACATCTTTCGATCGTAACATCTTTATTGTTTTTCATATTACTCGCCAGTTCTATATATTTCTGTTATTTATAACCGACTTCTTTTGCCAATAAGAAAAAAAATACATTAAGAGATAACTACTAAATACATCGAATAAAAATAAAAAAGAATAATTAAAAAGTTACGTTTTTTTTTTACTTTTGTTCAATCTATAAAACTAAAGCAAAGCGCGGCGTTAAATTCCGCCACTCAATATGCAATGCCTGGAAACGCAGTGTCTTGACACTCGGTTTCCTTTGCCAAAGCGAAAAAAAATCACTCCTTATTATTCAATTTGTTTTACTGTAATGTAATTAAAATATTATTTTCTATAATTTAGTTTCTATGTAAGTTCATTTATATAAGCATAGTTTTGAAGTCGGATTTATTATTTTCCTTTTTTTATTTCTCTAATATTTTAATGCACCACCAGGAAATCCTATATTTTTTATGTTTATATTTGAGGCTACCTGTGAGAGATCACTAATCGTGAATAGGTTGTCTTTGCGTGCTACCATTATGATTTCACAAAAAAGATATTTTTGTTTTCTCCTAGCACTGGTATTAGATTGATGTCATAAAAACACGTCTCCGGAACGTAGAAAGTGGGTTAAATTATTATTGTTACTTACTTACATTGATAAGTATATTTTTTAGCTTCACGTTGTGATTCGTGTAAAGCACAGAGAACCTAGTGCCAAGACATTCCGATTCTACCTAATTTTCGAGACATTGCTCGTTGAAAATGGATATAATTCATTCTTCGAGTAAGAGTCGAATCCACACTCGTCGGGTATATAGTCAAACATTGCTGCTACACTACGAAGGCCTCTATAGACGAAGTAGTTACTTTGTCTATAGAGGCCATCGCATCAGCATACTAAAAATGTTTATTTATAAATGAACAGGCATACCAAGCTGGTGTCGAGCTGTATGAATCTCGTAAACAATTTCCGGAGTTCTGCATCCCACTAGTGGTGATACCGTCCACCATAAGCAACAACGTGCCGGGGACTGACTTCTCGCTGGGCGCCGACACTGCCCTCAACGAGATCACTGAGATATGCGATCGTATTAGACAGAGTGCTCAGGTATCTACATAAAACTACATAACATTTCTTTACTTTGAATTAATGGAAGTATATATTACTGTTTACTAAGCAAGATGAAGTTAATATATGTAAAAAAAATATTCACCATAATAACAATGTACATGGACTGACTTCTTGCGGGGCGCCGATGTTGCACTCATCAAGATCACTGAGATATATTATCTTATTAGACAGAGTGCTCAGAATTATTCATTATAACAATCAATAAATATAAATTTTATTTTCTTTATAAGTGAAATAATTTGTAAATTTTGGAAAAAGATCTCAATTTTTTTTATTCTGATGTCGATCTGTTGAGTTTTAACGAAATATATGATTTTAATTTAAAGTATATATAAGTTTTTAAGTTATTCCTTAGAAACTATGTAAAAGCTCTTAACATTTAGTTTTATCAGACTGTTGAAACTGAAAACTGAAACTGTTATGTATTTGATGAACTTATTTCAGGGTACCAAACGACGTGTTTTCGTCGTTGAAACTATGGGTGGTTATTGTGGTTACCTTGCCACATTAGCAGGTGTGTTTTTTAACAATTATTCCTAGTCTGTTCAAGATCACAGCTATCACATTGAGTCAAAAATTAACAATTACGTAAAAAATATACTAATTTTGTTCAAATTTCCCCAAAAGTTTTATTCAAATTGAACAGTGGAAATCATATTAATTTACTAATGGGGGCGTGTGTGTGTGTGTGTGTGTGTGCAAAGAATATATTAAAGTAATTTAATGTTCCATAGGTTTGGCAGGAGGAGCGGACGCAGCGTACATTTACGAAGAGAAGTTCTCAATTAAGGACCTACAGCAAGATGTATATCATATGGCATCGAAAATGACCGGCGGCATCCAACGCGGTCTCATTCTACGTAATGAGAAAGCAAATGAGAATTATAATACTGATTTTATTTACCGTCTCTACTCTGAAGAGGGCAAAGGTCTATTTACAGCTAGAATGAACGTGCTTGGTAAGTATGAACATAAGATTTGTTATTATTTATATAAGTTTTTTGCTTACTTGCTTGGCTTTTCTGTAACTGATATGAAGTTAACAAATGTATGGTGCCATATAGGAAGTAATAACTGGACTCAGATACGTCATACACTTAATTATACAAATGGGGAACGGACTGTCTTAACACTAGGTTCCCTCTCCCTACCCTGCTATGTCCGAGTACAGCGTAAGGTTGTAAAAGAACGTTATACAAACTGTAATTGACAGAATTATATCATTTTATATGCTTCTGATCTGCTGATCCGAGCCGAGATTTTTTGCTATTACCGAACGTTAGAGTTATTGGGTTTTGAACACTCAATGTCAATACAAGCAATTGATGGCAATACAACAGATGAAAATAATAAATACTTTTTTCAGGTCACATGCAACAAGGTGGCTCACCGACACCCTTCGACCGTAACATGGGAACTAAAATGGCAGCTAAATGTTTGCACTGGCTAGTGGAGTCCATCCACAAGGGACCAGCAAACGGACCAGACTCCGCTTGCTTACTTGGTATAGTAAAGAGGCAGTACAAGTTCACACCTCTTGAAGAGTTGAAATCTCAAACAAACTTTGCGTAAGTATTTTATCACGCTGTATCGGCAGGATAGGCAGAGGGAGTCTAGTATTAAGACACTCTGTTGCCCACTGCCCGCGCAATTCTGGAGGCATTGCGTATTAAGTGGTGAAGTGAGCTTCACCACTTAATACGCTGCGCTTTGCCTCGTTACCGAGCGAGGAAATGAAAATATTATATATTACATTTGGGGCCGTTCAAGTATTACGTAAGCAGTTTTTTTGCAATTATTGACCTCCCTCTTCCCTATGTCATCAAAAATAAGCAATCCTCTAAAAAAATTTCATTGAACACGTCAAAAATAAGCAAACCCAAGACCCCCCGCCCAGTTCTTACGTAATACTTGAACGGCCCCTTTCCTAGTGATGGGATCTAACCCACAGCCTTTCGCGTTTATAGTCGCATGCTTGTGCCCCTGTGCCACGTCAGGTATCCTATGTATATTAACGATTATTCAAAAATAATTAAGCACATGGTTTAAATATTTTAGGCAAAGAATACCGAAACAACAATGGTGGATGAAACTTCGTCCACTTTTGCGTATTTTGGCTAAACATGACTCCACATATGAAGAGGAAGGCATGTACATGACAGTGGAACAAGGAGAAATTGACTCTGAGAATGTTATTTAATAGTATATCTATACATTATACTAGTCATGCGATAATCTTGTAGATGAAAATAAAAAAAAAGTATATAACTAAAACATAAGAAATATTTGTCACAACTTTTTTTTTATGTACATTTCTATCGGAATTAATTAATAGACTACTAATTAAATTTGTTATAATGTCAATATAAATAATTATATTGTAAAATATTATGTTGTTTGTAGTTTAGTCGTTATGAACTGTTTGTAGTAATAGTTTGCCCTTAGCCCTTCCTACAAGTATGGCTGCCATATATTTCTTTACAATTTGCCTTAAATTGAAATCTGCTTAATTACTATAAGTTATTAAAAAATGTAGAGTATTACAACATCATATAATAAAGTAATTAGTTTATTTGCTTAATTATATTTTAGGAAAATTATGTAATTTTATTTATTGCTAGACTATTTTAGTGTTTAGATATTATTTATTGTGTGACCATGAATATAAATAAGTAATAAGAACTATTATTTCATATGTTATTTTACTTTCAAACGAGTCTGCATAAAAAAATTGCAAACGAAATTTTTTATGTAATAGCTGATATCACAGCACAGTTTATAATTGTTATATGTATAAATTATTTACATTTTTATATGAGATTACTTTTGTAATAATTTTTAAATATTATAAGCATAGCTTTATTCATAAAATCTTGTATATGAAAGTAATATGAAATTACATTAGCAGTATTTACAAATATATCATTTTATTAAATTACTATACATTATACCCAAGAAAGACAAACGATATCGTATTATATAATGAATGTCAGTATGAGTGTTTACAAGTAAAGTGTTCTGAATAAGGAGTTTTTTATTTTAACCAACAATATGTTACTTGAATTGCAGTAACCGTGTCTTGACGCCAAGTTATTGTCTATCCTGTTATATGCAGGATAAAGCATAAATCAAAAAATATATATATACAGAAATACATAATTTGAGACCTATGCTATAAATTAGGCTTCAATATTTTTTAGATTTTTTTTTATTTAGGTTTCACTAGTTTCCATAGACAATTTAATTGATACATTAACGTCAATTCTTTTATTATAAATATAGTATTACAATTCAAACAGTCTTAAATAATTCATAATGAAAAATATTATGAGAAAATAAATATTAACATTTGTATAAACAAAGTAAAAAAAATTTTTAGGCACTTACTTGTCTGTTGAAGTGCCAACACATTATCATTAAGCAAAAACTATATTTTTCAAGATGTTGACGTTTGACCGCGTAGCAAGTGAAAGTGTCACGTCAGTAGTATTGCTGTCAGGTTTCTGAAACGTCTCTATTTATCGGCCAACTTTATTTAACATACGGGTATTTAAGAAAATTATAAATAAATAATTAAACTTTGCGGACGTTACAAGCTTAGCTTAGCTTAGTACAGTGCATTAAACTATCATAATTTCTAGTTTTAGGTTAATACCGGGAAGATGGGTGTTAAACCTGCAATTGGAAGGAAATCTAACAAGAACCCCCCAATTTTTAGCCATGAATTTGTTATCCAAAACCATGCAGATATTGTTTCATGTGTAGTAATGGTTTTCCTGGTGGGGCTTATGGTACAGGTAAGTGCTAAGTGCCACGTAGTGTGAAAAAATCTCATTTTTTGAAGCTAGTAGGGCTGTATTTATATTACTGATACTAATATATTTGTTAAATTATACAGGCCACAAGTCCCGTTGCGAGTTTATTCATCAGCTTGCACCATAATGTAACTGGAGTAGAACCGACGCGCGATCTTCCTAAGGGCGAACCTTTCTCGTATGAAGCTGGTTGGAAAGATGCCTGTGCTGTTTTCTTTTACTCACTAGTATGCATTGTAATGCATGCAATTTTACAAGAGTATTTCTTAGATGTAAGTATTCTTGTTATATCTTATATATAAAAATATTCATAATTGCACCAATTCTATGTATAAAAGGCATACTCTTAAATAATACAAATTTATTGTAGAAAATATCAAAGAAATTTCACCTATCCAAGTCAAGATTAAGTGCTCTAAATGAATCAGGCCAGCTTGTAGTATTCCAACTAGTTACATTGCTTTGGGGAGGAGATGCTATTCTTCGTGAAGGATTTATTTTCAATATTTCTCAGCTGTGGGATGGTGAGTGTAATTTAATATATCTATTTTTCTCATAATATATATAGTTTAGTTTCCCACTGTATCACCCACATAGCTTAGTAACACAGGTGGAGACATAGGACATATGGCCTCACATAGCCAGATGGACTTATAGCTTTCCATATATTAAAAAAATAAATAATTAATATTACTTTTTATATTTTAGGATATCCAAATCACCCAATGAGTTTTCTATTGAAGTTATGGTGGGTTGTCCAAGCTTCTTACTGGGTTCACACCATTCCTGAGTTATACTTCCAAAGAATTAAGAAAGACGAATGGTCAGGACGCATAAGACATGCTGCAGCTGCATTTGCATTTGTAGCTCTAGCTTATGGTTTCAAGTAAGATAAATTAATTGATATAAATAATACAATTTACGATAAAAAGACTATTACAGTGCAGCAGCACATCATCTGACTATAAATGTGTTGGTTGTGGGTCTGATCCCTACTCCAGGGAATGAGTTGTTTTCATTTTAGTAATGAGACAAACCACTTTGTTGAGTTCTGTCATTGTATCAAAAATTGGGAAGCAAGTGGGAAACAGAGTGGCTGAACTAAAGGTTCTCTCCTTTAGCAGGGGAGCACATAAAATAAAAAAGTATTTGAGATACTACTTTGAGCTTTATAATTTTTTTGTTTTCTTTTCAACAGATTCCAAAGGGTGGGAGTATGCTTAGTGGTTTTACATTCTTTAGCGGAATTTGTAGCTCATAGCTACCATCTTAACACAATCCTTAGAGGAGAAAGGGAAGATTATTTGGACAAATGTAAGTGAACATTTTTATTGCTTTATGTCATATTTGAATATATGATGGTTGGCTTATCTCCTTACAATAAATTATGTATAATGATATTATTGGAAATATATTAAAACAACAGTAGTTTTTTTTGATATTTAGTATTATCAAATATCAACATACTGTTTAGAGATATATATATTTTATACAATAAATATATATANTATTGTTACAATGAATTATAAAGCAAATTATAAAAACAACTAAAACTAATTTTAATACTATGTTAAATATTCTTATTATTTCAAAGTAAAAATATTTTAAGAATCTCCAATCCATGTTATTATTGATACAATATGTGTACATAATTTAAAATTATTATTTTTGGAGTCTCTTGAAATCTGGTTACATGTTTAAAATTAATTTTAATGTATATATTTGTATAATTTTATTGTACATGTTTGTATAACATTAATTTTATTAGCTTTTGCTTATCATATGCTTAACTTATCTATTAATGTTATTTTGGTATGGCTGGGCAACTTGACTTTATTAGAACTAATTATTGAAAAATAAAAAAGATACTAAGTTTTCATTTATAATTTCTGTGGTTTTGTTTTTCATTTAAAAACTGAAAACTGTACTGACACTTGATCCATACTCTCTTTTTTTCATATCATTATTATTAATATTATTTATTTTTCCAATATTTTAAAATATACTCTAAAGTATAAAGTCTAAACCTAAGGTTAAATTATGGGTAAACTAGTTTTATTACATGTTTTAATCTTATACATATTTATGATTTCTGTTATGCATATTTTTACTATGCATATTATTATTGATAATGCATATTTTTATTTCCAGTTTTCAGCTTATTAAATGGTGTAGTGTTTGTGACTGTACGCCTCTGTTCACTGGTGCTTGGTGTGTTGACATTCTACTTTGGAGTGGCGGGTGCTGCCCCATTGTTACTCAGAGTGGCGGCCCTATCAGTCCTTGTGTCATTCCAGGTATTTTTTTTCACCATGTACGCATATATAAAGAACTAAAATTTTAATCATTATATATCAGTCATTGTATAATAAATTTTAAGTCTGCTTTATCCCTTCATCAATAATATTTATAATATTATAATTATAAATATTGTTGATTAAAGTGGAGGTTGTTGCAGTACAGTGGACCAGTGTTTGATTGTAAACGATAGTTATAGTTTCGATTCCATAGTATTCAGTGTAATTCAATAATTTACAATTCAACTTGAAACAATTCAGTACTTAAATATTTCTGTACAGGTTTATCTTATGTTCAACTTTATTAATGAAGCTATTAAGCAACGTCAAGAAGCACGTCAACTCGCTCTGGCCAAACCCAAAAAGGAAAAGAAAGAGAAGCCTAAAAAAGAAAAAGGTAAAAATAAAAATTATACATTATAAAAATAATAAACAAAGATCTTGAAGCTTTGCTCTTGAAGCTCTTGAAGTGATTGATTAGCATACAACATTTCGTTATACATTTATGTATTTAGTTTATAAAAAAACTATGTTTTGGTTTTTATTAGTTTCTGTCTTTAATTGTTTTAATAAAAAATATCTGATGTTTACAGTGAAGAAAGTCTACAATGAAGACTCTGACCTGCCAGAGGTGGACCAGAATACAAACAAAACGCTGCGACAGCGACAAGCCGCCAAGACTAAATAAACGCACATGACAAACAACCTATCAAAATTTAAATGTAACCTTAATCTCCTGTTTGTTACTTTCTTCCTTAAATGTCAATGCACAAAAGGAAATGTAATGCTTAGACATCGCATTATATGAAATATATTAAAATACGACAATTTATTTTACACTCAAAATTTATTATACTGCTATTATCTTCTTCAACGTGTAATACGATGTCTGATATTTATAAACATTTAAATTTTAGTTCTTTATAGAAAAATAAATGGAAATTTTCGTTTGTTCGAGATTGTTATTAATGTTATACGTATGTGTGAATTGATGGCGGTACGTTCCACCCGACATTTAGTATGAAACGCACTATTGTCATTACGTATAGTGGATACAGGGTTGTAAAAATATCTTTTTAAAATATTAAATGAAAAACTTAAAATTATAGGTTTAAATGTTGTTTATATGAATATATTGATAAGAATTTTACAGTACAGTGTGTTCGTACACTAATAAAAAATTCCATGTAATTTTGTGCATTTCGATAGTCGTAACGTGCAATTCCAAGCTTTTTTTGAATTTATATTTTATTTTTATAGACTTTATACTTCAATTTGACCATATCTATTTTTGTATGACAATAGACATTTTCTATTGCACTTCATGATGTATTTCGGTGCTTTTCATCTCTATACTATTATCTTACTATACACTATTTATATACACGTAGTCAACGATTCAGGACCTAATTATAATAAAATATAATGTATAATATATAGGCAGCGACTTCAAGACGATTTAAATTTTAACAATTTGTGAGAATGAAGCCATGATTGTTGTTATACTCGTATCGGTATTAGACGTTAATATAATTATTATTCTTCCTAAAATGAATTGTGCTCATAAATTATTATATAATTTTCATGAGATATGTCAATTTTTAAAGCTTGATGTTATTTTTATTTCTGAATAAAATTTTGTAAGAATTGTGTGGTTTAATTTTTTCTCTAATTGCTCTAATTTTTAATAAAAAATTTTAGAGCATAAATCATATACGTAATATTTTTTTAAAAGATACATTGATATTTTATTTTTATAATTGAACATACACTAATGAAATCCAAACCATAACTGACCGTATTAAAATCGGACCACGGACTCGCCTTAAAAAAGTATACCATAGTTGTAGGTACAAATAAAAGTCGTAAGAGGCTAGTCGTGGCGGAGGAACACAGTGTGTCTGTAAACGCGACTGGTTGTGGGTTCGATCCCCACTTCTACCATTAAGCAAAACAAAGTAGTTCATTAAATGAAATATTTATTTAAATTTATATTTCCGATTCTTCGCTCTAGTGTCGAGGCAAAGCGTGGCGTTGAGTTCCGCCACTCAACACGCAGTGCCTCCAGAATTCTGCGGAAAGTGGGGAACGGAGGGTCTTAACGCTAGGTTCCCTCTGCCTACCTTGCTGTGTGCGGGATACAGCGTGAAGCTGATTTTATTGTATAAATATAGTGGTATTTAGAGAAAAACTTTACATCCCCAATATCTTGAGAACAATATAATTTCCTCTTATGCTATTCGTATAAAGTATGTAAAACCGTAAAAATATTTTCCCAGTTATTGTAGAGGTCGCTTCTACCACCTGCTTGCGTATAACCCACTTCTAGAACTTTATGTTTGGTACCAAGATTGGACTATTATTCATATATACAGGAAAATATTTGAAAACTCATAATTATTGATAATTACAAAAAGAGAAAGTAAAAAAAAAGTTAAGTATGAAAGTTAGATCAAAAAACGTAGGTGAAAACGTAAAAATAACAAAGTCTTAATGAAGTATAGTTATCATTTCTTTACAAAAACTAATGATATCCCATAAAAACATAAATGTGAAATGAGAGCCAAGTTAAATGTTAAGTAATGTGTCGTTCTCGACTTCACCGACTTCATTTGAATTTGCCTATTTTTACCACAAGGCACCAAACCATTAGCGTACCTAGAGATATTTTCTGGCGGGGACCTGGGTTTTAGCTTTGAACATGTTTATGTTCGCGTAAACGTTGTTTTATTTTTCGGGGCAAATTTTCTTGTAAGTAAAATTTCTGGGGTGGGCATCCGATTATTCTGGGACGGGCACAGGTCACCCGGCTTCCTCTCTTCCAACGCCCATGCACCAAACCAAATATCAACCTAAGAGCTTAGTATAAACTGAGAATACACGAACTTGCAAATATACTAAAACCTGTACGTAAAAAAAAGCTTATCCGTAAAAAAAATGTCGATTGTCATGTTGTATGGAGAACACACCGTAAAAAAGAGACTAAATTACACAATGGGAGAATATATGTCAAAAAGAGCTCCAGTTAGAGTACTGCCATCACCTATAAAAAAATATATAATTAGAATATATACATGAACATGGGTTAGTAATAAATAGTATTTTACAAATATGTTACTATTGTTATATGCTTAATATTGTTATATCTAATATATAAAAATTTACATAAGGGATTAAACACAAACATTTACAGACATTGAACATTAAGAGAACGAGGAACTTTATAAGGAACATCACATAAAGGATGGGTTAATTTAGGACAGGAGAAAAGGGTGTGGGAAGGGGAACCGTCGTCCAGGCCTCATTCACACAGTGAGTGATCCCTGACCTTGATGTTGGCTAGGTGCACAGGCGTATATGCATGCCCAAAGCGCAAACGATGAAAAGTTGATATAATCCTCCGTTCAGTAAGTTTTTGAGAAAAAAACCAAGATCGCCTAGAGATATTGGGTTGAATAATGCCAAATTAGTAATAAGTATTATACTTACCTTTCTGAGATTTTGACAATTCCAAGAATTTAGCCCTTGACAAATCCAAATGAGTTTGTGTAAGAGACAGTACATCCTGAGCCGAAACATAAAAGTGACCTAAAGTGCCACACTGGATGGCTAATTCTAAAAACCAAAACATTGTTATTCCAGAATGTACTGGAATCCATGCCAAAGTAATACCAAAATCCTGTAGATAACATGAGTATAGTTCTTCACGAATCCTTAAAATTATGGAAGATATTAATTTACTATGAAATGGATTTCCCTTTATAGCCAATATGCAGCTTAATGAGTCAGTAGGTACAAATAACAGTCTGTTTAAAATCGTGGGAGTCTGTGAACCGGATTGCTTTTAACAAAGCCACAGTTCAAGTAAACACAGATGAATCGGGAGGACATTTAAATTTTAATATAATTAAACAGGAGACCACCATTATAAACTGATATTGAGTTCCGCCACGTAAACACGCAATGTCAAACCGCAAACATAGAGAAAGTAGTGTGCTAACATCAGATTCTCTTTTTTGACTCAATCACATGTAGTTGAGAGAAGCCAAAAAAAGTAAATGAATAAACCTACAATTAGCAAATGTGTTACATGACTAGTTTATACGTGGATACTATATAAATGCTATATAAATTAAATTAAAACTTTAGCTTATGCTATGGTCCATTGTTACTGAGACAGTAAATGTTAGTTATATTAACAAGAAAATCAATAATAGGTTATAAAATAAATACGTCAAGAGAATAAATATATTGCTTGTTAGAGTTAAATTACTTATTAGAGGATTTCCACTCGACAGTTTTAACGGTTTTTCCTAAGAATACAATTAGTAATGAAATAAAATGCTATGTTCATTCTCTGTGACTTATCGTACTTATTGAACTTAAACAATCTAGGTATTCACTAGCGATTCCGTCTGGATTTACTTACTTAATAGGGAATTAATTGTTATATTAATAAAAAAGGTGTAAAGGTATTTTTTTTATTTTTCAGGCCTAAGTTTTTGTTAGTAACTTCTGGAATGGGCACAAGACTATTCTGGGGTGAGTACGGACCACCCGGCCTCCCCTATTCCTATAGCCCATAAAACCAAGTACATATCTGTTGTTATTTAGTGTTAGGTAGACACCTACAAAGTGTAATTAAAAATTGATAATTTAATTAAGTTTCATAAATCATGTAGACATGTTAAATATTCATTTCCTAAAACAAAAACCTAATGGATTTCCTTAAATTTGGAAAAAATGTGGTAATGGAAGATTAATTATCTATTTTATTTTAAAACAATTGTGCTCTGTATCTTCTATAATCTCTTAATAATTCAAGATAAACCTTGGATAAGAATATGTTTTGTACTTCGAAAACATTGAACGCGTAAACCTACGTAGTTAGGTACCTACATCTTTTGCCAATATAAAATAAAACATATGAGGCTTGTTGGTGTTAAATACTTACAAATTAAATATAAAGCCTGCATATAAAGAGTGCCTGTATGAAAAATCTGTTAAATTCAATAAATATTCTCGTTTATTTGAGAAAGCTTTTTGAAACTTTTCTTCCGTTGCGTTCTACTAGGGGTCTGGTAGCCGTAGTCGTTATCTCATATTTATAACATGAAGCTATCGCCGCGCAGTGACTGATTGTAAAAGATCATTATGAGTTCCCTCTCACTCTCGGGGAAATGAAATATTTTTATTTTCTGATCTGACACTAGATTCCATAGACACTAGGTTCTCTCCACCTAATCCATACCTATATTATAAATTCGAAAGTAACTCTGTCTGTCTGTCTGTCTGTCTGTCTGTCTGTCTTTTACGCAATCAGGGCCAAACCGCTAATTCAATTATGATAAAATACTCATATAGAGATACTTGAGGGTCTTCGGATGAACATAGGTTACTTTTTTTTCTCATATTTGTAATATTGTCGATATATACTTATATATTAAAATACTTTTTAGTTTGACAGGCAATTTATTCTGCCATCTAAATAACAACCGACCATTGCTAAGCAACGGTTTGCAAAGTTTGTTGTTATAAGAAAACGTCACCCAAAATGAGCTTACTTAACGCATACATGGCGTGCGCCGACTCAACCTTATGAGATACATAAAAACAATGTTTTACAAAAATATTGTCCTTTAAATAATGTTTAAAAAAGTCCGCGATACACATACCATATTTATCTCTGAAGCTTGAGCAAAGTAACACAGTAACAACAAGTAACCATTTTAATTAATTTACTTTATATTTATCGGGTTTTTGTTGTATGTATTTTCTATAATTTGATATTGATCCTTATGAAAATGAATATAATAGTCACTTTTAGCATTTCATCTAGATTGAAATTATAGTTCACTGTATAACATTCTAATAAATAATTAAGGAGATGTCACTGATTCGAAATAACCTAGCATACGACCGGCATAGTATGACCGACGCGAACGGGCAGATGACTTTGACGGTTTTGTAAATTTTCATACATTTTCGAACTACTGTTAATTTTTATGTAATTATTTGCTGTTTATAATTAATTTATACTTTTCTTTGGTTCTTCGCTTATTCGAGGAGCAGATTAGTTAGATTTTCATAAATTTCTTGGTGTGGTGTAAGTTGCGGCCCTGCGCGGCATCGGTGTAATATTATTTAAGTATTAAGGAAAGAATTGTTGGTTATTTCATCTCGGTTGGATGGTTATCTATACCGTTGTTATACACTTAATAAATTGTAGTTTTAGTTTTTTGGGATTTTATTTGATATTGCTCGCAAAACTTATCATATTTAATGTAGAAAGGACTTTAGTTATTTCATATAGTATCTATGTACGCGCGCAAGGAAAACGTGTAAAAAGATTTTTCACGGGTAAATCAGTAAAATCGATCACTGAAAGTCCACTAAAAATCAGTTCAGTTATTCTGGACATTAGCTCGGGAAAATAGAAAGACAGACAGAGACAAAAAATATAATATTTTTTTATTGTATTTGAGTATTATGTAAATAACCCACATGCACTTGCAAAAACATAGCACAGCACATTTAATTTTAATTCTTTTAAATATTTATTTTACTTTAATGATATTAATAATGTAGCTGGATTTGTTTAGTTTTTTTTATTAATATGTTAATATGATTACGTTTACTTATATTTTTTTTCATTTAAATTAGTTAGATATTTTCGAAAACAATTTTATAAATATATCTAATAAGCATTCGTACAGTTTAAGCGGGCGAAGCCGCATACGGGTCCGCTAGTCTACTATATGGGAAAAGAACGTGACGCTCTATAAAAAATGTTATGTTAGTATAAAAAAAAATAGATTTTATTTTTGCTAGTACGGCCGAATTCGGGAGGCATAACGTGTTTAGTGGCGTCTAGTATTTTAAATGAAATGTTAACAACAACAACTATCAATAATGAAGCGTTATGACTAACAGGAATATCTAATTCCTGTTTCTAATTCTATTAAGTAAAACATTATTTCAAGATCAAAAATTAATAAAAATGTCCAATAAAAGCGGATAGGTGAATCTGTAATTTTTAAAAAATAAAAAATAAAAAAATGTTCCAACTTTATGGCAATTTTTTCAACTGTAGATCCAAGGGAAGTACCCTAAAGGTTTTGATTATGCGGCGAATTTCATATAAAATGCAGCAAAGTCGTTGCATAAATGCTTTTGAATGCGTTGACTTTGAAGACTGATTTTTTCTGTGTGCCGAGAGATACACCTGAATATTTGATATTAATTTCAGCTTGATACTTCTACGTGAACACGAGATAAATGGTCTTGACAGACGGACAATGAAACGATCCTATAAGAGTTCGGTTTTTTTGTTTTTTGACTATGAAATCCTAAAATGAGAAACATAATAAAATTAAATAGATCGTAGACTACATACACCTAAATGTAACCTAGTTATTAGGCGGCCTTTACAATTAGAGCGTTTTTTTTTATTTTGTTTATTAACTTTTTGCCGATTTGAACCGTTACACGAGTTATCGCGGGTGTTCATGAAATCAAGTGCTTCACACAAGGCGTCTGACGAGCCGGCATAGGTATAAAGTATATAAGTGGTTAGAATGGAGACACAGGCCAGTTTTATCCCAGCATTTGCGGAGGTACAACGTCGACATGCAGCGCGCTATTTTGCTCGTACTCGCAGCCATCGCAGCCGTGGCACTGGCAGGTTAGTGCCCTCCTGTTTTTGCTATCATTTAAGCTGACTCGACGACTGTATCCCATTTTATTCAAGGATGGTATGAGTAATATCCGATTTATTTTAGTTAAGATTGTTAAAAATCGCTTAGTCATTTCCATCTTCATTAGATTTTTTTGTCCCGTAATGTGAATTATCCCGGAATAGCGTATAAGCCAGACAGCCTTAGGAATTTCTTTGCGTTGCTGTGACGATAACTATGTTCTCTATAAAAAATAAAATCTATCAGTAAGTCTTGCATAATACCACCAATTACCAATTAAAAGCTCTAGACTAGAGCTTTTCTTTCTATAAATATCAATAAAGGATACACTTTTGCATTATAATTTGTTTTCTAATGATTGTCCTCTTTTTTGAAGTCGGTTAAAAAATAATACAGTTATTTAAGTATTTCAATTCCTAAATAGTCTTTTGTATTTTTGCAATTTATTGCTTACTTAGTACTTGTATGTGTGGAGAACGACGTAGAATGATGAAATTTAGGCATAGATAATAATTTATTATACTATTGATATACTAAAGCATTGTTAAGCAAATTACATTAATAAAAACATACATTTTATTAATAAATTATAAAATAATAATGCATTATTTTAGTTAGCATGGTAAAAAGTTTTTTTTGTTTTTAATTTCAAGAGCTTTCGATTGAACTGAGCTTCGAGTCGAGTTCGAACTATTCATAATTTGTTTTAAGTTCTCAACTCTCATATTAAAGTGATTTTTGATGAAGTCATGTTCTGAGGTCGTAATTTAAAAGATCACGAATTATTATATTCATTGGCAATGATGATCTCAAGGCAAATGATTAATACCTATTGAAAAAATCTCCAATTAAATCATGAATAGTCTAGTGTATTTACCTACTATTGAATTATATATGACGTAATGTCAATATTTTAAAGGATGAGTAGAGAAAATTTATTGATCACCACTTCATTCATCTGTTTCTACCTTAATGGAGATATTATTTGTATCTCTATTGTGCGAGGCTTCGCCTGCTTGAACTACGCAATCATTTATTTACTAATCGGAATTACTGTCATGTTCTAATAACACTATCATTTTAAATACGATATTCATACATTGGAAATTAAAGATTCAGCCGATTTAATAAGCAATTATTTTGTAGTAATTACGTCGAATATATTTCACTGATTCTTTTTATAAATAAATCATAGAGGCACAAAGTGTGACTGTAAACGCGACTGGTGTGGGTTCGGATTATATTTCCATTTCTTCGCTCTGGTGTTGAGGCAAA
Organism: Heliconius hermathena; assembly: GCA_013403705.1. Taxonomy (NCBI): domain Eukaryota; kingdom Metazoa; phylum Arthropoda; class Insecta; order Lepidoptera; family Nymphalidae; genus Heliconius; species Heliconius hermathena. The sequence goes on from JAAIXJ010001804.1 coordinate 799,557, forward strand.
GCGCGGCGTTGAGTTTCGCCACTCAGCACGCAATACCTCCAAAATTCGCTGGATTGCGGGATACAGCGTGAAACTGATTTGATTTAACTTTATAAAATAAAATATCTTAATATATAATTTATAGCATAAAATGTATTTGCTTAATACATTCATCTAAAAAATAAAACAACATGTTTTATGTTTATTTGGCCTTTAGAAGATTATAATATGATTTCATAGTTTTCCTTTATTATATGCTTTTAATTATTTTTGAAACGTTTATAACCTTTTGCAGTTCGACTTAAGCACACTGAATTGCACGTCTTGAATTTAATTTTTGCCATGGACTTCACTGTTCTTTAACACATAAACTTACAATTTCAGCTTAGCAGGAACTCTTCGCTTGATATTGTGACTGAATTTTAATCTAATAAAGTAGCTTACACAATAGATAACTTTTCATGAAAGCTGAATAAAGCACATACGAATTTAACATTATACTGGAATTGCGTATTATTACAATATCATCGATGCCGCTGTTGTCTTTTCATAAAATATATTATTATATTTTTTTATATTATATATATTCTTATTGATTTTTCCTTTAATTTGAACTAGATTAATTACTTTTCTTTCAATATTTCAGAGGGCCAATATTACGTGCCGCGTGCTTACTATGTGATCGATGCGGAAGGTCACGCTTCAGCCCCGGTGCCACTGCGCAGGCTGCGCCGGTCGGTAGGACCGTACCCAGCGTATTCAGGCGCAGATGCCAATGCCAATGCTAATGCAAATGCCTATTCTGGAGGCGGAGGTCAGTATAGTTTGATTTTTTATTCAATATATGACAACTACATAACTATTATCACAGATTTTTGTTGACTGAATATAGAGCTTTAAAATTATGAAGTGCATAATGATATAACACTTATATATTATAGATTATTGTTTCAAATCTAAATAAATAGTAAAAATGCAATATTGTTATTTATACGTGTATTTGCAATATTACTAATTATTAAAAACGATTTAATAATAATTATGAATAATTTTTATTAATTTGCGGGCACAGTGGGCACAAAGGTGTGACTGTAATGCGACGGTTGTGGGTTCACCATCCCCCACTTCAGTGAATTAATTATTAATTCTTAATATTTTCACTTCTTCTCTCTGGCACTAAGGCAAAGAGCCCGGCATTGAATTTTGCCACTCAACACGCAATGCTTCAAAAAAATCGGCGGAAAGTAGGGAACGGAGTATCTGAACGGAGTCTAGGTCCCCTCTGCCTACTGATGTATGCGGGATAAAACGTGAAGCTGATTTATTTTATTGAATACTTCTATTAATTGTGCCATTATTTTCCACTTGTTGAACACGAGCATTGAACACAAATTTTATAGATTTTTTTATTAAAATTAGCTAATTTACTTTTACAAAATTTGAAAGACTTTCCTTCTCATTTGTTTTCTCATTAAAAGGGCAAAGACCTGAATATTATGGTTGCGCATTGTTTGCACTCCACTACCAGTATGTAACGTATGTTCGACGTACGTGTCTGTCGAGACGCCCCATCCTGTCGGGTGTTAATAAGTTCCACGAAAGCTGCTATACCAAGTGTTCTGTTAGAGCTTTACCTTAACTTACTAAGACATATTTAGTTCATTGTATTTTTTAATTTTAATAATAATTAAGTATTAAGAAAAATAATAAAGTATTAAATGAAATATTTAAATAAAAAAAAATGTTTAGTGACTTTCAAAAGTTAAGAATAAATATCAACCTAAAATAAAATTGGACTATCTATAAGATATAATATAGATATAGTTTGTAATTATGAGGAATGAGTTAAAATGCATTGAATAAAAACGTTAAAAACCGTAAAATATTAACAAACATTTTGTATTTCCTGGTGAAGCTCCGTAACGAAACGATAATTATGTTTGATGTTTTTACTCACAAGTGTTTAGTAACAAATCGTGTTGATTAATAATATGTATTTTTAATGTGTAAGCAAAAAGTTTTTGATCTAAATAGTTATACTAAGTATATTATACTAGTAAATTTAACTTTATAGTTAATTTCGTACATACTCAAATTCAACAAGGTCAAGTCAAGGTAAAATTTTAGTCGAGGATATTTTATATACTTCTACTTATATATTTATTAATCCAATGTCTATAAAGTAACGAACGAAGTAATGTAATGTAAAAAGTAACGAACGACGTAATAATATGTCACTTATATATACTTATAATAGGGTAATGACATTGTCATTAGGCTCTTTCTGGGTATCATATAAAAACCTAGAGGATTACAGGAAGATGTTTTCAATATATAAGACAACAATAAATGTTTAATTAATTTATTTACGTATATTAAACTAAGCGTAACTTTAAATAATGACAGGAAATGAAAAGGCACAAAAATGTGATTCGTTTTAACATGCCGGAAATAATATTGTTGCTACTAGTCATTTCCCTTAGAACTATTATATCTGACTGGCTTCACTCTTTAGTACTCGAAGTGATTCCATTAACAAATATTTTATTATTTACTTTTTTATTATTAAATTATTATAATATTATTAGAAAACACATTAGAAACTTAAATAAATTGTAACAAGTGTATAAGAAGTTTCACATAACTCGATGAGCTACGATGACGTATGGCTTAGTTTGTCAGGGCGCTTGGACGGTTTCCAACGGCGCGGGTTCAAATCCTGCTATGTTCAAATTATTATATGTTTTCTATAGAATATATGTCATTCCTAAGTTTGATATAACGCTTTAAACATGTCAAAAATATTATATATTTTATAATTTATTTATCAAATTTTGTACTTAGCTTTACGTTTAGCATTTGACTATTACAGTTTTCTAATAACTATTATACGCTTCAATTAGTTGTAATTTTTAATTTTGGAAGTACGGACAAATTGTCCGTGTAGTTAATAAATTTTTAATTCAACTTTTCCGAACATTTAACCAAACCCAGCCAAGGTATTCTTTTTTAATAAAATAATTTAATTAACATTTCTTTTTGTACCTACTGGATTAGATTACTTTGAAAAAAAAAGCTTGGAACACGACATATTACAAATTTATTATTATATAGGCATACCTAATTGAACATGTACGTGTATATACCTATATATAGGATATATCTATATTTCAGAAACGTATTAAAATTTTAATTCATATATAACTTACTGGAAGTGTCAAGTAACAAATATCTAAGAACTTAATAAATGTTAATATCGAAAACTAATCACACAGACTTACACAGGGATTTCATGTATTAAGTACGATATAAAAGATTCCATTTTGTAAATCAATGTTGCATTTCCACTGCATAATTTAACCAAGTATTAGTAACAGTAGAAATGTACGTGTAAAGCAAGTTCAATTGCCGCCGGCGTCGTCTCCGTTCGTCTAACGGTCCGTAAACACCGGTCATCGGCTATTTGTACCAAGCAAGTGATCTGTTCTAATTTCATGTAGAACACTTATAAATAACTTAGAGAATTTGTATGCTTCATTTATGAGACCTGTTTGTTATTGTATGAACTACTTTTTGTAAGTAGTTAAATATTCAATTGGAACCTGAGCAAACTCAGGGTTATTAGCTGTGTAGTTAGATATTGTGTAATAGATTTTTTAAATTAAAATTAAATCAGCTTCATGCTGTATCCCGCACACAGCAGGGTAGGCAGAGGGAACCTCGTGTTAAGACACTTCGTTCCCCACTTTCCGCCGAATTCTGAAGACATTCCGTGCTGAGTGGCGGAACTCGACACCAGAGCGAAGAAATGAAAATATAAATGTAAATAAATATTTCACTTCCTCGAGTGGGGATCGAACCCACAACCAGTCGATTTTACAGTCGCACTTTGTGTCTCTGCGCCACGACCGGCTTCATTTTTTTAATGATATAGTATTAAAATAAAAACACGTATATTATTACAAAGTAAAATAAATGCAGTTACTTGTTGCTAGTTACATTTTTGTTATTTTAGCTTTTACGTACTTTCGCAACACGAATAGATACTACCTAACGGGAAAAACTTTGATGGGGTTATTTCTCAATATTACCTATTCGTAAATGATATTAAAGGAAGTACGCGCTCAAATTTCACATTGTTATTTCCCAGATGCTAACGCAAACGCTAATGCTAACGCTTATGCGCGTGGAAATGGCGGCTGGGACCTTCCCGGCTGGTCATACGGCGCTTCCAACCCTAAAGCTTTAAGGTAATTGTAATTATTTAATTGATTAATTATTGTTTTTATTGTACATTTATAAAAAAGAATGATAAGTTAATGCCACCAGTAATCGACACAGACAGATGTTAAAAATAAAGGCATAAAGTTTAAAACAATAATTACGAACAAAAATAATTAAATAGATATTAAGTTACAAAATATACATTTTTCATAATTATTTAAATTGGTATTAGCTTAAAATAGAGAAAATCTTCAGTTACCTATTTGTCCTAGAATATAGTTTTTTGCTTAAAATGTAAACTTGATCAGCAAAAAGCTATATATTTAAGATAAAGTAAATGCTAATTATATTTTTGGGTAAATGGAAAATGCAATTTAGAGGAACATTCGGCAAAAATAAGCTAACGTCAAGATATCTTTAGCAATTCATAAAATCAATTTAAAAAATAGCTGTCACGATAAAAAAATAAGCAATACCTTGCGCTTAACCTCTTAACAATAGTTTAAGAAATGCAGATATTTTCGCTCTATGTACGTTTCAACTTTCTGTTGTTAATCCTAGAAAGATAGTTATATTTTTACCTATGTTGAAAATAGTCATGCATATTTTTGACGTATATTTTTTATTTGACCATAGATCGGGACATATTTATTATAATATATTGAATAAATATATGTTATTATGTATTACACATATGTACAAATAATAAAAACTACAGTTAATTAGTTTAAATTTATTTATTTAAAAAAAAATAACTTAATTTTTTTTCTACAAATTAAGAAAACTTTGTGAACATTACTTTTATTTTTATAAAAGTATTTTTTCTGAAAAAATTACAATTTTGTATTATTTATAATTACAAATTACAATTTTGTGTTATTTATAATACAAAATTGTAAAAACTTTGGCAAAAAAAATTGCTTTCTGAAAATGACTTTTTTGCATTTTTTGCCTTTTATATTTAACTTTCGCCCAATTTTATAATTCAATCAGTATATTTTTTCGCTACGGGCGAAAACTAAAACATTGTCTTCAGAAATACAATATACCTCTTTTGGCATATTAAAAATCTCGTCGTGCATATATGTCTTCAAAGTAGGAGCTTTCATATGTTTGAGCATAAATGCTGATGATAATTTCATGCTATCCATTTTCATGTATTTTTTTTAATTTTTAGCTTTTTTGCCTTTGCTCAAATATTTTAGCGTGATACTTCAAAGTCAAAGTCAATCATATTAAATTTATAAATTAATAAATACATTCGTTTTATAAATTAAGTACATCTATAAAACGAATGCGTCAAATTGACGTAGACTATCTTTCTAGGGTTGAATAAAATAGCGGGAAAAAAATATATTGTGCTAAATGTTATCAGGAAGCATATAATATATTATACGCATTTAGTGTTCACAATTTAGGAAATTTATAATATATTTTTTTGCAAGTAAAAAAAGTTCCGACCATTGGTACTTGTCGGTTACTGGGGCCATAACCCGAAGATCATTCAAAATTATGTTATGTAACTTATAGTTTGTATTACATTATAATACAATAGAATACATCTTATTTATGTCTGATAAAATACATCATGTAAACGTATCACTACGTATATTAATTGTAACAGAGTATTGGCTGCAAATCGTTGCTTCGCAGTTGAATAAGTAAAAAATAATAATAATAATACAATTTTTATTACATTCTAATCTACACAATTTATTCACTAAATTAAATAATTTCAATTTACCATTATGCTGTGCTTAGTTCAATGTAGTTATTAGATTACCATATTCAAAAAGATGTTTCGCCCTTTACAGCAATTTTCTATTGTATTGTAACGAAAAAAGTTTGCTTTATTAAATAAAAGTACTTCACATTCCGATTCAGTAAATAAAATGAAAAAAGACAATAATCAACACTCATTAAACCTTTTTTTATGTTTCATAGGCACTAACAGATAGTTCTCTAAGGAACTAAATTAACTACATGGTGTGGGCTCATCCATTCAGACGCATTTTCCACCAGTTGCAAGCGCGCGCCGCCTTGAGCCTGCGCATCGCCGTGCAACTGCCGGAAGATATATTTATTATAATTAATTTTCTGTACTAAATACTAATAAACATATTTTAATTGTTATGTAGTATTATTCATTTATTGCACCCCATTATAAAAACATCTATTAAGCTAATCACTTTCACCTTCACGTTACACTAGCGTGATTTGAAATTATAAGGTAATAAAAGAAACACAATGAGCAACATACACTTTGACAGCTTAAGTAATTTATCTAGCGGACCTGCGCGGCTTCGCCCGCTTGAACTATATAAATCTTTATTTAATATGTTTTCAATTTTCAATAGAAATAGTAAGAAAATATAAACTTAAATAAATAATTAAAATAAATCGAATAAGAATAATAAGTAGACATATGAGTAAGAAAAAAATCCTTATCTTAAAAATAATACCCGAGTAATTGAAATGAACAAACATAATAAGTAATTCAAATTATAAATAAACATAACTAAAGAAAATTCTTTATATTAAAATAATACCTCTAACCGGCGGTAACAAAAAGAAACCATATATCTAGCAATCTCTAGATTGGATAGATATATGGAACAATCGAAGATTGACGTAGGAGATAGATTATTAATATTGGGCGTTAGTCGTATAAATCGCACTTGTAGATACCAATTCCGATCTATGATGTATATTTATCATGCCACCATACAGTGCAAATGATGCACTGGATCCAATCGTCAAACAATAGGCTCTTTGTAATCTACCTTAAAACCCAACAAAAAATCCACCAAAGAATTAAAAAATAAAATGGATAATTTTTTTCTTATTCTTTGGTGGGTTTTTTTTGTTTTGTAGTTGTTTTTTTATATTTTGTAGATTTTCTTGGCGGTTTTATTCTCAATTCTATTTCGGCCCTTTTATTGCGTTTGATAACTTTCGGGTATTTAATGCTATTTTGACTAATTCTTTTACTTCTTTCTTATTTCTTATTTTCGAAGGTCTTTCTTTTGGAACTCTTATGGGATTTCAGAAGGTTTTTATTGTCAGAATACATGGCAGTAGATGGCATGGAGGTAATACATATATGAATCTCTTCATATACTATATTCCGTCCAAGTTTCAATACGATTGATTCTGTTGGTTTTTCTTTTACTAGAAACCATATGAAAATAAAAAGACTAAGTAAATCTCAGTGGTCCATACGCACTCTTGCGGTATGATTTATTTTCAAATCACTAGGGCTATATGCTGCATTTGTTTGAAACTGTCAAAATATATTAGCAAAATTTCAAAATATCGAAAATCTTACCTTTTATATTCAAAATGTAATATTTTGTTTTTAAAATTTTTATGATAGCGCCCTAGTTCGGTGGCACTAACTAATTAGATTAAAAATTAATACATATTTATAAAATTAATATATAAGTACAGTCGACGTAAGTCGAGTAAATCAAAGGTGAATTTTACTTCACTTTAAGCAGAAATGTGCCTAAAATCTTAAAAAGGCAAAAACACTGAGGCTATTTTTCCCGACTGCTAAGGGAGGGTTATGTAATATTCTTTATTACTTCATATCTCCAGAACCACTGAACGGATTTACATAATTGAGTTATCGTTAGTTTTGTCTCAGTAGCCCAAGTGTTCTTAGATAAGTGACGTTAAAAAAAACAAATATGGCGGCTGTTTAACGCCATAGTACTTAGTGAAAAAAAATTTTTTTCGTTACTACACTATGTACATAGTATATTTTTACTTATAATTTATACTATTGCTGTAAAGCTGGGCCACCAGCATTGTCCTCACGTTCATTTGAAAAAAAAATTACATTTAATGGGCATAGGCGTTGTTAGGTTTCTGGGTTGACCATAAAGTATACATATCTATTTATTTTTACCAACTTTACGCTGTATACCACATAAAGTAAAGCGAGCATATTACGTAATGTCGAGTCACCCGGTTTTCTAAGTTTCGTCCAGATATGGTGTGGTGGATCTCAACCTACTCATGTTTTGACAGAGCGCGAAAAATGGGCTAAAGTAATATTTAAATTTTATTATAAGCTATCGAAACAATCAACCACATTTCGTTTTAAATTAGCGACTAAAAAGTGTTACACAGGCGTACATATAAGCTATAGATGTTATTGTAAAGTTTCATCATATTAGTACTTTTTACGTGAAAGTGGAATAAACATCTATCCTCACAAACTTGCCAGTCGTAACGCAAGGGCACAAACTGTGACTGTAAATGTGATTGGTTGTGAGTTCGATCCCAACTCGAAGAAATGAATTATTTATTTAAATTTAAATTTCCATTTCTTTGCCCCGGTGCTGAGGCAAAGCGCGGCGTAGAGTTCCGCCACTCAACACGCAATGCCTCCAAAATTCGGCGGTAAGTGAGGAACCGACGAGTTTCTTATCAATAGGTTCTCTCTGTCTAGACTAGATTCCCTCTGCCTACTCTGCTGTGTACAGGATACAGCGTGAAGCTGATATCGTTTATTTATTTTTTTAATCTCACAAACTTTCACATTTATAATATTAGTAAGAAGGATATTTATATTATATAATTTTTATTATAAGTAAATAATATAATTATTTCTTTCTTATTTTCAGTGCTGGTGAATCTGCCCGTCAATTTGGGCCCGTTGTAGGTCGTTCGGTATCTGCGAGCACATCCGTCGGCGTAGATCCTTATGGCAAAGGATATTATGATCAATATGCCTCCGTTTCTAATTAATGAGTTTATAAAATTGTTATTTAGTCATTTAAGTAAAATGTTATTGTCATATATTTTCATGTGAAATTTTACTAAAATATTAAATCATCACTAACTTGATTACATACGAGTATAAGATAAAATTTTTAGAATTTTTTGAAACCTTTAGAATTAAATATTTAATTAAAATAAGCAGAAAAAGTTTTTATCGTAATTTTATTTAGTTAAACACATATAATCATAATACTGTTGAACAAGCCTCCTTATCAAATTCGAACTTTTGAAAAGCTCCTTAGTACTAAGCTCATAAGTTAAAGACACATACATATATAAAAATGTAATCGAATTTATTTTCGTGGCAGTTCCAGTCTATACTGAGGTCTATTGTAGTTGTATCCAGGGGAAGGCTCAGGAGAAGGTTGAGGTATTGGTTGTGGTGCTGGTTGTGGGATTATAGGTACATGCGGAGGCGTCACGATCACAGCGTCGTCCGTCAGCCCAACATCGCGGCCGGCCGGAAATAAATGCTGGCGATACTCCCTATTATAATATTGTGGTTGAAAATTTGAAGGCACACCATATTGTTGTTGTGGTACGTAATATTGTTGTTGAGGTACACCATATTGTTGTTGAGGTACACCATATTGTTGTTGAGGTACACCATATTGTTGTTGAGGTACACCATATTGTGTCGGTAACTCCATACGCCCAAACATGTTTTCTAAGAAAGGAAATTTATTTGTCAATTTCGTCCATAGGCTTGGATTTCCGCCAACTTGATTGCTTCCTTGACCGCTGCCCCAAAATAGTCGTTGAGATGGTTCAGAGTTGAAATTAGGATTTACTTCCACGGCAAATGGATCGTTTGGCCCTACATTGTAAGGCAACTCCCGTTGTATGTTGTAACATACAACGACTCCTAAAATAAAATAAAAATAATTGAAATTGTACACCAGTAAACATAACAAAAATAATATTTTATTGTGATTGAAGAAAAATTAATTATAAACCTAATATATTGGTACGTACCTAATATACTACAAAATAAAACGGCGGTGGGTGCATACATATTCGCACGAGTTACTGAGCCTCAACTGTGTATCATTGTTGCTAGTGATGGCCTTTATACTGGCTCTGTTTACTCCTAAAAGTGGACCTTGAAGAAAAATTCTCGTAACCCAATATTGAGAGTGTGAGGTAATGTATGGTGAGGTAGCGGCTCACCCAGCGGCCGACAATAGGCGCGACATCTAGGTGACTCGTACTCGCGCGCCGTCTGCATGCACAGGCTGTGTCAAAATGTACCCACTTTTTTCGATTGATACGCTAAACTTGTCATGTACTTAATAAATCGGAGAGCACCAGTTGCGTAATTTACGTAACAATGCTTAAAGTAATCTTATATGCATTGACAAGATTCCACGGCTAATCATTTATAGCAGATACATCGAAATATCACTAATATTACCTACTGTATTAAACGTGAATTTGATTTTATAATATTAGAATTTTTTTTTAAATTGCAATTCAATTGTTACCTTATATTATATTTAGTGACTGACGGCCTGATTTTATTGCTTTCATAATTATTAAAAATTTCTATCATATCAGGTCGTCAGTCTTGCCAATGAATAGGTATTTAATTATAACATTTTCAGTACAAGTTTTCAGTAAAGGTATATCAAATCTTTGTAAAAGTAACGGTTCTTTGTTAAATTAAAAGCAGATTGCACTTAATTTGTCATTAATTAATTCGTGTGGGAAAAGTTTCAGAGAAAAATGGAGAACGGAGTGTCTTTACACTAGGTTCTCTCTGCCTATTCTGCTCAGTGCCATCGCGAACCTAAAAAAAAGTTAAATAGAAATAACTACATTATAGTTGATTTTTTTGCACGCCCTGTGTACCATAACAATATATGAAAAATGCACTAAAGTGTTTATGTGTGTTTGCTCAACGTAATCGGCATTATTCATAAGATAACAAGTATTTGTCTTTGATAGTTGTCACGGTATTGTCGTAGTACATAGCGTAGCGTAGCATAGAAGCGTTTTGTGAAATGTTGCCCAATACAGTTTTACTCACGATTTGGAGTAATCATTCGAAATTGTGAAGGCGTAGTTTCGTGGCCTGATTAATTTTTCCTTTTAGGGTTCAATACCCCAAAAGGAAAAAATGGAACTCTTATAGGATTACTTTGTCGTCGGTCTGTCCATCTGTCAAGATCATTGATCTTAAGATCGCGTGGAGGTAACAAGCTAAAATCCATATAAAAGTTTAGTTATACGTCCCTATGAGCACAGGTTCAGGAGAGAGGCTTCCAAGCCGACGCAATCATATATGAGTCTTAATATAATCAATATGAGTATTTATGCATCGATTTTGCTGTATTTTCTATGAAATTCTCCGTCTAATCAAAACCAATGTTACTTCCCGTAAACACAAAACGACAACTTACAATATAAAGAAAAAATCTGAAAAAGTAAAAATTTATAGGTATTTCATAGAAATAAATAATTACAAACTTATATTGTAGTTAATTTCATACAAAATGAGTGCTCTCGTCCGCAAACTTGTTTGTCACCTTTATATAATAAGTAATAAATTGCATTTCTCGTTGACCTACAATCCTGGAGTTGGTTCGGAAACCTCGGTGGGCGAGACCGATTCCCAATTGTTTTTTTTCAATATTCAATAAATTAAATGTATTTTTATATTTTATTTTGTGGCTATTGTAAATTTAATTATATTACAAAAATTATAATATATCATTTGGAATCACCTAGTTTTAAGTTTGCGGCATTAAGTTCCGCCAGTCAATTTCCCCTGCCTACCTCTATGTGCGGGACACACCGTAACGCTAACACCTGTTTTAAAAATGCACGGACAACTTTTTACAACACATAGGGTAAGTTCGCCCTTTCGCGTCCATCGCCNTAGGTATAATTTGAATGTTATTTAAAATAAGTATTTAATGCATTTGAAAATGAAATGATACTAAAAGATCTCTAATAAATAATTTATTATTTTTAAATATGCATATGCCTATGGGCATATATATTACATATATGTAAGTATTGCGTATATTTCGTTATTATTAATAGAGACAGGTAGCAACATTAATCAGATTCTTATCTCAAAATCAAGTTAAAAGTTCAGCTAAGATTAGCAAATTAGGAATTTGGTCAATGGGTCAATAATTCAACTAATTTAACTTGTTACTTGTAATTTAATGAAATGAAAATGAAATAAACATAAATAAAAATGAAATAAACATAAATGTTACTAATAATTTACCTTACTTTTACTTATTTATAAGTATAGTAAAAATATTTTTCTTTATTGCATAAATTGATGTAATACCTTTAATTTCGTTTATATTTTTTTTTTTGCAGGAAGGAAAATTCAATCTATGCTGCTACAGGTTAAAAAGCAAAAGTGAAATAATTATAATTATCTATATTTGAAAAGAAATATTTTTCTAAAATATTAAAATATACCAATATAAAATCATTGAGGTCAATAGCATTTTCTGGCAGATTAGATTAGAGTATTTGTGATGTGTCCAAACCTGTTTACCTATACTGTTTTTGACTACCGGCCTACACTTCTTGTACCGATAGCAGGGTCACATATTTAATTCTTAATATTTGATTTTTGTGTGTAATGTATCAAAAGTAGTAGATAATGCTAACCTCAGCATTATCACCAACGTATGTACTAGAATGGAAAAATGTACGTGACCATACAACGTTGTAAATACAACGCTGTTCCAGATAATATAATGGAAAGATTAATCATGAACTTGAACTAGACAAGAGTAAAAATCATGAGGATCCAATGTCCGACATAAAAGAACTAATATTTTTTTCTAGTGCTGTATTTTTTTTTCTTCACGCTGTATCCCGCTCATAGCTAGATAGCCAGAGCGGACCTGGGTACCTAGTATTAACTTGTTAAGACATTCTGTTCCAATTAACATGCTTTCGTTACTCACTTTCCGACTAATTGTGGAGGCATTGCATGTTGAGTGGAAGAACTCAAAATAGTAGAAATGTCATTTTCACGAGTGGGAATCAAATCCACAACCTGTCGCGAGTACAGTCGCAAGCTTGTGCCCCTGCCACGCTACGAGTCTACGACTGACTTCATTCTGTTTGGATGGAATTTTTTTTATTGATTTCTAATAATAGATTTTATTTTGAATATTCTTTTATTTGACTCTACTTTTATAAATACTCACAAATGCAAAGCTCAGTTAAAGCCTCGCAAACTGTGCCCAATTATGAAAAATAATTAAAATTATTGTCGTGCAAATATTTAATTTAATTCTAATGGGTACATTTACAAATATTAATATATTTAAATTAATGATATATTGTAGAGACGTATTTTAAAAAACTAAAATTGCTCTAAATGGAATTAGGTACAATCAGTTTGAACCAAGACGATACCGCTCTGTTTTGATAGTTGAATAAATTATGGCATAAAGCATGTATTTATATAAATGACACATATTTTTTCATATAATCTACCTCAAACCCGCATAATTTAGTAAATAACGGTGTAAGTACATATACTTACAACGTGTGGTTTTTTATTTATGAAATATTAAATGCCCAAAATTATCAAGTGAGCTTTCGATCAACTCATTTTGCAACAAGTGTTTTAAGTAGGCGAAACACCATAAGTTAAAAGCTGGCTTTATGTAATATTTATAAAAGATTACAACAGGAGAAGCGTAAAAAATGTGAATAGTATTTGTTCTCAAAACAACGAAATTAAACATAATATATGTTTTAAGTACAAACCATATTTGCATTTAAATATATAAAATCTAGTGAGAAGGTACTATGAGTTCATTAACATTTTTCAGACAAATGAAAAAGATTTAAATTCAAAGCACGCAAGATTGTATTTACTGCGTCGGTTACGTCTTACATTTTTTATTTATTTTAATTTGTTAAAAGTTTGCCCAATTGCAAATGCGTATAGATATTTCTATTGGTAATAAAGTCTCTAACATTTATTTAGTTTTATTTGAAGTAGAATAATATTGTTTGTCTTTTTTCATACCAATGTTGTAAGTGTGCATAATTTACATTAAGGAAAATGTTATATTTTTTAATGTAGGCAGACAAACCCATTTGAAATGGTTGTAGTATTGTTTAACTTGTTATTTGTAACGTAATAGACAATCGAATGATAATTAAATTTGAGCAAATACGAAATTTATAATACTAAAACTAATTTGAATGTGATTTAAAATAAACAATTTAAATATACGTTATTTCAAAAATTATATATGATTTTAAAAAAATATGTCTATTATTGCTAATTGGGACTATTATGTAATTATAAAAAAATGAACAGTAAATTACATAAGTACACAATTAGATATTTTTTTCAGAATGGTAACCTCTATTAAGAGGTATAAATTATTAATTATAATATAATAAAAAAGTAAAATTTGTCTGTACATTGAATATATGTGCAAAAAAATATGAAAGAAGAAGTAAACACAACAATAGAAAACGAATCTTAGTACATACGAGTATACCTATAAGAAGACTGGCACACCTAATGCAGGATCAAAGTTAACCCAGCTTCACTATAAGATATAACGGAGTACTGTAAAAGCAATCCTGTAAGCAAAGTAAAGCAATCCTGTAAGCATTTTTCATAGACAATAAAACATTTTAAGATCTGGAATATTTCATGAAGAACCCGGTAGACGGACACATAACTATTAAGTTGCTGCTAAACTAAACAAAATAATAAAATACCGCATTACCGCATTAGCAAAAGTTGTTATCTTATCTATATTCTTACCTAATCAATTTTTCAACTATCGTCAATCCTAATAAACTAATTATAGTTAACAAGCATTCGCTTGTTTTATTTATTGTTTACTTTTATGCAGTAACATTTTTAATTTTATAATTATTTTTTAAAGACTTTATTAAAAAATTAAAACTTGGCTGCATAAAAGTAAAAAAAAACTTCAAAGTACGTCTGTCAAGACTTATATTTCTCAATTAAAAAGATGTTCCTTGATTCATTAATTTCAGCTTCATGCGATCTGAAAATCAAGGCAAGCTGAACTTAGTGTTAAATATGTAGATCTACAGTCTTTTGGAGCATATAAAAAATTAAGCCAACGCAAGCAAAAAATATAAGCGTTTATGCTTCATTTTTGCATCATTTTGTATGAAATCCGCCGCGTAATCAATACCGGACCTAGAAAAAAAAAACCTTTTATAGACATACTTGATATTTACGTCAACTTATAGGCGAATGCCACATCAGTGTGCCCGTAACTACGGACCACTGCTAATTCTTTGAAACGTGAATTTTCACTTCGAAATGCGAATACTGTTTAAGAGTTTCACAGTTAATAACACAATAGTAAAGTTCAATAAACTAATAACGTTTCAAGTAAATGAAATCATCCTTAGCATTTTATAATATAAAAATATTTAAAAACAAAAGAAAATATTATAACAATATATAATATACTTATTTAGAATAATACTTATTTCCTAAGTGTGGAATAACACTTTAAAAATGTTTAAAAAATATATAATATATTTTTAAATGTAACCATGAATTAAATTTTTGTTATTTTTTTTTAATCTTCACGCTATATCCCGCACGTAGCCGGGTAGACAGAGGGAATCTTGCGTTCAGACACTCCGCTACCGTTGCCCACTTTTCGCCGAAATCTGGAGGCATTGAGTGGCGGAACTCAACGCCGCGTTTTGTCTCGTTTCCAGAGCGAGGAAATGAAAATATTTAAAATTTCTTTTCCTTCAGTGGGATTGATATATATCGTGGATGACGTGTCATACTGTCTACTGTCTAGTCACACACTTGTGCCTCTGCGCCACGTCTGGCCCCATATTTTGTCAATCATTGAGTCAATAAAATTTTCTTTTCCTAAGAATATTACAAATGTTGTCAAATATATTGTTATAGTTACAATCGAAAATTATTATAATGACTAATCTGTTTATAAAACCATTAGTATCAAGACGCTTATTTATATTTCGATTTAAACCAAGTCATTAAATCAAGTCGATTCAAACGCATAAATCTAGAGCTATTCTAAAGATTAATTAAAAATAATGATATTACAAATTAGAGGTTGAAGAACTCTTAAACAACTCTATATTTGTCAAAACACACCTATTTTCACGATAGCAAGCGCAAGTTATCCGGATGTGATGATTCAAATACATTCAATATTGTAAAAAATCATTCATGCAAGAATCTACATATATGTGAATTCGACAATGAAATAAAAAAATAAAACAAGAAATAACATTAAATGGACTATATTCATTCCGTGTGCAATGAATTTTAAGCCACAACATACTAACAATAAAATACGACTGGCATAATTAGAATGGCCCTTGCGTCTTTAAAAACTTCATAGGTAAATGTATATAAGTAGATATGCGACGAATTACTCATAAGCTTAATATTGTGGATTTTAAGAAATGCAGGAAAATAAATAATTTTAACATTTTTAACACTTAAAAATATAAAATAATGTCAGTCGTGGCGCAAGGACACAAAGTGTGACTGGAAATACGACAGATTGTGAGTTCGATTAACAATCGAGGAAATGAAATATTTTATATTTTCATTTTCTTCGCTCTGGTGTCGAGACAAAGCGCAGCTGTCACATATAATGTGGTTAAAATCATTCTTTCGAGTGGGGACTGAATGCATTGAAAAAAATAACTTAAATTCATAGTTAGTTTTTAAACTATTTTGTAATATATAATGTTATGCAATAATATAAGTACGTAGTAGTAACCTATCTAGGTTTATTATCAGCTTCACGCTGTATCCCGCATACAGCAGGGTAGGCAGAGGGAACCTAGTGTTAAGACACTCCGTTCCCCACTTTCTGCCGAATTCTGGAGGCATTGTGTGTTGAGTGGCAAGACTCAACGCCGCGCTTTGCCTCGACACCAGAGCGAAGAAATGGAAATATAAATTTAAGTAAATATTTCATCTCCTCGAGTGGGGATCGAACCCACAACCAATCGGTTTTACAGTCATACTTTGTGCCACTGCGCCACGACTAGCCTCAAGATAGATAGATAGGTTTATATATTTAAAATATCAACCTGTCAGAAAATTGAGATATTTCCTGCTCTCTGATGTGTTTCAGCATTTACATAATTGACCAATTATAACCATAGCAGTAGTGTTTAAATATTTGAAATGCTAATGTAAATTTGTTTCTGAGCTTAAGGAAAAATAAATTTATTCCCTCGCTACATTTTAATGTCTTAAATTTGAATATCAGTTAAAAAATAATTATTATATATTTTTTTAATAAAACTTTTAGTAAATAATTTGGCTTACAATAATAACTGTTTTGTTTTCATATTTCTAAAAAATATAAATATGACATTTTATACATTGGAATAAAAAAACTATCAATAAATTATAAAACTCGCTAGCGAGGGTGAAGTCATACAAGGGCAACTACCGTCTAATCACGTTTAAAACATTTTGGGTTTTCCTGATAAATAAAAAAAATATATATAATATGTTAAATTATAATACTAAACAAATAACATATGTGGGCGGTGTATTACATCATTTTGTAATGAATTATTTATTTCCAATGTACAACCTTCTTGCACTCGTGAACAACAGATGAGTCGCATGATTTTATCTGCATATATTAGACAGCGAGGTGATTTACGGAAATTGTGTACAAGATTAACAATCTAGTATTTATATGATATTAATTAAATTAAATCAAATTCAAATTGAGGCCCTCGTGGCGCAAAGGTGTAACTGTAACGCGACGGTTGTGGGTTCGATCCCCACTCGTGGGAGTAAATTATTATTTATTAATACTTTAATTTCTTCGCTCCGGCACAATTAACATGCAATGCCTCGAAAAATTCGGCAGAATGTGGGGAACGGAGTATCTTAACATTAGGTTCCCTCTGCCGACCCTGCTGTGTGCGGGATATAGCGTGAAACTGATTTGATTGTATGTTTTTTATTAAATCGATTAATGAAATATATTTCTTATAACTCTTCATTTTCAAAATGCATGTTATGTTGGGTACATATACAGGTGTAACGCGATCGACGGATCAACGGCTGTTTATTGGTAGATGACCTCAGTACCTATCCATTTCACCCCCATTTCAATTATTTTATTGTATTTTCTATTTTAAGAACTACAAATAAAGAATAATTACGTAATTGCCAATTTCCTTCAAGAATACGATTTATTCCAAAAATGACAAATTTTCAAATATTTGTCGAACCACTAAAATAGACTGACATACATGGGGGTGCAATGGATAAGTACTAAAGTCCTCTACTTATAGATAAATTACACTCTCACTCGTATATACCATATATACGTACATATACAGTACATAATAAACACCTAACTAAATCCTTTTATACGAGATCTGCCAAAATTATACTACGTAAATTGTTCTGTATGACCTTAGGGATATTTGGAATGCTTATATGTTCATATTAGTTATTTCTTTTCATCCAATAAACATTACATAGCATAGTAAAAATATCAAATAGAATACATTTTTTAAAGATTTTTTTTATAATAATTCATTTATGGGTGGGTAATGTAACTATGTATATAATATTTTATGTAAGTTAATAAACCTCGTCATCAGTGACATTGAGGATCAAGTTTATATACTTGGAATACGGATGTCAGCTGACTCAGACGGTTTACAGATCGAATAAACTAGCAACCCACCTGCAGCGTAGCCTGCTTAAAGTTATTGTTATATTATAGCCAAATTATACATAAATTGTAGTCTACGTGTTATTCTGATGTACATACAAGCAAAGTAATGTTACTTTAAAGTTTAATCAGAATCCGTTCAATAGTGTCTGCGTGAAAGGTGAACAAACATCCATCCATCCTCATCCTTACTAACTTTCATATTTATAATAGACACTAGTAGAAATAGGATTGAAATAAATAGTTGACATCAATTACATTACACACATAGCGAAACGCTACTGTTAATTAACCAAACTAACTGGCATCTATTATATCTTTTTAAAAAACATCGACTACGTCAATTCTCAAAATTTACGAATGCATGCCGCATTCGTAGATTTTGAGAATCCACTTTTAAACTTAATAGAAAAACCTTGAATAATTTTCATGCCATTTATTTAAAGTAACTAAAGAGGTCAATAAAATTTTATTAATATACAGACAGTAGTTCATGTTATCTTTGCTTAAAATAATGTCTGACTTTAGCTTTGTATAATAATGTCTGACTTTGTCTAAGTATAGAACCATGTAAATAGATGAGAGAATTAAGTAACATGAAATTGATAAATGTGGAATTTAGCAGAAGCAGATGCATCTTTTTCTTTATTTATATTTTTTTGACCTATGTACATTGTTTAAAGAAAAAAATATTATTTAAAATGAAATGTGTCTAAATAAAAAATATATAACTGGTTTTGTTACTACTACGCTGCCGTCATAAGGATAAAGGGCACAAATAACATTTTGTAAATATCGGGAAAAAGTGTTTAAAGTTTTTTTTGGTTTTGTTGAAAAAAAACGCCAATAAAATTGGTTTTTCGAAAATGTGCAAATGTAAATACTTGCATTTATATAGTAAGTATAAGACCATGGTTTTGTAAAGTTCTATTTTTAATGTGTATAATAAATAATTAGTNTTATGACGGCAGTACGTACGTCTCTGATACATACGTACAATACTTAGGAATGATATGTCGTTATGTGTCTCATGTGCCTCAAAATTTAATGAAAAAAACTATAATTCAACAAGGTGAAGGTTCTATACATTAAGCTATTTGTTTTTATTGTAGCTTCTGGTCTGACCATCATTATTTTTTGTCTCTTAGTCAAAGTGTAATCTTTATACAATATGTTACCGTCTATGAACTGAGTAAAAATAGTCTTAAAATAAAGTACAAAATTTATTATAGATATGACGATATCAGTACACATAATATAGATCCCAGGACCCCCAGACCTATGTCATTTTAGCAAAGCTAAAATTTTGAGAACTATTAGTCTAATATGTAGCTAAGACAGTATGCGTACTTTCAGCGGTAGCGCCAAATAAAAGTACATCTCTGTTTGGGAGCATGATTGAGCCATCGGATTGGTCTGGGTGCTTATAAGGGATCTTGAAATTGTCCGTGTATAATATTTATACGTAAAATTAAAGCTTGTTAGTATAACGTAATTTACCCCGAATTTTAACAACCTTTTGGACGTTTGGCAGAAGTACAGTCTGGTAATAATAAATATATATTTTTTACATTATTCTTAAAAAAATATTAAAATACGAAAGTTTCTACTTTAACGTAGGTAAACGTGTACCTTAAATTGGCGCTACCTCTAAAAGGGCTGCATTTTCAAGTCAATAAGTACTCATATTATAGTCTTAACTACATATTAGGCTATTAATCCTCAAAATTACAGCTTTGCTAAAATGACGTAGGTCTGGGAGCCCTGGGATCTAGTCTATTAGACATTTTATTAAATTGCGCTGTATATAAACAATTAAAAGTGTTATTTTATTTTACACTATGTTAAATAAAAATAAAACACGAATATCTAGTATCATTGTACATTTTCTATCTATATATATATATATAAGGATACGTACCTGACTGACTGAGGCAAGACGCACGCACAGCCGTAACCGCTGATGGTGGAAACGAGAAATTTGGACAGATGTTTATTTTCATAATCTGGACATCCACTAAGAAGGGATTTTGAAAAATTTTAACCCTAAAGGGATGAAATAGAGGTTGAAAGTTTGTATGGATTTTTTTTTAAATCGGCACTGATTTTTATAAAATTTAAAATTCAGACTCTTAAAAATATTTCATTGAACACGTGTTTCATGGTTTTGTAAAATTCACCCCATAAGGGTTTAAATAAGGGGTTGAAAGTTTATATGGAAAAATCTATAAATCGCCACCAATTTTTATAACAACTGTTAATAATATTTTATTGAACACGTGTTTCGTGGTTTTTTGAGAATTCATCCCTAAGGGTGCAAATAAGCGGTCGAAGCCGCGCGCGCCCACTAGTGGATTTATAAATAAGTAATAGACGATAATGTTATTTATAAAAAATATTTATTACATACTTTCTAAATAAATGCTTATATCTATCTCACATGAAATATATCACAAATAATTATTTAATTAAAAATTGCTATCAAAAAATTATAATAGTCTTGTTTCGAAACGTTAAATACGCTTACATCTTCTGTTTTAATTAAATTCGTTGATGCTCATTTTCTATAACCTGGAAAGATCAAACAATATTAAACTCCTATAAAATTCTATACAATTAAATAGAAATAAAAATAAATCAGCTTCACGCTGTATCCCGCACACAGCAGGGTAAGCAGAGGGAACCTAGTGTTAAGACACTCCGTTCCCCACTTTCTGCCGGATTCGACACCAGAGCGAAGAAATGGAAATATAAATAAAAATCAGCTTCACGCTGTATCCCGCACACAGCAGGGTAGGCAGAGGGAACCTAGTGTTAAGACACTCCGTTCCCCACTTTCTGCCGAATTCTGGAGGCATTGCGTGTTGAGTGGCAGAACTCAACGCCGCGCTTAACCTCGACACCAGAGCGAAGAAATGGAAATATAAATTTAAGTAAATATTTCATCTCCTCGAGTGGGGATCGAACCCACAACCAGTCGATTTTGCAGTCACACCTCGTGCCGCTGCGCCACGACCGGCCTCAAAATACATCCATTAAACGATTTACAAAGAATATGTTTTGATATTAAAGGTTAATCATTACGTATTGCAATATGAACTAAATCGATTATCCGTAGCGCGATACATAAAGCAAAAAAAATACGTTTAAAATTTGTTTATTAGATATAGTCAAAGAATTTACATATAGAAAAAGGTACCAATCAGTAATATTATGTTACAATATGACCTTATTCACATATGTGGATGTCTTTGGTGATGAAAACCTGTTAGTATTCATAGTGGTTACTCCACAATTTACCATTATAGATTGAAACCACAAATAAAAATCTATATTAATTTTCAACATGTGTGATAAGTATTTTTAATTTTATGATTTAAATTGTTTTTATGATTTAAAATAAATAATAAATAGTTACCTCCTTTGATTCCTGCAGATGCATGGGCAGACGCTGAGCTACTTGCATAACTTCTTCCCGCCGCAAGAGTCCCAGCATTTGCACCTGCGATGCTTTGAGAAGCCGCTAAAGCGCCAGACATAGTGTTCAAGCCAGCTGTTCCTGAAGAAGCTTGACTGTTACCATGGACAAAACTGTTTCCATTTTCATTATTGGAAGCAGATTCACAGGCAGTTCTGCATCCAGGGACGCTGATATTTGGATTAACATCAAATGTACCGGCATTAGCGAAGGCAACGGCATTTGCATGCGCACCTGCATTAGCTTGAGAACCAGCATTTGCTTGCGCTCCAAATTGTTGATTAAAAGAAGGGCTTAAGGGTTTGTCGCTTAAGCCAAAACCACTTGTAGGTACGTGAATATCAGATGATCCAGGTGGGCTGTCGATAATACCACCAGCATGACTAGCTTTGGAGTGCTTTTTATCATCGTAAGGTCTTAAAAAACCTGGTGGACCGCCAAATCCTCCCGAGTAGGCGACTGCTTTTGCATTGGCCGATGCAGATGCTGAAGCGAAAGCCGTATTTATGGAATGAGATCCAATAGTCGCTTCATTTTTATCTTTGGTACTACAAGCTTCAGAATTACAAGGTAAAGGATTATAACTACTTGATCCTGATGAATGTGTTTTTTTTGGTAAATTGTACTCATTTGGCTTTAGCAATCCTTTTGGTCCACCGAAACCACCTGAGTATGATGGCAGCTTTGTTTTGTCGTCATTATTAAATAAGCTAGGCATTGCTGGCAGTACATTAGTAGGGGGATTTTGAACAGGAGGACTTAAACTAACACTTGGCTGTGATATAATCTCAGGCTGACTTGACGAATGTGGTAATTTTCCATAACTATTGCCTTCTGCATTGTGTGCACTAGATGAAACTGTATCCGGTTTTGGAGAAAATTTTGTATTAGCTGGAAAACTTGCATCAATAGGTCCAGCTGGGCCGCCAAAGCCTCCAGTGTATACAGGAGACTCTTTGGCAGGTAAATTTACGCTAAGATGTGGTTTATTATTACCTAGAGATGCAACAGGAGAGCTAAGTCCAATGTTTCCATTTACAAATCCACTTGGACCACCGAAACCACCAGTATACGCAGGGGCATTATGATTAGGAGGCGATGTTTTTGGTATATTAATATCTCCATTATTTTTAGGAGTATGAGAAAATCCTTGGTTTGGTACCCAGGAAGCAGTGATATGTGTAGGATAAGGAGCAGCTGTAACACTGCCTATGCTTGGTCTTGTAGGTACATGAGCTGAATTATTGTTGCTCGAATCGATGGATTCAGGTCCCTTTTGTAAATAGTCAGGTTGTAATTTTGGATTGGAGTATGATATTCCAAAATCAGATTGTGTTGGTAAAGAACCATGATTATTATTGTTTCCAGCCAAACTTCCAAATCCATTGTTATAATTAGGATAGTCTTGTTTAGGAACCTGAATATTTAGAGAACTTGCACCAGAGTCTGTCGGAGTAGAAACACTTTGTGATCCTAAATTAGGTTTTAATGATATAGACGGTTGGCTAGGATGTGAATTTAAATTAATATTATTTGGTGATGGACTCACACTGTTATAATTATTATTATTTTCATAAGAATTCATATAAACACTACTAGGTTCTTGTTTTGGACTTTGCTCGGAAGTGCTAATCTTCGTAGGTTTGTTTTCTTCTTGAGTGATCAATGAGCCTATATGTTTATTTGAGTTAAAGACGTCATTGTTCACTGAATGTCCGGCACAATAAGGACCACTACAAGACGAAGGCTGTTGTGGAATTAATGGAGCGTGTGGACTTGACGAACCACAATTCGATTCAGTGCAACTCTCAGAAGTAGCTGGGAATTTCGCTGGAGAACTTGGTTGATATAAATTTTTAGATCCCTGATTTAGCGATAGTGAAGAAGCACTATTAGATAAACTTGGATTTGTGCCAAGTATAGGCACGTTATAACTAGATGGAAGGTTGCCACTAGAATATGAATCAACTGGATTGCAGTTGTGACTAGTACATGCAGGCCCAAAACTAGGAGTATTTAAAAATACTGAAGGTTTTTGAGGTTTTGGTACAGCAGAATTTGAAGAAGGTGAAAGTGGAACGAAAATATCGTGGTCGTTTCCTGATGATGCTGTGTTAGGAATAACATTTGCATCACATTTCCCATAAGAACAATCAGAGCTTTCGTAAGCAGATTTTTCAGTATTTTCGGAATTTTTACTATTAGAGTCACCATGATTGAAAATTTCTTGTTCAGATCCATCCTCACTCGGTATACTTCCTGAGAAAGATGGAATGCATTGACCGGACGCACAGTCATTATTGTTTGAAGGTAACAATGATTGAGACTGGGGTTGTAAGTTGCCACTTAAATTGCATTTTCCCGAAAAACATTTTTCATTGTTTTGTGATAACGAAGATGATCTTGCAACTGCTCCAGCCACTCCTGAAGCAAAAGCTCCATTTTGGACTCCATCATTTGAACCATGTAATGAAGAGGGCGCTATTATTCCATTATTTTTGCATCCACCAGATTGACATCCGATGCCAGGTATTCCATTAGAACCCGCACCACTAAAAGTAAATGAACTCGAACTAGAACTTGAGCTAGAACTTGATGACGCAAAGCTTGATGAGGAGGACTTGGAGAAACTTCCGGAATATCCTGCGCCACTTGGAATACTTAAAGAAATTGGTTGTGCCACACCAAAAGCACCAGATCCAGTATTAGCCTCAGCTAAAAAAGAACATTTTAAAAAATTATTACTTGTTCATAAAAATCTTCTCGTTGGAAAGTGACAATACGCCGGACTTTTGCCTTGCTGCCAGAGCGAAGAAATGAAAAATATAATAATTCATTCCCTAGAATGGGGATCGAACCCACAACTTTCGCGTTACAATCTCTCCCTCTCACCCTTGTACTCCTGCGCCACGGCGGCCTCAGTTATATTTAATTGTAAGTTCAATATCATTTTAATATTGGAATAATAACAATTAAAAAGTCCATTAGAAAGAACAACCTGATGAATACTACCATAAGTAGGTACAGCTATGATTTTGACAATGAGCGATTTCGCTATTTTTATGTTTCACTCATGTCGATATTTGAAAAAAATATATAATATTAATAACTTGCTGAAATGTCTTTTCAAAAATATAATATTTTTTTACATAAAAAATTATAATATAACAAATTATCAAATTATGATTTTTTTTTTAATTATTTCATTTTTTAGATTCACGCTGTATCCCGCAAAAAGTAGTCAAAGGGAAACAGGGAACTTAGAGGTAAGATACTCCATTCCCATCAGGACACTTTCTCTCCACACTTTCCGACGAATCTGGAGGCATTTCATGTTGAGTGGCAGAACTCAAAGCCGCGCTTTGCCTCGTAACCAGATAAATAATAAATAATCATGAAAATATTAATTATATGAATTCTTTGAGTGGGAATCAAACTACGACGGGCCATAATTAATTATAGCATAATCACATGTAAATGATGTAATCAAACAAGTGAACTACATAGTATCTTAAAACAATTAACTATTTCTTTTTATTTGTTTCTAAATTGTTTTATATTAAAACATTATAGCCATATATTATATATTTAATTGTATTTGACGAAATTAATTTAATTTAACAATAAAGTTTATCCTAAATAAGTTAGAAGAAAATTAAAATTTGTTAAAATAGAATAAAATATAAAATGATTTTCAATTACAGCTGTAAATATTTTACTGTTTGTTAAAATAGACTATAACAAATTATATATTATTTGAGGGTGACTGACCTTTAGCTAATGCTCCACTTTTAACACCATATCCATAAGGAGTTCCGGTCACTAAGCCCACAAGGGCAAACGCAATTACACCCGAGAGCTCCATCTCGGAGAAGCTTGGCGGTCACAATGTTATTGTTTTGCCGCCGCCAGCCTTTATAAAGCATACACAAATAGACACTACTGTATTCAACAAAAAAAAAACCTGTTGGCGTTTACTGCGAATTTGAACTTGTGCTCGTGTAGTAGTAATGGCTTTTGAGACGACCACGCCAAAATTATTACTCACGTTTTTTTTATTATAATTCTCTCAAAGCTTAGCCTTAGCTACACTCGTTGGAAAGTACTTTGTCCTTTTAACGTGCGTAATTTACAATGGTATGATAATGTTGCGGTTTATTAATGTGATTGAGATACCAATCAACTTAGAATTCGGCTTGTTGCTAAGCCGGCTTCATGTAGATGCATACTTATAAATAAAGTTTTTCAAATATTCTAGGCTCGTTTACCTTTTCTTATCGTACCATTATAAAAAAATCGGTTAAGTTTAAGTTGGTCTAGCGTTCCGAGGGTTCGCACCAATTTCAGGATTGTAGGTCAACTGGGAAAAGGAAATCCAACTTACTTAAGTTGACAAACTTAACTTTGCGGGCATATGCAATTTCTTGTTTTTTCCTTTATTTGTATTGTAAATTCTCTTCATGTGAAATTTCATGGCTGTAGGTATAGAC
This sequence comes from Heliconius hermathena, assembly GCA_013403705.1. Classification (NCBI taxonomy): domain Eukaryota; kingdom Metazoa; phylum Arthropoda; class Insecta; order Lepidoptera; family Nymphalidae; genus Heliconius; species Heliconius hermathena. Next base: position 826,223 of record JAAIXJ010001804.1, read on the forward strand.
CTACAACCATGGTTCATACAATATGCAGCAAAATCGATGCATCTTTTGATTATGTTGACTTAGAAAATTTTTTCTGGGATTTAAAGGATATTAATTGCAGCTTGATACCTTTACGCAATCTCGGGATAAATGGTCTTGACAGACGAACACAAGGCGGTCCTATAAAGAATCCGTTTAAGCTTAAGCATTTTGAGGCACGGTTCCCTAAAAAAGGTTATAAATTTACCAAATACGTGATTATTTTTAGATTATTTATTCTTAAAAAAATAGACGTCAAGCAACGACCTGCGTAGAGTTTCGCTAACAAGGTTCAAATTACAATGTCCCGAATTCGAGCAATAAGTAGCGAGTAAGTGTATTGTCTCTCCCTCCTATGTAGGTTAAAAAAGCGTTATATTGTTGTTTTTTTAGTTAACTTAGATTGATATTATTGTTTAAAATTCAATTATAAAAATATTTTATAGAATATAATATTTTATAGAATGAGGCAAATTTTGGCGTAGGGGCACAAGCGTGTGACTTTAAACGTGACAGGTTGTGGGTTCCATTCCCACTCCAGAAAATGAAATATTTAATATCTTTATTTCTTCGATCTGGTAACAAGAAAAGTGCAGCGTTGAGTCTTCTACTTAACACGCAATACCTCCAGAATTCGGCGGAAAGTAAGGAACCGAAGTGGCTTAATATTAGGTTCCCCAAATTCCCTCCGCCTATTCTGTTATGTGCGGGTTACAGCTTGAAGCTAATAAAAATAACGAAAAAGTCTGACTAAATATTGAAATAATTTTCATTTCTCTCGCTGCATTAAATTCCACTACCAAACATGAAAGCATGTTATTTCGCGATTAACAATAGGTGTTTGGACAATAACTATGTAAATTAAGCCCATAGGGATAGAGAGCCTAGTGTTTTATTACTACGTCTTTTTATTACTACCCAAAATAAATTATTAGTTTAAAAATCTAAAAATACATTTAGAGTTCCATTAGATATCTTCAAGTTCCCATGATGATCAATGAACAGAATATGTTAAGACTAATCTAACTGGCCCAAACTTGATTAATAGACATCACGAGGTTTTGTATCCCGGCTTAGTTTATCACACCAGCTTGATGGTACATATGAATGATTATTTGGATATAATTTCCCATATTTGTGTCAAAAGTTTGTTTAAAATTTTATTAAGGTTCCGTACCTTTTAAAGAAAAAAGGAACCCTTATGAGATCACTTTGTTGTCCGTCCGTCCATCTGTCTGTCAGTCAAGAGACTTTATCTCAGGAACGCTTCGAGATATCGAGTTGAAATTTAAACTATATACTCAGATCTACAATCCCATTATTTCCTAAAAAAAATAGTATTTCTACATTCACTTAAAAAAGATATGGCCATTGATGTCGCAAAAATCACGTATTTCGACACTATAAAGAGAAATAAATTTACTAAGGTACTTCTGGTTGGCTTAGAATTATGAAATTTGGCGGCTAGCATCTACAGGTACATCTATTATACATCTACTGGTTCCGGAAAAAATCTGTACATTTGTGGTTATATCCTAAAAATATTAGCCTTGAAAGGGGGCAAAATTTGGTATTAAGGCCGCCAGCTCAAGTGAGGTATCAGATGAAAGGGCTCTGGCTAAGCTAAGCTTGAATTTCAGAAAAAGCTCGAAACTTTTTTACGGAACCCTCGGTGGGCGAGTCCGACTCACGCTTCTCTGGTTTTTTACATTTTTAAGTTACGATTGGACCTAACAAAATCGTGAAAAAAAGAATATGGCGGACTTTTGGACTGGTTTTCTTTGTAGTGTTTGTTTGAGTACATTAGTATAAAAGTTTTGCAATCGAAAGCATGTAAGACTACCTAATTGTAATATAATACCTCCCAAACGGATCTGCATTATATACCTACCGACTATTACCTACTTGACAATTATTATTATTAGATCATACACAAACACAAGTAAACCATGCAAATGTTGTTAGACGTGCGTTTGGCATCTACTGTGTCGCGAGAAGGCATTATGCATATAAAAATACACGGAGCAAGCGATGTACCTAGCACTCATACATCCGGGTAGCACATCGTTTTAGTCCTCACATTCCATTATATAAGTGCTTATAAGATATATCATACAATATATTATACGCTTAAGTGGTATGATTACTATAAAATATTGGCACAATTTTCCATTTTACGTTAACTAGTACAGTAATAAACAATAATAAACAGAATAAGCTGAAGCCTTAAATTGTTTATAATAACAAATATTATTCTCCGATCATTTGGAGTCTCTCACTCAACGTTAAATGTGTAATTATAGGTCAAGGCTTATAACCGAGTGGTTGACTTGTAAAGAATATGACATTATTTCTGTTGTGATTTAACGTTTCCTATTATAGCCCCGAGCTGTGAATGAATAATAGTTTTCTGTAGTAACATTTTTTCTCATTGAATCAGGAAGGTATGTGATTTTTTAATTGAAACTTCTTACCTCTTACTCTTATAAAAAATATATTAAAGTTTAAATTATTTATGCTTGGCAAAAAAAACAACTTATACCGTTCTGTCCAAAAACTTTTTACATTCAAGAGTTACTATTGAAACCAGTCGTGTGACTGTAAAATTGGGTTCGATCCCCATTCGAGATGAAATATTTATTTAAATGTATATTTTCATATCTTCGCTCTGGTATCGAGGTAAACCGCAGCGTTGTGTTTCGCCACATAATACGCATTGCCAGAATTCGGCGGAAAGTGGAGAACGGAGTTTCTTAACACTAAGTTCCCTCTGCCTACCCTGCTGTGAACGGGATACAGCGTGAAGCTGATTTGATTATAATTATTATTATTGAAAAATGGAAGTAAAGCCATATCATCATAAACAGTATAATCAGCTCAATACACAAATAAATATTGTTTTCCTCTTTATCTTCCGAACAATATTTCGGAGAACACTGTATGTACAAGGCTTCTTATTGCTCATTAATAGAAAGGTTGCACGATTTGGATTTTACCTTATATGATTTAAATAACCACAAACTACAATTCGGTGTATCACTTCAACATCCTATTTATAATTTCCTGCATAAGTTAGATTAAAGTTTTTATTATTATGCTTAATAAGCTCCTGATACTTTATTGTTAAAAGAATAAAATTAGCATACCTCGTTACCGGATCGAAAATTTGAACATTTTAAATATTTCTTTTTCTTAGATGAGAAACGAACCCATAACCTGTCGCGTTTACAGGTATTTGCACCCTTGTGCCCCTGCGCCATGACTTCCATCGTTCATAATATACGTCCACTTTATAAAACTATAACAGTATATTTGTGTTAGGCCTGTAGTAAAGTCAAACTGCTTATATATCAACATATTTTTATTTCAAGTACTCATAAAATATTAGTATTCTAATACTACTTTAAAATACGTCACACGAAGGTGTTTGGGAGCTTTGAATTTATAACGACACAGTGAAATAAGTACACTTTGATATTTCATATAGTTTTCACAGTTGCGTGTGGTTAAATGAACTCGTCCGGATCCCGGGGCGCGTCCAGGTCCCGGTAGTGTATGACGGGACGGTAGTCGCTGCCGCCGCCCCTTTAACAACAACCAACCACATTAGTGGCTAATCATATATGTACTTTAGTACTACGGTCAAATTTAGGAACACTCACAATCACACTTGCTAAACATTTGACTGTAAGTATGACAGAAATCTCAGCTTCCCGGAGATATGTTCCCGACAAATAAGTGAATCTTGAATAGAATGGGTGAGTTACGGAAGCAGAAGGACGATAGGTTATGTGAAATAAGGAATAAAAAGAGATAACATTTTACGGACACTTTATTAAAGACTCATATACATCATCGTGTATTAAATATATATATTTTCAAATTTCATTTAACTTTTGCATAGGTATATTAGTTATTTGAACAATATGCGTTATCTATACAAAAAATCCATTTTATATATAAATTAGTGATAAAATTTACATTTTACAATGTGATTTAGACAAAATGCCATAAATTTGAACTTATAATAATATATTTTTTTAGATATTAGTATCTATAGAATTCAAACAATTGCACCTGGTTTATTTAAGGAACGTCAAATAATATTATAACAGCAAATAATTTTATTGTATATCTATGCATTTGTGTCCGTCATGGTGTTTCGATAAGTCTTAAAAAATGTCGCCACTTTCCGGGAAGTCGAGATCGTTGTAAGCAATTATCGGCCGGGACCGATCGACGTTTTCCCTGCAAATTATTTTTACGAACTCAACAACAATACTAGAAAGCTCACAAATGTGATAATATTAAAGCATGCTAATGTTGAATTAATAACATGAAGCAAAATAAATTAAATAGTGCATAAACAATGTATCTGATTAGGCAAATGTTAAGGTCATGCAATACAAAACCAGCGTGTATAAAGCAGGTCACGCGAGAACGGTGGGTTGGGTTATTGTCTCTTCCTTGAATGATATTTAAGGACAGAATGAATGAATATTAATACGTATATTCTTAATATTTTTTTATTTAAATATTCATAGGTCATTTTTTGTAAAATTTAGATCAACTTCTTAAAACAATATTAATTGCCTCTGCCTACTCTGCTGTGTGCAGGATACAGCGTGAAGCTAATTTAATTTTAACTTCTTAATAATAAAAAAAAGAGTGAAATTTAAGAAATCTGGAATTTAATATCATTAAACGTTGTTTTTTTTTTATAAATATTATATTAATTATAAATATAATACAAAGTAAGCACACTAAATAAGAAGCCCCATTACTATAACTATTTTAACATTTTATAATCATGTGTAAATATTATTTGTAGCACGGTAATACTGTTCGAAATAACTTGAATAAATGATAAAACTTATAATATTCAGATATCCTTAATGTAAAGGATACAAGATATACATATTACGATCATCAAAAAGAAAAAGAAACTTTACAGATAAAAGCCTTCTTCCTTTTTTTCATATACTGCGATCGTTGTTGCCACTCAGATACGCGAGGATTAGCCACAATAAATTAATTAAGTATTGCGTTATTTATAAGGGCAAATCAATGTTAGGATACTTTTTTAGTGCTCAATATCAGGCTACACATAATTAAAGACGGAGTGATATTTATTTATTTGAATGTTTGAAAAAGGTCAGATATCAAATAAAAAATGTGTATGCGAAAGATGCGCGAAGACATAAAAAAAAATTACACCTTATTAATACTTTAAAATTATATGTAACAATAGGATATTAATAATTAAAAATAATGAAAATATAAATATATGAAGCAACAATGGCTGGGAATGTTGAAGTAAAGAGTGCGTCATATCCAAAGTTAAACTAGATACGTATACTGCTGACAAACCTTGGTTAACTTTACGTTCTAATAACTTATAAACGAGACAGGCTTAAAGCTTTTGAATAATGGATATAAAATACAAATACGGTGAACGATAGAATGCATGTAAAATGGGAATTCATTTTTTTAAGGCGTGTAAATGAGTCACACTATAAGTTTTTATGTATAATGTATGTCTTACGTTAGTTTTATAAACTAAAAACTATAATCATAAATAAAAAATGTCTAAGTTAATAATAGGCTACTGCTGCACTAAAAAAATATACATTTTTATATGGTTGGAGTCGATATTAGATTTAGATTAAATATTAAAAAATATTTACAGAAAATTTATGTCTACAATTTTTGTCTTTCAGTAAAAAAAAAATCTCGATTCAAAAGCTAGGAAACTGAGAAAGGCCTATGTTCAAAAGCCATATATTCAAAAGTGGAATGGAAGTAGTCCAATGCCACACTTTGTCTAGCCATATTTGAATATTATACTTTGCTATGTTCTTTAATATTTTCTCGAAAAAAATAATGTATACAAATTAAACACGTTATCTACTATGTATGTTATTAAGTAATATTATTTTTTGCTAAAGCTGTAAGTGGGTCATAATATTTTATTAAATTTATTTTGTATGGGAATTCGAGTGATCTTGCATTATACTTACCAATAAATGTAGAAAGGCGCTATAAGTTATTTAATTTTAATTCTGCGTGGTAAATTTATCACTATCTAATAAATGTTTATTGCTCTTCTCAGTTATTAAAGAGGCAAAAGATAATTACGATACAATTTTTTCCTGTAGTAAAAAAAGTTGTAAAGGACCCGGTCGGTTTTAGGATAAGCATTTTTGGTTAATGAAGTAGCTCAAAATCTTATACACATACTACATATTTATAAAATAATAAAAAAAAATCTCTGTTACAATTGGTCACATAGATATAATAATTATTATAATATCACCACTATTTATTTATTACTACAGTTTAAAATATACTACTCCATGCAATATTCAAATTCTACGCATATATAAATAAAAAGACTACTAAAAATAACACACGAAATAGTTTTTCCTTGTTCGAAGCACTGTCATCACTGTTGTGACTTAAATATAGCAACATTTAGAGGTATAATAAATAATTAGAACTGGTTTATTGATGAGGGTATTTCAATGTGATGTTACATTTTAGTGCTCTATATCTGGCCACAACTAATTAAAAACAAAGAAATATATAATTAATCTGTTATATATAATCACAGTAGAAACTCGATTATCCAGTACCAACCGCGACCAATTATATTAAATATGTACGTAAATAAGTGTATAATATAGATTATATTTAGGAAAATGTATTTTCTAATAATTTCTTAAGGTTCGAGTTTCTACGGTAATTGACGGTCCAAATATGAAGTATACCTGGGTCGTGAGAACCGCGGGTGTCGGGGCGCGTAGGGCTGCAGCGGGCCCCAGCCGCCCCAGCCCCACGCGCGCCCGCCGCCGCTGCCGCCGCCGGAGCTCGCACCGCTGTACCTGTTCACATGTATGTTAAATTATGCTTGTTTTAACATTTTTGAAGTGTTATTCCACACTCAAAAGGAATAAAAAATTTTTCGAAAATATAATTCTTTGAACCTATGACCACCATCACGCCATACGCGGTTATGAAGTGATGTCCCAATTCTTATAATTGTTGCAACTTATTTTCATACAAATGATATGATAAATGATAATTTGTAAGAATCTCACTACAAAGATGCTAATAACATAAAGTAGTGGCCATCCATGAATTACAAACGAGAGAACACGTGTTTTATGATATTTTATCTCTCTTGTCACAATTTTACATTCGTCGACCGTCGGCCTACTCCCATCTCCTTAATGAAATGTAATTTATGGATGGTCCTTGAGTTGTAAGAATAATTACAATAAGCTAGTCAATCTAATACTATTTTAGAAAACGAATAAAATTTTTATTCTCCTCTTAGAAACCATCCGGGTCTTCCGGGGATCTTGTACGTTTTCTAAAAAAGTATTTAACTTATCTAAGTGTGAATGGAATAACAGTTTTAAAAGAATGTAAAAAATAAGCTGTAGTTACGGATGCGGCGGCGCGGCGTACATGGCGGGCGGCGGCGCGCGCGCGGGCGGCTCGGGCTGCTGCGGGCGCCGCACGTCGCGCACGTACGCGTTGAAGTACGCCACCTCGTGCCGCACCTCGTCCACCTGCGCGAAACAACACTATACTGTATCATATTGGCTGATTTAGGACCTATAGAAATTGATAAGGTCCGGGCATCAGCCATGTATGTATTCGATCGTCGATACGTTTGGCTTTTCCAGGCTGGTTCTGCATGTGAGCTACGCAGTGTCTATCACTGTATTGGATAAAAAAGGGCTAAAAGTAAAAAGTTGCGTTATGTAACATAAAAAAATATATGCATCGACTAGAAAAGTACCTCCGGTTTTTCCCTCGGATAGATGTTTCTATTATTAATTGAAAAAAACATAATATACACAAATCCCACCTACCGAGAATTCCGTAAAAAATTGGGGCCCTCGAGCTTTTTTTAAAATTCCAGCTTATAACATAAAAAATATTCTTGAATATCATAAGTTTTTGTATTATTTCATAGTTGGGTTTACCCGATGATGTGTTTAGTGTGAAAAAACAGACATAATTAACTTATATTTTTTCCATGAAAATAAAAAAATAATAAAAATAAATTTATGGTCTGATTTAAAATCAGTAATAATCAATAACTCTGTATGATATTTTTATTACAATTAATGATAATAATTGACTATAAGTAATGATTTAATAAGATGATCGGAATTTTTATCACTTTTTAGAGTAGTTTTTGTTATTTTCCTTAGAATAAACTAAACGATATCTTATATAACAAAGAATTACCTTTTCCGCGTGTTTGTTAAAAATGTGCTTTCTAATAAAATCAGGGCCTTTGAACTTCTTCCCACTGAGTGGACACAACCATTTGTCTTTAGCTAATTCTTGTGTATTGGCTTGTATGAATTTTTCCACTTCTGCATCTGGATCCTGGATTGATAAATATAATTTTCATTAATATTTAAAATTATTATGAATATATTTTTTTAATAATTTGTAAAACTGGAGGATAAGTTCTACATAATTCTATAATGGTGAGCTATATCAAATAAAGTATCTTGGGACATTTATATTAAAAGTTTCCATTATATAAATAAACTAAACATCTTTCCGCCATAGTATTCACAATGGCAACCTGGTTGTTAGATGGGATATTTTGTTACAAATAGAATCTACCTCATCCACTCAGAAGAATGAATTATTTTTACGTCTTCAACAGAGTTCCGCTATTTAACACACAATGATTTCTAATCTCGAAAATAAGGCAGAGTATGAGGGACAAATTTTAAAATTAGATTTCTACTGCCTCCGATTCTATATGCATGATATAGCACGAAGCTACAAAATCTTGCAACAATTACCTTAATACCAAGTTTCTGCAGCTCTTCGTCAGTCAATGGCTTAACATCTTGGAGAAAAGCAGACATTTTGCCTTGGAATGTCTTGATATAATCTTGGATTTCTTGTTGAGTGGGCTGTTGAAAATAATTGAATAATAAAATTATAATTATTTAGGTAGGCTAAATATAAACATTGTTATGAGGTAATAATTTAATAAGAGGCTGTCGTGGGGCATTGGCACAGCATCCGACTGTAAATATAACCAATTGTTGGTTCGATTTCCAAAAAGACAGAGGAAATAGACAGCACCGTTTTAATGAATCAAAAATTAGGCGGAAAGTGGGAACAGTGTCTTAACACTAGGTTTAAAGCGGGATGCAGTGTGAAGTTAAAGAAAAATGATAAAATGCTAAAATATAAACAATTGTATAACTAGGTAATAAATAAGTATACTCTATGTTTGATATATAACAATTAATACCTTATTAGCAGGTGCTCCAGCTCGTGCATGCATAATTCCACAGCGGTTAGGCATTTCATCCTCATAGGGATATTCACAGTGATTGTAGTAATCTACTGAGTGAACTATACGCAAGTACAGCACAAGGCGGTCGAGAACACGCACTAACTCCGGGTCCGGTTGATCTTGGTTCACAGACTCTGAGGACGCCTCCAGCCCTAACAACTCTTCCTCTTCAGTTGATGCCTCTTCTATTAGATGTTCTGTAATCTTGTGTAGCACTGGATTTTTTGAATTCAAGCTGAAGTTCTGCGAGAGTGGAAATATAAGTTGTATAAAAAATTTGGAATATATTTTACTATTGGGGACCCCATATTGATGGATTGGCGAATAGACTTAGCTCTGCAGCTTTCGCGGTCAAAAAAATTAGATCATTAACTGACGTAGAAACGGCTCATTAATTTGGTAATAACCTTTATCCACCATAATCATCGAATCCGTAATTCTTTTATGGGACAATGTGTACGCTTTTAATAATTTTAATAGGATTCCAGAAAACGTTAGAGAATTTTCTATATCACGATTTAAAAAAATTGTGAAAAGACGTTTGTGTGTTAAAGGTTATTACCAAATTAATGATTTTGTAAATGATAACACGCCTTGGGAATGAAATGCTCGCTCCAGTCTGTTTCAAAGTATCATTGTCACAGATAATTAAATATGTATTTGTATAAAATTGATTTTAGAAAAATAAGGCCCGCNAATAACTTTATTTAAACACTTATAAAGTATACAATAATTGGTTGAGGTACTGTCCTCTTAGATAGGTTACAAAATAGCCCGTGATAAAGAGAAACAGTGCCGTGTCCCACGGGGGATGATAAAAACAAGTGTTATTCTAATACGCAAGTTACAAGTCTTAATGTACATCTATTATAACCTAATTATCTTTACAATTTTAAATATTTTGGTGAGTGTATACTATGTGTGTATTTGTGTTATGTGTAGAGTAATGTATGTATATGTGTATGTATGTGTTGTGCATGTAGAGTGAAAGTATGGTCTCAGCATCACAATATAGAATTCGAAAATCTATCTAAATGAAGTTATGCTAGCACTGTTAAATAGTGTTTGGCTGTAATCACTATTTTAGGTTCGACCACGCCCCCACGTCCGCCCAGCTTGTTTGTATGCGGGCAGTACTTACGTCGGCGGAGTGCGCGTGGGCGTGGTGCGCGTCGCTCCACAGGCGGGAGCGCGCGTCGAGGTGGTGCGCGAGGCGGGCGGCGAGGCGCGCGTCGGCACGCAGCACGGCGCGCTCCAGCGTGACGCCCGACGCCGCGCCCGGCTCGCATGCGGGCAGTACTTACGTCGGCGGAGTGCGCGTGGGGGTGGTGCGCGTCGCTCCACAGGCGGGAGCGCGCGTCGAGGTGGTGCGCGAGGCGGGCGGCGAGGCGCGCGTCGGCACGCAGCACGGCGCGCTCCAGCGTGACGCCCGACACTGCGCGGATGCGCCGCTGCAGGTCGCGGTTGACGATCGCACCCAGCTCGCACTCGCGCAACTGTTAACAATTGTTTTATATTATACTATTGTTTTATAATAGTGGCCGCCTGGAACTTCTAGCAAGACAATATGCAGCCTGTATAATTATGGAGAATTACCTTGAGTACAAGCGCAGAGAAAACGAAAAAACTTGAATGGACTAATTTTTGTGAAGTCCTTAGTCCTCGTTCTCCTTCCTCCCATGTGTGGACAAATGTTAAGGAGATTTCGCCGTTCTCATAACAATAATATTTCTCTGTTCTTAACAATCATAAAAATTGTCCTATTTCCAATAATCCCTTTTTGTAGTATAATGATTTTGCTAATAAACTGGCTCCTCCATCTTTGTACCATCTTGTGATTTATTTGTATCCCCATCCGTTGAATCTTTGGATGAAATGGATGGTCGATTTTCGTTAGAAGAACTCAAAAATGTCTTAACGGATTTAAGAGATACTTGACCAAGTGATAATTGTATCTCTTACTCTTTTATTAGACTAACTGAGAATTCTAAGCTGCACTTTTTAAATTTATTAACTATATATTTCAATCAGGTAATATTCTTGAATCTTGGAAGTCCTAAAATATTATTCCTATATTAAAACCTAGAAAATGTCCCTCTGATCCTAATTCATACAGATCCATTGCTCTAGAGTATCAAAAATTATGGAACGGCTTTTAAAAAATCGTTTGAAGTGGATAATGGAAAGTGGAAATATTTTAGCACTCTATCACTTTGGCTTTAGAAAGGGGTTAAGTACCACATATAGTCTCAGTGCTCTTAATACAAACATTCGTTTTTCTAGCATCTAGCATGTTGAATCTGCTGACCACTACATCGATATCTGTTAAACATCCGCTGCTTACTATACCTCCCAGATTTGTCTGGAAAGGTTTACCTCAAAATTCAGCTCTCAGCTCACTGTTGTATACACTCATGACCTCAAATTGTCTGTCAATAGTTTTTGTAATATCCTTCAGGTATGCTGATGATATCGTCCTTTACTGCAGCTCAAAATTTGTGGAGGACATAACTTATCATTTAAATACTGCTTTACACTACCTAGACCAGTGGCAATGACAAATCTTGGCATTATTAGTAGCGAAGTGCCAAACAGTAATATTTTCTAGCTAATACAGCGTAACTCCTAATTTTGAAATTATTTTCGGTACTAATACTACCCAATTACCAGAAAACGTTAAAATTTTAGGCATGGTTCTTGATAAAAGACTTAACCGAATTGCCCATGCTGAACATATCAGCAAAAAATGCGAAAAAGGCATTCATTGCTTTAAGAGCTGTGTCTAGTGTGTGGTGGGCTGCAAACACTTATACTCTAAAATTACTGAACAATGCTATAACCGTAGTCATATTGACTATGGATTATTTGTTTTGGACTCCTTTAACAAAGTTGCTACTGAAAAACTCAACAGAATCCAATACAAATGCCTACGAATTATTATTATAGGTGCAATGAAGTCTTTCCCTACCAACAGACTGTAGGTGGAGTGTGTAGGTCCACCTTTTCCATACGTCAATAATTCCTGTCTGACCGGTTTGTTGGTAAAATGTTACAGCTGTCTTCTCATCCCCTATGGTCTGAGTTATCTGATTTAGCGGACCTCATCCCTTAGGGTCCCTACCATACTTGCTTCATAGTTTTCTTAAATTTACCTCTCTTCCTCACCCCTGGTCTTCTTATCCATCTAATATTTTATTCAATACGCCTTGTAAGTCTCTAGTACACCATACTTCTGTTATTACTAATGACTGCTGACACCAACACAAAACTTCAAACCATAGTAAATGAACATTTTTAAAACCATATCCAGATCTTTACAGATGCATCAAATCTTTTAAAGGAAATCTGTGTTGGTGCAGTTTACTGGATACCAAAATTCTAAATTATATTACAGTTTAAATGTTCTTCAGAAACATCTGTGTTTACTGGAGAGGCTGTTGTTTTGTTAGAAGCAATCAGTTTCGCAGACTCCCATAACTTTTCATAAACTGTCACTTGTACCGACTCCAAAGCTGCATATATTTTTTCAAAGATTTACTGAACGGAGGATTATATCAACCATTTGTCGCTTGCGCCTTGGACATGCATGTACACCTAGCTAAAATTAGGGTCAGAAACCACTCACTGTGTGATTGTGGCCTAGACGACGGTTCCCTTCCTAACATCCTTTCACTTGCCCTAACCTATCCATCCCTTACACCTCCTCATTAAGGTCCCCCTCCCCTTAATGTTCAATATTTGTTAATGTTTTTGTTTAGTTCTCTGTGTAATTTTTTAAATAAATATATTAAATATAACCCTGTGTTACGTATATATTGACTTTTATATTTTTTTATAGGTGAAGTAAATTTTTAACTATATCTTATTTTTTACATGCATTTTCCTACTGTCAAGGTTATAAACATTATCTTTTTTACCGTACAACCTCCTTCGTGTGTTCTCCACACAACATAACATTAGAAGACTTTTTCTATGCTTATCCCGCTACACCTTTTTTTATAGAAAAGTAATTAAAATTAGAAAAAAGCATTTTCTTGGAGAAAGAACTATCTTAGACATCAACATTAATTAAATAAAATCTGTGTAAATGTAAATTATTGGTAAGTACGTTTTAAATAGTATTCATGACAGTGCTCGTGAGATTTTTTAGAATAATACAGAGAGATCTCGCTGTTTTACCTCTTGCTAGGAACATCTACCGCATACAAATTAATTGTAACCATATTCCTGGAGTGGAGTTCGTTAGTAAGTTTAAAATATTTATTCATAATAGTCACCCGTATATTGTTAAGGTTCCAGCATATATCCTTGATGTTGACCTCGCGGCGGAAAGTGACCCAGCCGCGGCGGAACCAGCGCCGCTCCGGCAGCGGGTCTGCCAACGCCACACGCAAAAATCCGCCGTAGCGTTTGCACATCTAAATCAAATGTAATTGTATACTTTAAATATCAATAAAAAAAATCGTCGTGGCGCAGGAGCACAAGGATGTGACTGTAATGCAATGTTTGTGTGTTCGATCCCCACTCGGGAGAATGAATTATTGTTTATTAATATTTTCATTTCTTCACTCTGGCACCAAGGGAAAAGCACGGCGTTGAGTTCCGCCATTCAACACGCAATGCCCCGAAATACTCGACGGATAAGTGAGGAACGGAGTGTCTTCACACAAGGTTTAAATTAATATAAATAATAAATAAAACTAAAATGTACAATAACAAATTTAATTTAAAAAACTTTTCAATCAAAGTTTTTATTTTTTTAGCAATATTTTTAAATACGCACATCAGCAGCCGCTAAGTCTTGTATAAAAACTGATAAACGCACCTTTAGATAGGTTACCAATATCAGTCTTATGACTAACTTCCCTGTACTTATCCCTACTATATAGAAGACTGGCCACTGACGGAATACATAGTGTTATAGTAAAAAAAACTACAATAGCACTTACAGCTTCAACCTCAGCTTTAGTTATAGTGGGTGCTAAGTTCCTCAGGAAAATAGAAGTTGTTTTATGCAGAGCTCGAGACTCCTTCTTTTCGACAACAACATCATTAGACTGCTCAGACTTGTCATTGCTCTCATCTTTCTCTTTACTCTCATCAACTGTTTCTCTTTCTACAGGAGATTTAGACCGCTCTTTCTTTTTAGGAGATTTATCAGGAGTTTTCGATTTAGATTTTGATTTAGATTTGTGCCGCTTTTCCATTTCTCCTTCGTCTTCTGAGCTTGATGATGACGAACTTGATGATGAGGAGCTTGATGATGACCCTGGCGGTGCTGTAAATTATTAAAATGATAAATATTTACAGTTAATAGGGAGTTTATATGTATTTTTTTTATATTTATTGTAACACAATAGTTAGTATTATAAAAGAATATTACATGATTCATGTAATATTCTTTTTTCCGTGCTCTGGTAACAGGATAAAGCGCGGCGTTGTGTCCGGTCCACTCAACACGCAATGTTTTAAAAATTCAGCGGAAAATGAGGAGCGGAGATTCTTGACAATAGGTTCACTCTACTTACCTTGCTATATGCGAGATACAGTTTTTCAATAAAGAAAAAAATACATACGTGGTTCTTTTTCAGTTGCCTCAGTTGGTCCAGGTTCTGTTCCAGGCGCCGAATTGAAGCGTGAGAACAATTTCGCTTGTTCTTGCAGCTGGCGGAGATGTGGATCAATCTCCATTGTCAGTGGGGCCGTTGATTTTGGAGCCTCGTCGTTTTTCTCCTACAAATATGTTCAAGTAAAGTTTATTACCTACTGTGTTTAATTATTTACAGATATATATTACGGAGGCTGAGCGCAAGAAGGCAATTGGAACCTAGAAAGGAAAAACGCTCCTAGAGGTAAAAAGGAGTATCAGGGTGGTAAAGGATAGAGTAGAGGAGCGTGACAGTCAGGAGATTCCGCCGGTCTTTTACAGAAAGCTGCAGTTTAACGCGATGCAGACTGATGTGATCAAATTTCCTTAATCCAAAAATTAACCTAACCATAATATTGTGCAACTGTTGAGATGAATCCAGGTAACAAGTGTTAGCATAGTCTAATATAGACAGCAAGAGTGAATGTGCCAGGGATATTTTAGTTTGGGTTGGTTAAAAGTACTTCCATCTCTTCCGGCTCAGATCAGAGATATGAGGAGCACAGACAGATATGAGGAACACACATCCACTTTGATAATTAGATTTTTGGCAGTATTACTATATTCTAACTTGCATTTCTCAAAGATAATGGGAAAGAGAGAAGAAAAATGTAATTTAGACAATTGTTTAGAATTACCGAGGATACACACTTATGACTTTTTTGGATTTACAGACAGACCAAATGACTTGCCCCAGGCACTGATACTTTACGATACATTATATTATTTACAATTCTTTAACTAAATCTAACCGGCTTTATTTATTAGAAATGTGGAAAAATGCCCATAAAACCAAACTAGCTGATATGCAAATTCTACGAAAGAAAATTATTAAAATATTTTTTTATTATAACATTTAAACTCCTAATTTAATTATATATAAAGAAACCAATTTGGTGACCCTAAAACAATTATATGTTCACATGCAGCATGTGCTTATTAAAAAAATATTAAACGACTCGATACATAAGCGTAAGTTCGACAATGTGACAAGTTTTGTAAAATTAAAATATACAAGAAATTGTTACATAAGGTCGCGATGTGCGAGTTTATTGATTTTACCTGATTGGAAAAAAATGGTTACCTACGAGTTTACAATAACTTACCGTCTACTATAAAAAAGTAAGCTCATTTAATGCATTTAAAGCACAATTATTTGAATACATAACTAAAAACTACCCACTCTAAAAAAAACAAATGCATTAAATGAGTAAGCAAAAAAATTGTATTATTAGAATTATGTACGATCGACAACTATTTTTATTTTGTTAAACAATATTTCCATGTAAGTGGCTTATGCCTTTAATGGCAAATAAATATATTTCATCATTGATAGTATGCAGATTAAAATGTCTAATAAATAAATAATGTCATACGTCCATAGTCATATAGATCTGCAAATCATCAATGAAAGGAAAGGGATAGAAGCTTAGTAAAGAAGTTGATGAATATGGAAAAAAGGAGATGAGAGCGCACTCCACCCTGGGGAACATCAGCATTTAAGACGACACACAGATGAATGTTTGTCTTTAATATGGATACTCTGTTCGCGTTAATGTAGGTAGAAGAAAAACCATTCAGTAGCCTCAGAAGATAAAAGATAGATTCAGGAATTGCTAAGAGGATATTAAAATCAACAGTGTTAAAAACATTAGAAAAACACCAGATGAGCAAGAATAGTCACTTGTTGATTATCAATACCCAACCTAATATTGACATTTTATTTAGACTAATAACAGTGCCTTGTCCAGGCGGAATTCAAACTTGAAGGGGGACAGGATTTTGTTTAAAGACAAGAAAGATAAGAGTTGTTTATGGACTATACACTAACAATTTAGATAGAAATGGGGGAATTGAGATAGGACGATAGTTAGTAAGGGATAAACAATAAGATACTTTGAGAATAGGAATCAATATTGCGTGGTGACAAAAATATTTGTGGGAAAGGAACAGTTCAAAATGTGCCATAGGACTAAAAGTGTAGGAATAAAGGTTAAGAAGATCATCTTTCGACTAATTTGATTTAATAGCCAGCACATGCTACTTCACATCATCTGTGGAAACAGTAGAGAAATAACAAGGAGAAAGACAGGAGATAGTGGGAATAGAATTGATAGTAGAATTTTGTTTCAATATATTAACATTTGTAAAGTGTTTGTTCATTTCGACAAGAACTGTTTTTCGCATATTTTCAATATATTTTTATATTAAAAAAATATGAGTTCATGTATGTCATCTTACCTTATCTTTCGGTGGATTTTCTTTTTCATCTTTTACTTTCACTGCATCTACATCAATGACAACAGCTTTTTCAGTGTCATTTTTGTCTGAAAACATATGGGAAGTTTTAAAAAAGTATTTACATAGGTGATCTCTGTGCATCAGCATAGCGTTTGACTTTAAACTGGAAAGGTTATGGTTTCGATTCCCTTAAAGCAAGCTATTATCATGTTTTTTAAAGGAATAGTTTGTCATCGTATTGTCAATAAGTATCTGACTATAAAATTTATGGACATGGGTTTGATTTCCGCTTTAAGAAATAATACCAATACGATTTTTTAGCTTCACGCTAGACAGACAGGAAGAATCCACTCCATTCCTTACGTTCCGCTAAATTTTCAAGATTTTACGTGTTAAGTGGCAGGACTACGCCGTACTTTCTCTTATTGCCAGATATGTATAGAAAAACATATTTAAAAAGAACATTAATGAAACTATTTGGAAAACCTCTTTACCTGGTTTATCATTAGTGATTTCAACAGCTGTTGGTTCATCTAAAACTTTTAAATCTTCCTCCGTACCACCCTCCAGCTTGATGACCACTGTGTCGAGTAATCTTATCAACTTGTCTGACTTGTCCACATCCACAGTCACCTTGTCCAGTTCTCCCTGGTCAAGTAGCTCAAGAAATACGTGGAGACGATTCTAAAACCACAAATTTAAAGGAATCTCAGATGGCAGGTTATTAGACTCTATATTCATTTTCGACATATATAGATATATGTACATATTTTTTTTACAGTTTTCACATCTTTTGCCATATGAAAAGGTAGAAAGTGTGAGCCTTTGAAGTGACTGAATTAAATATATTATAATTAAATGCATCCTTTGCTTACCAGAGCAAAAAAAATAAAAATAATGTAAATATTATTACGCACCTAACAGGAGAAAGAACTCACAACAGATTGTTGTCGACAATGGCTTCTATATGAATTAAAATATCCATTGAGAGGCTTAATCTACCCCTAAGCAGACTTCTAGTGTAGGGCCAAGAGATAAGTATATTTCTTATAATATATTTTATCTATTTTTATTTGTGCTACATAGTGAATATTTTACCTTTAATGCTGCAAGTTGCTCGTCTTTGCGCTTCACTGATTCTTCAGGGTGGTATTTTATCTTGAACCTATAAAACAAACAATGCAATAATTATTACATTATAATATCATAATTAATAATGCTACAAACAGTGTGTGAAAGAAAGACCAAGTTCCAAAGAAAACATTTAATAAATTTGTAGATTTAATGTTCTTGGTGAATTTTTCCACAAATGGTTCCACACATCCACAATGCACTCCCAGGAATTTGGTCTAATAAACCTGTTAAAATAAACCTGTGAAATTAATACACAAACTAATATTGCTTTAAAATATTTAAAAAATCTTCATAATCTCACCTGTTCCACATTTGTGGAATATATAAACCCTACCCCTAACAAAAACGAAACCCGTAGCATTGCGCGCTACGGGTCAACGCGATCATAACTAGCTACACACGGCATTTATCATTTGCATAAAGTTTGCATTATTTCTCTTTACGATGTCCGGCAAATCCGTCTGAATATGCTGTAGACTGTTGGGAAAAAAGTTTTCTATTAAAATTTGCACATTTAAAAAATTCTAACCATAACTTAAGTGCTGTGTTTATACATTATTAGCATTTTATTTTTCACATTATAGTTGGTTATGGTATAGAATCTTTTAAGTTTCAGCAAACTGATAAAGTTATTTATCTACATCAGAAATTTATTCTAATAGTTATTATGATAATAATTTGTTACTTTTTGTAGTATTTATAAATTTTCAGATTTCTAGTATTGTTACTAGTAATAAGCTGTATAAGGTTTTTAATCTTACCATTCTTCCTCTTTATGGGCAACAAAAAATTCATTTAGTTGCTGTCTTCTAAATTCAAGTTTGTATTCATTATACTTCAGGATAGCATCATCCACAGTTATAGAGTCATCTTGAGCAGCCAAGAACGCTTTGAAGGACATCATTGTGGGAGGCCCATCTGTTGGGCCCATTGGCAGCACAGCATCCCTAACATCATAATCACTGTACACATCAAAAAATTTGTTCAATATTTTGACCAAATTTATTGACATTGTGTAATATAGTTCAAGTATATAAGAAATGATGCATAATTGAGGCAACTTTTAATTTATAATGTTAGTATCAATAGATTTCCCACTATATATTACTATATTTAAAAACATAAATTACTAAAATTAAAAATATGTGATTTTTTTTTAATTCTTTATTGCACAAAATTTAATACATAAAAAAAATGTATAATAGGTGGACTTAACGCTAAAAAGCATTTTCTACAAGCCAACCTAAGTCATGTGGGAGAATAAAATGTGTAGGTGCAAAAAAATAAAATATTAATAACAAAATATCAATATTCAATTTACATAAGTATATGTAATAAATACACAATAATATATTATATAATTATATACATATTTTATTCCATATACCATAGATTCCATAGTTTTATGTAAGCAACATATTCTTAAGATTTTTTTAAAAGTTCAAATAAATAATTGATACTCTGATCTTACCTTGCAGGCACTGGAGGCATTGGCTGACCATAACCTTGATGGGCTGGATGTGGACCAAAATGATCATGTGCCCAGCCATAGGATCCATAAGAATCATGTGGCATTCCTCCATATCTTCTATCATCAACAGGCCAGTCTGGTCTGATTCTTTTACTTGGGGGACCTTCTCCTCTTATTGGAGAATAGCTTCGGCTTGCGGTAGCTCCTCCACGATAATCTCTGTAGTCAGGTCCTGACCGGCCTCCTCGAGATCTGATAAAATTTTACCGTAATTTTATTGCATTATTTATAAATACTTGAATATATTTTATATAAGTGTTTTTGACATTATACTTATAAAGGGCAATGTTTGACTTACTGTTATGACAATATCAAAATATACTAAAGTACATATTTTATATATGTAAAATTAAAATATAAGTGTTTAATTCTTTTGCTTACCTTCATTAATTCATTTATTATGGACTGTAAGTAATTAAAAAATTACCTCATAGCGTGAGAAAAAGAGCGCTTCAATGTTTTAGGAGCAGGAGTTGTAAATTTGGAGGATTCTAAAGGTAGAGGAAGGGTTCTGTAACAGGTTATATGTGGAAAATCATTTGTAACACCTAAATAATATTGTTCTGATGATGAATAACGATTAGTATACACTACATAAAATAACGTTTACCTTTCACTCCACTCCTCACGGCCTCGACTCCTTTCTTCTCGTCTATCGCTACTTCTGTAGCTGCTCCCTTCTGCTGTTCCTCTTTCACCGCGGAATTTATCTCTTCTTTTACGATCGTACTCATCATCACTGTCAGCCATTTTTATAGTGCTAATTTACAATTTTATGTTAATATACACAAAAAAGGATATATTTATTGAATAGTGCACAATAATCAGTATTGTAAGCAATTCAGATCAATTTAAGACACCATAGACGATTAAAATAATTATCCGAAAAATTTCAGAAAGTAGAAGACGAGAAAGCCAAATTGACAAATTGGCAATGGCTATTGCGATTGCGTTAAGAGAACAGTATAAGCCAATAGCAATGAACCATAGATACACAAATTTAATTGTGCAAAATATTCTATTCGTCTGTAGAAATATGTGAGAAACATGGTTTTTTTTTAAATGAAATTTGTTATATCTCTTCGTCTTATAAGTCACTTTAATTACGATTTAGCTTTTGCTTTCTAATGTTACAAAATTTAAAATTAGATGTAAATTAATCAGCCTTAAAGTTTGTTACAGTAAAACAGGGTGAATAGATACATAACCAGATCACTTTTGATATAAAAATATTACATTATTTTCTTTAGTAAGTTTACTATTTTATTCCTCTTTAGTTAAATGCCATGTTATAACGTAAGTTAGGGAAAAAGGAAGATAAAATACGTTTGTACGGGATTGGTTTAATTGCGTTTATGTGTTCCAGAAAAGTTGTTTATCTTATATATTTTAAGCGTTGTGTTCAGTTCAGTGATAAAAGTCTGCTTTTATTATTCAGGACCTTCAAATTTCAACTTCTAAATCAACGCAATCAAAAGATACGAGCACTTATGCATCATTTTGTATAAATTTCGCGATGTATCAACTTATCAAGTAACCATTCCGTGGACCTACAGTTATGACACTTGGCGCGAAGTGACAACTTACTATAAAAATTAGGGGAAAAATCTAAAAAGTGAAAATTGATATGTATTTTTTACATTTTTAAAGTGTTATTCCACAATTAAGGAAACAATATAACTTTTTTTACAAAGCATTAAAATCCCGATACGTTAAAATTTTTATGTTTTCCCAAATGTATAAAACAATGAGTTGTAACAAACATACCTATAAGAATGTCGACATAGCCCGCTGAGAACGCATGGCTTATTAGTTGGTCACAGCGCGTGGACGGTTTACAAGAGGCGCGGGTTCATCTCCCGTTATGTTCAATTTTTGATGTTTTCTTAAAAATGTACTTTATAGGTATTTCATAGAAGCAAATCATTATAAACTTATATTTGCACTCGCACATCGCCTTTTTTTATGTGAACTGCAAGTATCTAATCATTATGTTGACCAACTTTTACTAAGGCGTTATATTAGTTATAATTATTTCTTATAAATTAGACAGTTTGCTAGGATTTTACATCAAGTGTTCAGCCCTCAAAATTAATATTATCCTAAAAATGTATTGCTGAGAACTAAGACTTATAAACAAATTTTATCTATTATACATTCGTCCATATTTAATAGTTTTTAAGTGAAATTGAACAACAGTGAAGGTAAAAGTTACAAAAATTGTATATAGATAGTAAGTACCATGGCAAGTAAAACTGTAGAGTTATTTTAAACATCAAAGAGTAATCATAGGTAATCATAATGAATTTATCATATTAAATAATAACAATACAGATTTTATGTACTTAACTAAGTATAAACACGTAAATATCCAAAGGTTGACACTAATTTAAACGATCTATTTAAACAATGAAACACAAATGCAGATTTTTTTATTTTGATATAAAAATTAAAATAAATAATTTAATGTAACAACAATAAAAAGAGATTTGGTCAATATATAAATAAGATTTCTTTCACGAACACTGATATTCATCAGTACCATCCCCACAATCGTCTCGTCCGTCGCACTGGACGGCATGTGGAACACACCTTTGGTTATTGCATTGCATTTCATGAGTACCACAAGCTCCATCACAACCTTGTGGTTCGTCGCTTTTGTCGGAACAATCAGCTAAGCCGTCACAAAATCTCGATGACATTATACATTGACCGTTTGTACAAGTGAATTGATTATCCGGACATTCTGAATAAGATAACAAAATATATAATGTTATAATTAACATTGTCTCAAATACTACTTAGGAAGGAATAATTAAAATATAGTAACAATAAACGCTATGTATAATATATTTCATATTACAGACAACCCGTGAAAAGCCCCGTTAGTTTAGAACGAGCACAATCTCGTAATCTAGTTATGTGGGCGACTCAACGGTATAACAATAATTTACATTATATGGTGAATATTTTTATAAATTGAATGTTTGAGTGACTTAAAAATAAACTATACGTACCTAAAGTGCAATTAAGTTCATCGGAACCGTCCCAACAATCTATGAGTCCATCACATAATTTTTTATTAGGAAAACATGATATAGAGTGTCCACAACGGAATTGCTTCGTAAGATCGCATTCTAAAAAAATATATTATTTTATTACATGTATAAAATTAATCAATTATTCATTAATATATAAACCTTATTATTAATACCGCAATGCATTTCATCTGATCGATCATAGCAGTGGATGTATCCGTCACATCTCGCTTCTGAAGACACACAAAATCCATTACGACACCGCCAATCATGAGATGAGCAAGTCACTTGAGTCAAAAGGCGGCACACTCGTACACCTCGAATTTTATCTACCAGATGACAAGCTTCCGTTTCCATGGCACACAGCCCTCCGCAACCTTTAATATAATATTGACATGTTTAATGTTTATAGGTACAAAGTAAATGTTAATTATTAAGTATTTTTTTAGCATCACGCTGTATTCCGCATACAGCAGGTTAGGGAGAATGAATCTAGGGTTAAGACACTTAGTTCCAAATTTTGCGCTTAATTCTGAAGGCATTACGTGTTGCGTGGCTTGAGTGGGAATTGAACCCACAATCTGTTGCGTTAACACTCACATTTTGTGCCCCTGCGCCACGACTGGCTTTAAAAATATAAAAATATTTTTCTTTGGTAAAATTTATTTTTTTATAATATTTTACGTTGCTGAACTCACATATAATATATTATTACAATACCTGTTGGATCATCAACATCCACAGCGTTCTTACAAACAGATTTCCCACTTATTTCATCAAGCATGCACACTTGGTTTGTTTGGCACGAACAAAATCTCTGAGATAAATTTTTGTTTATAATTAATTCTTTTAGTTCAATACTTTCTTGTCTTTTATGATCATTTTTAGGATAAGTCTTTATATTTTTACGTATTTTTAAAATAACATTGTTAAGTAAAGAATTATTCTTTGTAGTAGTTAATACAGGCATAGTGGGAGTAGTAGTGTCCGCTATTGAAATCGTTTTTATTTCAGGGGCTGTAAGATCTGTATAAAAATTTACAATAGCCGAGGAGTTTTCACTAATCTTTACATTTTCTATTGGCACTGACCTTGTACTTGTATCATTTGTAATATGATTAAAATTAAATGTAGTAACATTAACTAAAACCAAACTAATTACTACTATAGCTATTATCATCACACTTATTGAGCAAGCTTGTATTTGTGTTCGCCTCTTGTTCGGACTTTCAGTCAGAGACCAATTCACAATACATCCAAAGCCTTTCAGGCTTTTCCTCAGTCTTCTTTGACTTACGTCATTACTAAGCTGTTCATGATGTTCACTAGTATATTTATGACAGATGTTCAGGTCAACTTGTCTAGATATTGTAGGTATATACTGTGTAACTTCCAAGCTATTAATATTTATATCATTAATTGATGTTGTTCTTTTATTAATATTTTCATTCAACTTATTAGTACATTTTTTATAAGAATCGGATGATTCCTCTGTTCTTTCAGGTTTTATCTCGATTTTAGGTGTAGAATGATCAGTAGGTAAAAACTGTTCTTTTGTTGGTGTGATGCCATAACTCCTTATTTTACCTCTGCACGTATAACAATATTTAGCTAATTTATTATCCCTGGATACTGGATTTATATTAGACTGTTTTAAGTTACTATTAGACCACTGGTGTGAGCAATACAAAATTGAAATATTATTGTGCACAGAACTTGATTGCGCTAATTCTTGATTTAAGTTGCCTATAAGCGTCATTATATTTATTCACTTATTTAGATAAATATTTTTGAAAATATCATGTTTCTCCCAGAATCCTTATAAAATGACCTGTAACAATATTTTTTTGGTTATATGCATATTTATTTTGGTTATATATAATTCACATGCACAAAAATATAAGACTTCCGAGCACTTATTCCAAAATTTTTTTTTCATGGAGCACCTGTATTTTAGGGTTCCGTATCTTTTAAGGACAAAAGGAACCCTTATAAGATTACTTTGTTGTGCGTCCGCCTGTCTGTCCGTCTGTCTGTCAAGAGCCGTTATCTCAGGAACGCTTAGAGTTATCGTGTTGATATTCAAAGTTCTCGCTAGTTCAAGTGAAATATCAGATGAAAGGGCTTTTGCTAAGCTAACCAGGAAAAACTTGAGACCTCCAATTTTTATACGGAACTTTCGGTGAGCGAGCCCGACTCGCGGTTGTTCGGTTTTTTTTTCAATAATAATATTTACCTATGTAATAGGTTAAATGCTATTTCAATTGTTAGGGTAATATTTTCTGCCTACGTGTAAATTTTAGTATGCTTAATTTTAGTATGTTAAATTAATTTGTTATAATATTATACAAAAAAAAAATATTTTGTTACAGTAAATTAGTTTATCTTATTTTTCTACTTTACTCGTATTCGGTCCAGTGAGAACGCAGCCTTAGGAGTACTATGCGTGTAAAACTTAATTAACCTCTGTAATATGACCCAACTTGTTTCGTTGAAATTTAAACTTTTAGGCGATAATGTTCGATTACAATCGAAAGGTTAACGGCCTTAATTTTACAAAGTATAATATAAAAAATTATAAAACATTTAATAGGTACACATTTCGGGACTCTTTAAGATCAGCTTACTCAGGTCCTTCTCGTGGAAAAAGATATGTTAGTGGATTTAAAAGAATCTAGCTTCATTTTTATGCAACTGAGGTTAATCCGATCCTACCAGTATTTTTGTTATGGATTTAATTAATAATTGTATTCTCATTACGAGAAATGTATTTTTTTTGAGAAACAAATTATTTTACCTCTATATATTAAAGAATAATAGTTAGTAGTTGTGCAGTTGCTACTAAAACTAGAATGTTCAAAATGCTTAAAAATGTATACCTAAAGTGTTCGTGTCATCGGTAAATAAATTACTCACAATTTATTTTCTTACGTATTCGTTAAATGTAAATACGAAGGATTTTCCGTTAGTGTATTAACGTAAAAACCTATTCGAACATAGCCCCTCGGTATGTTAAAATAATGAAATAGAAATACAATCAACCACTACTTAAATTATAAAATCTATGAACATCATGGTAACAAACTGGGAGATATAGATGCCTCTAGGTATTATCCTGCATTAGAGATTAGACTTGTACTGTTAAATTTATAATAAGTATCTAATGATATTGCGTAATATCATTTACGTACTCACAAACTTAGTATTCCAGTCCTATACTGTATTTTTAATATTGGAATTATAAAAAAAATGCATAAGCCCTATCTAGAAGATATATTTAGAAGTACCTATCTATATAAATACATATGTCAGATCGTATTTAAAACTGTAAGACGATGAAAAGTGCAAAGATAAAAAATAAAAACAGAAGCTTCTATTAGTAATGAGACTTACGTGCTCGAAGATGACGGCGTTTTTTAACATCACTATTAAAATTCATGTATTAATTTATACGACACTATTAGAAGAAAACCTTCAACACGTCTAAATGTTCCAGCGTGGAGTACTATGTATCGGACTACCGTTGCCGATGACAACGTCTAAACAACTTTGCACCAACACCAGCACC
Organism: Heliconius hermathena; assembly: GCA_013403705.1. Lineage (NCBI taxonomy): Eukaryota > Metazoa > Arthropoda > Insecta > Lepidoptera > Nymphalidae > Heliconius > Heliconius hermathena. The sequence continues at coordinate 852,746 of JAAIXJ010001804.1, forward strand.
CCGAGTACCGTAGCTAAACGATAAAAGAGATGACAATACGCTAATACAGTAAGTGGGAAAAAGAGAAGCAATGGGGTTAACAGTGTACGATGTCGAACTCTTCTCGTGCTCACCCAAGAGTAACAGCCTGCAACTGAATGAGCATCTCTTTCCCTCACAACCCCTTACATACCTTCATGTATTATATAGATACATATATAGTGTTTTTGTAGTATAAAGTTATTCATGAAATAAATAATCTAAATTATATGACGGTATATATTATATTTAAAAACAATGTAAATATATGTTACAAAATATAACGAGGTCAACGTTATGAATGATCTTATTGAACTATTACATACCTATTAGGTATCTTTAAAAACAAATATTTAAATGCACAAATATGCCAAAAGCTATTTTGAAATAAGTATATCTATTAATAATTTAGTTTTTTCTTTCTTCTTCTTTTTTTATTCTTCTATTTTTACACCACGTCCATACTACATTGAAAATACATAGAGTACATACAATTATATTGTATAGGTACATATAAAAAAAAGTAGATGTACAAAAGGAGGAAATATAGCTTAGAAACTATTAACGAATATAACACAATATATACATAGATTAATAAATACATAAAATATATAATATTTTTTAACACATATACACATTAAGGACTAAGTGAAGTCAAAGACTAGTGAAAGAAGGCAAGATATTGTAAATTTTGACTAAGTACGTCGTATAGAAGACTTCGAGTTGTAAATCACTTCGAATTGCTTGTTCGATCCCCACTCGAGGAAATGAAATATTTACTTAAATTTATATTTCCATTTCTTCGCTCCGGTGTCGAGGTTAAGCACGGCGTTGAGTTCTGCCACTCAACACGCAATGCCTCCAGAATTCGGCAGAAAGTGGGGAACAGAGTGTCATAACACTAAGTTCCCTCTGCCTACCCTGCTGTGTGCGGGATACAGCGTGAAGCTGATTTTAATAAAGAATTTGGTAACCTTTATATCCATACGTAATTGTCGCAACAATTTCAATACCAAGAAAGTTTTTTTACTCACACATTATGGTTTATAATATGTATTGAGCGAAACAGTTTTAAAATATTTCTCACTTTATTACATACTTTATGCAGGCACCATGGCCGTGCTCACCCCAGAAATTTTAGTAACAAAAAATTATTAGCACAAACATACCTGTGCAAAGCTAAAATGAGAAAGAAAGAGCTTTAATAGAATTCGCTCTGTTCTATGGAGCGAAGCGAAGTAATTATAAAATAAAAAAATCTTTGTTGGCCGATATTTCGAGCCCCGCAGGGGGCGCCCTTACAGTCGTCGACTCCTCTCAAGCAGCCAGGTAGTGCTTGCATTTCTTCTGGGACAGAGTACTCTCTTCCCTACCCACCCGGTGTCCCTGTAAAGGCCAATAGGGCTAACAGCATTAACCTCAAGATCGAAAAAAAAAAAAAAAGTTGACCGATACGTAAACCATAAAAATTATAATTTCAGGTCATTTATAGATACAAAATGAAAATTAATTTTCTTTAATCATAAAGGAGAAATTCTAATGCTCTATCAATCTCCACATACATGTAGAATATACATATATACAAATCTTTATCAGTTAAATTTATCAAGATAATATCGTCCATATTTTTGATATTAACTATTTTTAAAATTTTATATAAACTTGCAACACATTAAAGGAATATTATCAATATTATATAATTTTATTTTAAAGTCCAACAAACCGTTAATATGATAAAGCGAGCTTGTTTTATTTGTGCAGTTTTTATCGACAAAACTTCGTCAATGTTGAAGGTGAATGAAGTTTCACAGTTACTCAACCTCTATAATAAATATCATTGGTTTTATTCTGGTAGAGTTAAATAGTAAGGCTTAGTAACTTGAATGCTATACAATTAAGAATTTAAATATGGTGACAAAAATACCATGCAGAGTAAAAATAGGAAATATATCTAGTCGTAGTTTATATAGAGGATATATTGTATAAAACAGAATATAGTAAATAGTAATAGAGTAAATGTAATATAAACATTTTTTATTTATTTTGAATACTTTAACCTTGATGAGATGTTACCTGACTGTGCCACACTAAGGAGGTCATTGTGTTTATCAACCTATATATGTATGTTGTATGTTTGTCCCTATTGCGCGTGTTCAAGATTAAACGAATTAATTAATTTTTATAGACATCTTACATCAATGGATTCTTCTTCACTTTATTAAAATCTTAGCAATAATAATCAAAGTTCACCAGACGCCACATTGTTAAAATGAAAAAATTTACACAACCTATAGCAAGTGGGGCATCGTTTAATTTATTTCCTTACTTCAGTTTCCTTTCATCAATTTTAGCATTCCGTACCTTAAAGGGGAAATACCGTATCCCTATAGGATCACTTTGTTTTGCGTCTGTTCGTCAGTCAACTCCATTTATCCTAAGATTACTATTAAATATTTAGGTCTACGGTACTTTGCACCACAAAAGAATCAAGCTTCTAAATATAAGTCAACGCCATCAAAAGATACGAGCATGTAGGGTTTGTTTTTGCTGTACTTTGTGTGAAATTCGCCGCGTAATCAAAACCTGTAAGGTGCTGCCCGTGGACCTACAATTATGAAATTTGACAATAAGAAAATAATGAGCACTTGCACTACAATTAAGGAAATCAGAAAAAATCAAAAATTTGTTTTGAGTAACATTTTAGGATACAATTATAACGATTTGAAAGCTGTTGTTTAATGACTGTTCTCAGTAATTTTCATATTTATAGAAAGTACTGTATTTCATTATTCTGCCCTTATTGCAACGGGATAGTAGCAGTGATAACTTACGGTTAGTGCATTGTGAAAGTGGGTTCAAATCTCCGTTTTTTTTGCTATATTAACTTCCGAGATTAAAAGATACGATTTTCAATTTTATAATGCGAATAACATAGCTAATAAATCCTAACTAAAATGTGTAAAATATAAAAATAAAAACGATAAATAGTTCATTAAGATTAATAGTCCAGAGATTCTTTTAGTAATAAAATCTTTTCAAGGAAATTAATATTACCCAGCATTTTAATTTATGGTATGGCATGATTCTTTGATTATGGAGTAATGATTAAACAATAACTAACATATATTGAGTACCTACTTGTAAAAAATACGATAAGGACAACGTCGAATATCTATAGTAGGAAAAACGTTAAAAAATATTAATTAGTATGTACATATATATTATAACTTTCGCATAGTATGTACATATATTTTATAAACTAAAAACTACGCTTGTTTAAAAAACGTAGCGTAGCGTAGTTTGGGTAGCGGAGATTTTTACACTCTACCGCTACCCAAAGATAATTACTAAGAATTATCGTCTGGCAAGAGAGAATGCTATTTATTAAATATTTTTAAAGTATTATTCTTCACTTTAGAAAAGAAATATACTTATTTAGAAAACGTATAAAAATTTGAACGTAGCGGGACTCGAACCCGCGCCTCATGGAAACCGACCAGACACTCTGACCACTAAGCCATACGTTCTCATCAAGCTACGTTGAAATCTTTTTACGCTTGTTACAACTTATTTATGTTGTTAGCATCTGTGTAGGGAGATTTAAATAAGTATTTTTCTTTTCTAAGTATGGAATAACACTTTAAAAATGTTAAAAATAAAAACTATGCTATTGACAATGTGTGCCAGATCAACATTTTTTTAAATTATTAAGATAACTTTCAATGTTTTTGATTTCGGTTTGTATTCAACATATACTAAATATCGAATAGTCTACGAATTATGAGTTGTAAATTGAATAATTGCAATTTGAGAGTGTACCACCGTATACTAATATGATTTATATTTTTTTATATAAACTAAACTACAAAAATATTGCCTGCCAGCCTGCCAGACGGGCTCGCTGTCCGTTTACCTCGCTTTCAAATACATATTAGGTACAGTACGGTCTACAAGTCGTGGCCGCCCTGAAGTTAGGTTTTCTGAATTTTTGCGTATTGTTCATTCGAGAAGAAAATAATTAAAATTAAGAAAATTCCTAAAATCATATCTGCGCAGTCATCTACAGCCAACTTCGCGGCGGCCACGACTTGTTGACGTACTGAAAGTTCCTATTTTTTTTGCGCCTACCAACTGTATACGATGTTAACATGATATTAAGAAAATTTATATTAATACCTATATCGTAACTTTGCTGTTTATACGTAATGTTAGTACACAAATGTCTGTCGAGTGACCGTGGCCGTAGTGCTCCACTGCACAGGTGCCTGTGCAATGTGCATCTCGCGGATGCAGCCGCGGTCTCCATCGCTCCAACGCGACTGGTGCGGCACTGACTGCTCACCGGCCAGGCTGCGGTCTGCGACACGCTGGCCAGTCGCAACCGGAGGAAGGCACAACTCTCACTGCGCGCGCCGCGTGTGGTCGTCTACTTCGCTACATTGTGACTTGACAACTTAGTGTTCTTCTACGTAACCAGCCGTATGCGCGTAACGAACGTTGGCCGTGCAATTTCTCTCGAAAATAATTAGTATGTGAATGCGAATTTTTTATTTGTTCTGCGTGAAAATTAGTGAAATGCAACCGTTGTTCGCGTACTGACAATCTTCGCGTCTCTACAATTTCGAACAACCTTCATGAGGAATTGGTTGTTTATATTCTTTTAAGGTGAGCCAAATTGTTTCTTGCGTACTCTTAATAACATAACTAACTTAACTTAACTTGATATTGCTTGTATTGAGTTAATATGTTTAAAATTTAGTTCCGCTATTCTATATTTATTATAATAAGAGAAGTACTTTTCAAATACTATGTGTAGTTTTTGCGAACTCCATAAAATATTAGCACTGTGTGGGTACTTTCTATTGTGAATAACTTGCGCACGTAAACAGTATACTGTTTAATGAAAAACGTTTATCTTTTTTTTTATTTGAATTAATAATAATAATAACCATTTGTGTGTAAAATTATAGAACGGAAATAGTGTGTGTGGATTTCCGTTCTCTCTTAATTTTGCGCTGTCACTATACCAAGTAATTTAAAACATAATAGTATTACGTAGTAGTATTTATAATATCACAATATTATTAAACAATATTAAAGAGATACGTAAGTAAGTAGGATTGTAATATTCAATAAACTTACAATAACATACTGTAACTACGTACAATTACAATAATATTTCATCAATATTGATTGATGGTTACTGTACTGTAATAGAACTTTGCATTTACTAATTATGTAGAAAAGTGGTATAAATCTAAGCATTAAAAAAGTATTTTGAACGAATGGTTTTTAATATTTAATTATTTCCCTCGTCAACTTGATGTCATCAAAATGCGAGTAGGCCAGTGGAATTCTGGCCTACTTTGAATACTAATCGAACGTCATCGAATATAGAAGTGAAGGTTTTCCGAGTCGGTTTATTACTCACAATTCTTGCAAATCTTAAGTTCTTGGCTAAAAACAATTTTACTGTATATGACAATTACATATATATAAAATAGGTAGATTGTACTTATGTTAATTTATATGAGATAAATATCCATACAATCCATCTATATCTGTAAATTTTAAGCATTTTTCAATAACTTTGTAATATATTTGGACTCTAATAATGGGGTAACTAGCTAACTAAGTTACAATAATTATTTTTTGCAAAGAAACAATAAATTAATTTATAATAAAAAGAACAATATAGATTCATCTAAAAAAAATATTGATAAAAAATGGGGGCAAACAAATTCCTCAATAAAATTAGGGCCAAGTTCGTTTCATTTAAAACTTCATTGTTACGTTCATATTATAATCATATACACATACAGGAAATACCTTCGTATAATTGTACTCAATGTAGTTATTTTGCATAGCCGTATCATTTTTAGGGTTCCGTATCGTTGTGAGGAAAAACGGAACCCTTGTAAGATCATTTTGTTGTCTGTTTGTCTGTCAAGAACCTTTATATAGAATTGGAGATATCGAGTTGAGATATAAACCATTATACTTAGATCTACGGTCCCATGATTACCTGAAAAAAAAACGTATTTGTAAATTTACTTAAAAAAATAGATAGCCGTTTGTACAGTAAAAAACGCGTATTTCGACACTATAAATAGAATCAAAATTAATAGGGTACTTCCGGTTAACTTACAATTATGAAATTTGGCAGATAGCATTTACAGGTAGTACTAGCTCAGGAAAAAATATGAAAACTATACATTTATGGTTAAATACTAAAAAATAATTTAAAAGTTTAAAAAAATTAAGTTTAAAAGTCATAAATAGTAAAAAACTTGTATTTTGACACTATAAAGGGAATCAAAATTAATAGGGTACTTCCGGTTAACTTAGAATTATGAAATTTGGCAGATAGCATTTACAGGTAGTACTAGCTCAGGAAAAAATCTGAATAATATACATTTATGGTTAAATACTGAAAAATAATTTAAAAGTTTAAAAAAATTAAGTTTAAAAGTCATAAATAGTAAAAAACTTGTATTTTAACACTATAAAGGGAATCAAAATTAATAGGGTACTTCCGGTTAACCTAGAATTACGAAATTTGGCACCTAGTATCAACGGTAAAACTATATTTTTATGTATTAAGGCCACTAGTTCAAGTGAGATATCAGATGAAAGAGCTCTTTTTAAGCAAAGCCTGAATTTCAGAAAAGGCTCGAGACCTCCAATTTTTTTACGGAACCCTCGGTGGGCGAGCGCGACTGGCGTTTATCCAATTTTTTTATCATGTTACAATAAAAATAAGCTTAAATCATTCTTTAACTTTATTTTATTTTTTTTATTGATTCAGCCAAAAAGCAATACAATAAATATTTTTCTTTAATAAGTCTTTCTTCTCTTCTTCAATTTTTATAAAATAACAAATCATTCGATTTCACGGAGAGTCGTTTACACGAAACGTCGATCGGTATGTCGATTTCTCTTAAAGTACATAAATTTATATACTTCTTATAAAAATAAAAAATGATAAAAGAAATGGGAAATTGTTTTTGTAGTATTTTGTAATACTAAGAAAATGAAACCTTAAAAATCAGGATAGTTTTTACTTTTTTACCTTTATATTTTGTTAAATTTTGTATAAAAAAGGTTTTGTAAAGCAGTTTACAGACTATAACTAACCAATAGTTTGCAACTGAGTAGTCCTAATAGTTACGGAATAAAATGGTTTCGAAGTGCTCATGTATGGTGTGAGGCCAATCGTGGCGCAGCGGCACGAAGTGTGACTGTAAAATCGACTGGTTGTGGGTTCGATCCCCACTCGAGGAGATGAACTATATTTACTTAAATTTATATTTCCATTTCTTCGCTCTGGTGTCGAGGCTAAGCGCGGCGTTGAGTTCTGCCACTCAACACGCAATGCTTCCAGAATTCGACAAAAAGTGGGGAACGGACAGTATGGTGTTAATTGAGAAAAAGAAATCTGTTATCATAATAAGCTTATATTACAGATTAATAGTCATTAATTACCAAATATGATTACTTTCTCGATTACTTTTTGTAATCAGTACCCAATCATGGTCAAAGATTACATTATGTAATGGTAATCCTTAATCATTGATCGGTTTGTTTATTTATAAGTTAGATAAGTTATATTTTTCAATGTAATATTTTTCTTAAATATAAAATAAATAATATAAATATTTCTTAACCTTCACTATATTTAAAGTGCAAATCAGAGGATCATAGATTTAATAAGGTGCCTAACCTTATTAAAACTGGGATCACGGCAGTAATTTTACTTTCTCCTTAAAGTATATAACTATTAGAATTATTCGTGAAATTTTAGTTTCGTTAAAGTAGTTTCATCCTTTGGTAGACCTACTTTCTTCAATTGTCCAAAGGAGGTTAACGGCGTTTTTCGATGACTGTAGAATTACAAGTGGAAGCCAATTCTTATCTAGACTCTATGTCGCATAATAATGTTATAGAGATAATAATGATAATAATGCTATAAGGAAGTACATATGTCGATAAGAAGTTTCAAAAATAGAATTATTATTATTATTGATCGTCGGCCCAAATGTAAAGAGTTGAGATATGGTCTAAAAAATTAAAAAGTTTTTTTTTCAATTTTAGAATACTAAAAATCTGCTCAATTGATTATCTGAAAGCGGAGAAAAATGATAATATTAGTTTTAGATCCTTAATTGATATAAATAATCCATTACAGTAGTAGTACTGTAATGGATTATTTATATCGATATCGAAAATAAATAAAAAAAAATATTAATTAAGTATTTTAACGCACCTATTAGTGGCTATAGTTATAGTATAAATAAAGAAAATGTCAATTAATTACTAAAGAACAAAAAGAAATCCATTTTGAATTGATTAAAATCAAATTCACATTTTAAAAGACAGATATGACAGCTGATTGGTATTTTCTAATGATCTTTGCATTTTTTGCTTCGTTTCACTCGTTTCTTTCGTTTTGATGCGTTTTGTGTGTTTTCTTGTTTGTTTTCTTTCTTTGTACGACCCTTGCTTCCCCAGAAGATGCCGAAATCTTTTGTATCTAACGACCGCCACGATAAGAATATTTACATTACACTCACTTTTACCAAATCTCTAATAACTCAGCTTTCAGACTGCCATAATTGACAGAGTTTTCAGGAAGGGAGTGATGTACCTGCATCTATTAAATCATACCATTTTCGTCTCTTTATTATCTGGGCCTAAGAAAGTATAATGTGTACAAGATATGCAATAGTTTCAATCTCCTTTTAGGAGCTTTATTTCGCTCACTTAATTTTTTTCATAAATAAATGTCACCTGAAGGATGAGCTGAGTACATAGATCAGGTGACAATACATTAACATAATACCTTCGAGCTGGGCTGATGATGGAATTCTAATTTAGGATATGAAGCTCTGAGATTCCTATTATAGCCCAAGACCCCAGGGCCCCCAGACCTACGTCATTTTATTCTGAAATTTTAAGCACTATTAGTCTAATATATACTTAAGACAGTATGCGTACTCATTAACTTGAAAGTGGGACCCTTTCAGAGGTAGCGCCAAATAAAGGTACATGCTCACCTAACGTTAAAGAAGAAACGCTCATATTTAAATATGTCTAATATAAAATTTACATATAAAATCATAACGGCTTAATTACTGTTGTAGCGTGAAGGCAACATAAAGCGATAAAATATAATATAGTACAATAAAATTTAATAAAGCATATACCGATAATTATTTAAAATTTGCAAACTTTTGGTGTTTAGACATCAAAAATCACAAATGCTATGAATTGACAGATGTATTCACGCCAACCGGCACGGTAGGGGCGCCTCCAAGTGTCAAGAGTAGGTAAACTGGCTGTAAACCATGGACAATATTGGTAAGTTTGTTGTGCCATAGACTAAAATCTCGGATGTTATCTTCACACTAACACTGAAGGCACATAATTATATATTATCATTTTAGACTAATGGGTCGAAATTCAAAACTATTTATTAATTCGTTATTTAACCATTTTGGTATCCAACAATACATCCTTACACACACACTCCATAACATTTTAGTTACATAAGTTTTAAAGAGTAGCATGTAAATGTATATGTTGACATAATTTCTCGTATAAAACACAATTGAGAACTGCGAGACATACATAGGTTTCTTTAATAAGCTTATGTTATGCAACTATCACGTTGACCGGCAAAGGAAAGCGGAGGTCAAGTGACGAGGCGAATACATAAAGTTGTAAGTATGTTTTTCGTTCCGCCCCAATAACAGTAATGAAATATGAGATCTGTGCAGAAATAGGTTTTCAGATAAATTATTTAAATTTAAATGGAAAGTGTGAGAGAAGTAGGTATGCGACATTTGAAATGGAATCAACGTTGATTCACAGGGACTTGCACTTTTATAAACTATTTGTATAGTTTCCTTGAAAACCACATATCTGAAAGTAAAATGCATTGTAGGTACTAATGTATGTTCGAATGAATAAGGATTTATCCATTATTCAGTATGAGTAAGACATGTATAAGATAATATGATGCGGATACCTTTCAAATATTTCTTATATAGAAAGGTAAACTGACTAACCAAATACTTAATTTTTATCTGGTTATTCATCACGCTATACTTTCAATTTCATTTATATTTTCTCTGTTATGTAATAGATCCGAAAGGTTTTTAATATAGCGAATATCTCCCAAAATAAGCTTAGGGTACCATCTAAAAACTTTCTCAAAAGTATGACACATTTTTTCGAATCGTTTTTACGGCACTCAAATTTAACTTTCGGCGTTACCTACACCTACAAGCTTGGACTAGGTTTTCTTAATGCTGATTAAACTTAAAAATATGTTGTAAGTTGGTAAATAAAATATGTCTGTACAATATAAACAAGTTATCGATTGTTTATGGAAAAATACTTTATAACTAGTCGATGAAGAAGTCATCATGACTTCGTTCTCATATAATATACTAATTAGTTAGTATATTATATGAGAACGAAATTACTACTAATTAGTATATATATACTATGTATATACTAATTAGTATATTATATCATGTAATAACTATTAGTATTACTTACATATATTATTTATTATAATAGCTAAATGTACAATTGGTAAATATGTATTTATTAAAGAGTGCACGTAGAAAGGCTGTTTTTAGGCATTTTTATATAGATTTATTTCAAACGAACGAACGAACCGAAGAATCTATGTATTTACTTAATATTTCTTTGAAGATCAAATNATTCAAATGACGATAACTTTTTTTTAATGAACCGATTTTGATGAACCAAATTTTTGTAGTTAAGTTGAGTTAAAATAAAGCAATTGGTGAAACTTTTAAGTAAATGAGTTCAGTACTTTCAGAGAAAAATGTGGATATCGACAGACAGACAGACAAGAAATTAAAAAAATATATTTTTGCTTTCTATTATTCTTTTCAAGTGTCCCTCTATCCATTTCAGTCAAAATTACTAAATATACAGACAAAATATTTTTATTGTCTTATTATATATACAGATAAATATTAACTAAAAAAACACTGCTGCTAAAAAGACTGCTGCGATTGCTGAGAATGTTCTATAAATTTTATATTATTTCAGCTATTTTAAAACCTCTGGAGCTACCGATGTAGCTTCTGATTTTTGGATAAATAAGTTGATGGGAGAAAAATTATCAAATAATCTATGTATTTATTACATTTACTTAACGGAGGTAGAATACAGTAGTTATAGGGCATAATGAACCCTAAATGGGACCCATGGACACGTCCCTATTATATCCCCATATCTAAAATTGAATAAAAAAACGAATAAATAACTTTAGTTATTTTGTTCAAAACATACATCCGTATGTATGCAAAAGATAAGTTGTAATTGTATTCTAAACTACTGCTATATATTATGTTATGTTTCTAACGGCATTACGTATTTACGTAATTAGATGGAAAGACGGTGAAAAAAGTTATGATTGGACTTGACTGGTGAACTCAAGAAGAGTAATATCTAAAGATTTATGCAAATCTATTAGCGAAAATAAGACACGGTTAGTTTGCATTAGTTGTATATGTGTGTGGCCACTTTGTGCCCAGTGTACCCGATATGCCCTCTCTTCCTATGCACATTTAATATTTTACTTTTGCTAAAATGTAAATAATTTTATTTTAACGTATTCCTTGTTTTCACGGCGTTTTCATTTTCAAAGCAGATACAGAACCATGTTGCGTAATTTAAAAGATAACTTAGGACTAGCAGCCTATAAGAGACGCACTGGTCATTTCTTAACTTACAATTTATAACTAAAAGGGTGGTAAAATCAAAACAACTGCTTAAGCGGTACTCAGAGAAAGGTCACAGAAAAAAATTGTTTACAGAAGAGAATATTTTTACAATTAAGCAATATTTTAACAAACAAAATGAACGTATTTATGCTGAAAACTCTAAATACGCTTCCCAATTAGTCCACAGAGTACAACGTGGGAATTATCCTCATTATCACTTCAGTGAAGGTTTGGTGGACTGTTAGTTATGAAAGAGTGACTGAGTTATATTTTGTATAAAAGGTATCAAAACATTGACACAAGTATATCCAAGATACCATTTACCATTTTAAGAAGGTAGACAAACCCTAATCTTGGTAAGAAATGAAAGTTCCGGACTTCATCAGAGCTGAAGACTAGTCGTCATCTAGTCCTGTTCTTTATCTACTGGATTATTATTGATGATCAGTTTTAGAGAGTAAGACTTGCTCTAAACGTCATGAAAATTTGACTGAAGTCCCTAAAACAATCCATACTGATTGGTACTGAAGATTTTACCCATAGAAGTGAGTAGAGTAGAGTGTGTGCTGCTATTTTTCCATTGCAGCAAATGGATGTCTCCATTCTTGTATATATATACTTCGAATAAGTTTTATATATTTATTTTAATGGTTTTATATGAATATATTATTAAACTTACTGTAACAGTAAAAAATGTTATGTACAACAAAAAAAAATTCTAACAATATTTATGGCAAGACTTTATATTATTATTTACTTAACAACCTATCTGTTTCACAATACACGTTAAGCACTATAACAAACATTTTTAAAATCATTTATTCATTGTAATCCATATTCTGTGTTTATCATAATAATAATATAAGTATTGCGAAGCTACTATTAATTAAAAAATTGAACTCGTGTTTCTACGTATTTCAGAGGCCAGTACTTATTATCACTGTTGTGGGCCACTGAGGTCAATTATCATCTCATATTCTTAGAGCGTCATAAGAATGTCATATTGCTACTTATTCATCTGCAAGTTCATATAAGAGTTAAGTTCATATTAGATTAATTTATTTATAGTTATATTTTCAAATATGTTAAATTATCATTATATCTCGAACAGTTCAGTAGTGTTTCTTAGAGCGTTGTAAAAAGTAGAGGTAAATATTTCATTTTAACATCGCATCCACATAGCATTTTAATTAAAAAATTATAATATGTATTAAGTGAAAGTATATCCGTATATTTGTATATTAGCAACCGGTGGACGCACATAAAATAATTTCATTGAATATATTTCGACCGTAGAAAGAACGCGGCTGTGTTTGTTTTATGCTACTAAATATTTATATTTTGCCTTGTGACATTTCGGTAACTTTGGTTACTTACCTTAATAAATGAGCTTGTAGTAGTCAATCGTGTCGTACACATTTATTAACTTTAAGTAATTTAATTAAATCAGAGATAAAAAGTGTCACTGTAGTCCCGGCCGACAACTAATACTATTAATATACCAGAGGCAATCGTTATAGATAGCTTGCACATACCGTCCTGAGTAGCGAATATCAAATGAGAAAATCTACGCACATTCAGTGAACAGCCTTGCCCCTCAACCAAGTATAATATTAAAGCAACGTAGTAATATATAGTAGGTAATATATAAGAGTCATAGTTTTTAACCAATAATATATTTCAGTGATATTTGATGTTATCGTAAAACGATAATTAACGTGTTTCTATTTTAACAAAAAAATATAATTTCCATAAATAAAAATCACTTGGATGGAAATTTAAATATTTGAAAGTAATATTAACTATGTAAGTTTTTTAGTGGCAAAGCTATAAACAGCTTTGTAAAGAACATAGGAATGGTGAACGGTGTAGTGTATTGTATTCAATTACATTAGGAAACATGTGGAAGCTGCTAACGAATATAATAGAAGTGCATTCCGATGAGAGACGCATACGACAATGGAGTTTTGTAAGCAGGTGAAAGTGAGTTCGATGAACCAAACGAAAGTTGATACCTATTTATCCAGCGCAAAGGGAATCTGGATTATGATTTAAGGAAAATGTCTTAATTAAAGCAAAATGCAAATGTCAACCCATTTTACATAATTAAATATTTAGAATACCGACTGAAGGTGGTGAATGAATCATTAGGTATTGTACGTGATGGTTGTAAGTTCGAATTTCGAATACCAGTAGCAGTATGAACGTTCTGAGTAATAGTAAATTGAATGGAGTGGTGTTGTTTTACTACTAGACTAGTGACATCAGTGTTAAAATATATTCTTCATTTTACCTTTAATGATGAACTTCTCGCTTTGGGCGACTTGCGTTTTTTTTTAAACACAGTGGTAGTTTTTTTAAATACAAAATAAATTAAGTGTAAAACGAAACAAGTAAAATGCAACATAATTATTATATAAAAAATAAAATAAAATTAAATTAAATTAAATTAGCTTCACGCTGTATCCCGCACACAGCAGGGTAGGCAAAGGGAAACTAGTGTTAAGACACTCCGTTCCCCACTTTCTGCCGGAGACTTTCTGGAGGCATTGCGTGTTGAGTGGCAGAACTCAACGCCGCGCTTAACCTCGACACCAGAGCGAAGAAATGGAAATATAAATTTAAGTAAATATTTCATCTCCTCGAGTGGGGATCGAACCCACAACCAGTCGGTTTTGCAGTCACACCTCGTGCCGCTGCGCCACGACCGGCCTCAAATATTATATAATATATATAACAAACAAATATTATATAACAGTAATAAATATTTGTATGACTCTCTCTTTGGTAATCGCATTGCATTGTCATCTATAAATTCTATAATATAATGACACAATTAAAAAAATAAATATTATATAGGAAATAAATATTTAAAATAATGTATATAAATATTAATAGAATACGACATTAAAATTTTTACAATTTTTCTTTGTGTCTCTATTTGTACATGGATATCTTCTGAACTACTGGATGCATTTGAATAAAACTTTTTGCGTTGTAAATATTAGGTCTGGATAAGATCTGTAGTATAGTTGAGTTTGAAAATTTGCTCACCTAATGTAGTATCTAAGTAGTCCAGTTAAACTATAAGAAATAGTGAAGTGCTGTCTTTATAAAACCTGTTGAGTTGATTCATTATGGTACGCAGATTTTTGTTTTCATTTTTTAGCTACACCTCTATCTCTAGCGGGCTAGCCGGAAAAAAACGAAATCCTAAACACTATGATGTCTGCCTCTGCCGCTTACGCCTTGCCCACAGTCATGATTTTCTTTATGCGGCATGATTTTTACAAGTATCATCGATACTGTGTTTCCCTCGGCCAACTGAGGTATCCGCCTGCCTCTCTTACCACTCACTCATGCTAATTAAATGTTTTTGTCAATCTTTTGTCACTCACTCTTTCAAGGTTCCCAAGCTACCTGAGCACATTCTTCTTTATTCTCACTGTGACATTCTCCCTAGTACCTGCTATTTTATATATCTCTTTATTGCGAATTCGATCAATTATACCGACAACATATTCTCTGAAGAGATCCCTTCTCCCTAGTATCCATATTTCTTTCTTCTTTAACACCCACATTTCACTGCGTATAACAAACAGGGTGTCAATGGATCAATGGTGCATTATGTATGGCCAAATGAACAAATATATTGACATTTCAACACCTCATAAAAGCAGCGAAGGCACCGTTAATTCTGTTACGCGCAAAAATACGCCTTTCTACATTCATTTCTAGTTTCTATTAAACATTGTATTTAACATTATTCGATCACTAGGTAACTAATTATTGAATGTCAAACTAAGGCACACAGGACGAAAGATATCTATAGAGAGAAACTTTATAGCCTGCAGCAATGGTCCCTTCACATTGTACCGGGGCAGTGTCTCCGATAATAATTTCTCTCTTATAATCCTGTCAAACGCCGTTTCCAAGTCGACAAAAGCACAGAAAACTTTTTGGTGTACGGCCAATCATTTCTTCGTGGTTACGCGGAGGGAAAGATCTGATCCATGGACCTTCTACCAGGTCAGGCCAAATAATAATAATTGAAAATTGTGGCACGGTGGAACAGCGTTTGATTGTACAGGGGATGATATTGAGTTCGATTTTTACTATTGGGGTTATATTTAAATTGTTGACCTATTTATTCCCGCTCCGGCAAAATAAGGCGCGTTGTGATAACAAACAATCTCAATTTTTTTAATCTGAATTTCAAAGATAACAGATAGTAAATGGAAGTAGGGTAGGGTACGGGTAGGTCACACTGTTCACGAAAACAAAGTTGCGGTGGGCGGCCACTTATGTTATATATTTTAGTTCATCTTAATTAATAGTAATAAATTAACTTATAAAAAAATAAAAATAAATTAACCTATAATTAATAATAATAATAAGTTGATGATAAAATCCAAAGTATAGATTCATAAAGCAAAACATAACTATATTCTTCATTTATTTCTACGTCAACGCCAAAGCCTAGAAAAACAGTCTGGTCCGTTACTCTACACACTGTTGGCCCCTTTAGGAACGCCTCGACTTTGACCCTAAATGTACCGTTTATACACAATGCCTACATATATATTTTCTTTATTTATTTATTACAATTTTAAACGAGGCCAGTGCCCAGTGCCGACTGGTTGTAGGTTCAATCCCTACTCCAGGAAATGAGATATTTATTTAAATTTATATTTCCATATCTTCACTCTAGTGTCGAGGCAAAGCGCAAAAAGCTATTCAGCGGTAAGTGGGGAATGTCTTAACACTGGGTTCCCTGCTGTGTGCGGGATACACCGTGAAGCTGATTTAATTTTGATTTTAATTTTTATAATTTTAAACCGTAATTAAAAGTAAAGCCTTATATTATTATTATGTTGAGACGAAAACTATATACGTCTATGTTTACTTGTTTACTAGCGATACTATTGCAAACCCGTTATTTCAAGAACTTTTTTAGAAATCTTTACTAAAGTGGGAAGCGAAACGTAACCATTTTCACAGGAAATACGAGATTGTTGTTTTATATTGAAACAAGATGGTGCCCGTAACGTCGTTTGCGTAGACTTTATGATCCTTCCATTTACCACTGTTTTTATTTAGCACCAATAATTGGGTCTAAACGTTACCAAAATTAGTTATTATTATGCACCAGGCACCAAACCAAATATCAACCTAATAGCTGCACTACAATAACTAAATATAATAAAGCCTGTACGTTAAAAATTGCCAAGTGAACCTGAAAGCTTGAATTTTACCCTCAGTGAACACTCACATTCTTTTGCAGTGCATGCAAAATGACGCATTACTTAACATTTGACTTGATTTTCATTTCACATTTATGTTTTTGATGGGATATATTAGTGAGTGAAGCAACAACTCTATATCTGAACGTATGGCTTAGTTGGTCAGACCGCGTGGACGGTTTCCAAAGAGGCGTCGGCTTAAATCCCGCTACCTTCACATTTTTATACATTTTCTTAATAAGCATAACTCTTTTTATGAAACCTCACGGGCCGAGTAGTATGACAATTGGCACAGTTATAGTTTATATAGAAAAGAATAGCAGAATGCTTCTTTTAAAATAATACATTAAAGTGGCCGTCGTGACGCAGAGGCGCAAAAGTAAAAAGTTAATATTTTCATTATTTCACTCAACCAACAAGGCAAAAGCACGACGGTGAGTTCCGCCATTCAACAAGCGCTGCCTCGAAAAATTCAGCGATAAGTGGGGAACAGTGTCTTACGAGTAACACTAAGTTCCCTCGTCCTGCCCTGCTATATGCGGGATTTTTTTTATTAAATACGTATTAAATTAATAAAATATGTATAGGTAACACACACTACCATATATTTGACAATAGGTATGTTTTACCATATATTTGACAATAGGTAAACACTTTTGTGTTATAACTATTACACGTTGCTATAGCAACGGGTATTATACGTGTCAACGGGGTATAATATATCTATTAATTGAAAATTGTCAAAATGTCATTAATATAAAAAAATTATATTATTTTAACCTTAACTTTGAAATACATTCTATTACTGGAACATTGATAAAAATAACTACTCAAAAGTATACGGAATCACACCATAAAGTAATTGAAAAAAAATATGATTCATCTCAGAGAAATAAACGAAATCTCGGCATACAGGACATCGCGCAATCTAGTGAAAGTGGATAAGATGAAACGGTTTTGTATAAGAGCTGGCAAGCTGCCGGATGAAAGTGGTTTTGGCATGATCCTTTACTTCCTTTATAGTTCTTGCACAAGTTGACATCTTTAAATAAATATTATCTTAATTTTATTTTAATTAAAATTGGTTTGTCAACTAGACTAATCATTTAATATTATTAAATAAATTTTTTTTGCTACTTTGTGGGTACTTCAAATTTAAGTTTTTTTTCTATCTTTTAACTAAAAAGCTCACTGTCATCGTAATAGGAGATTTCGTATAAATTGGATATTATTTTTATGTTACTATAAAATTGTTTTAACTGCGTTCCACTTAGATTTAGCTGTTGTGGTAGATAACTACAAAACATTTATTTCATCATATACAATTAGATATACAATTGAAAAATATTTCAAAACCATATTATCACATCTATAGGTACATATAATAAAATTATAGCTCATCGCTGTCTGTACATGGAAGATATATCAGGACGTCTATTATTGGGAGCATTTATCAATGATAGATAAATGATTTTTATACTACTTTATCTATTTGTCTGTGCGCTTGTTCACATTTAAATTCAGTTTACACTATTATATTTTGGCTAGTTACTTTAAAGATTTAGTGTTGTTTTATTAAAATCTGTTCATAAGTAAAAAAGTTATTTCAATATAAATTATTTTATTCGACACAATTGATACAAAATAACTGTATTGCTGAATTTAGTGTTCTATATATGGCAATTGTATTTATAGTGTTAATATTATTAGATTACGAAAGTAGTTCAGGTGAGAAAATAAATACATAATTAATTAAATTAAGTAGTTCAAACGGGCGAAGCTGGGCGCGGGCCGCTAGTAAGTGATATACAGTGTGCAATACCACCGTCACTTTCTTTCCAACAAAGTCAATGAAGCGCAGAGAAAGTGGCGACCTCCACGTCCGCGTGCTCACTGTGATTGTAAAATCCGCTGACTCATTACATTACAGAAACATAATAAAAAAGGGCTGTAGATATAATATATAAAGTATAATACGAATATTATGTATTTTTGTTGGTGATATTCTCAAGAAATAAATGGTTTTTGCTCAGTTTGAACCCTTATTTTCATAGAATAGAACATTTTTAAGGCTAAGCAGGGTAGGCAGATGGAACCTAGTATAAGAATAAAACACGTCTTATAAACAAGTTAAAATAATGACCAACACTGACCTAAACCTAAATAATTCAGTTATATTGATTCGTATATTCCAAACACTCTTGACTTTGAAGTGTAAGTGAAAATGTGATTTTAAAAAAAGTGAGCTGGAAGATTTCAAAAGCCTTTTTTATAATGTGTCGAACTACAAAACACAACTTTTTATATAGAGTCATTAAAAATAAATTAGCTTCATGCTGTATCCCGCACACAGCAGGGCAGGCAGANTTTTTTGCCGAAGCTTTTTAATTTTTATTTTCATATTCTTTAATATTATGCTCTATGCAATATTCACAACAAGTAATTTGCACTCGATTAGATTAGATTAAATCAATTGTTATGAAATATTTATTGATTAATAGTAGAGTAAGCATGAGGCAAGTATGGCTGTGCAATAACTATTACCTTTTGTCCTACATATTTAAACAGTCGTTATTAAGTTAGAACGCATATGTGAGATGGTTATTACGCAGTCAGTACCCGCATAGATGTCCACATTTGTTTTTTTTTAATATTTATTTACGAGCTCGTTGTCCGTTTAACCTACTTTCTCTAGGACTATTTCATTTATTAATAAATAAAATTAACATTTTAGTGTTTCATAGAAGACCACCTTCTAAAAGACTTTTATTAACATATGTAAGTGTTATCTAAATGAAGCATTTTATGATTTTTTTATGGTGTACAATTTATTAGTCTTTATAAGTGGTTATTTAATAAGCATTCTTAAAGTGAAAGACATTTTATTACAATTGGAGAAACGTTCTGTTCCATTCGTATATATGTTGTATACCATTTACGAAGCGGTAAAAGATATTTGTGAGTGGAATATCTGTGGATATAATTAAAACTGTAAAATTTTATATTCTATATTATTAGGTTCTATATTTTATATTAAATATAACAGTTGTATAAATACAAGTAACAAAGCAACAAAAATAATTTGGAAGAGAAACAAATAGTTGTAATTTATTAAAAAGGTCTGAATATGTAATGTGGAAGTGGGAACCCTAGCAGTCCAATTTATAATAGATTGTGATGATGAAGAGCTTTTTTGTTGACTTTCACCTTGTCTTTTACACAGCAAAGCCTAGCTATTTTTATAGATATGAATATAACGTATTACGTACAGTTGTTCAGATGAGGAGCAATTTTTGCTGACGCTAGACAATTAAAGGTCTACAGTAACTAATGTGAAATCACAGGACCTTGAAGAAAATTAGGAAGGCTAGTTTATGCTTTATAGGGTCGATAATTATAAATTTATTGCCACATAGTACCTATACATACGATCATTATTGTTCTTTTGGAACTGCTAACACACAAACGGATAGTAAAAGGAAGTATAAAGTCATAAAATCCACATAACCACTATTGCGAGCAGCAAGTGGTTATTAATAAATAATGACACCTGGTTAATATACACAATATTAGTATATAATCATATCTTCAGTATTATTTTAGAGTTCATAAAAGATTTCTGTAATAAATAATTAGCCATCTATTATACTAAAGTATTTCTACCAATTTGTAACACAGCTTGTGAATAATATTTTGTTACTATAAATTAAATAAAGTATATTTTTTGCAGATAATCTGTACCCGTGGCTCCCAGTTATGATTATAAGAATACCATGGCTACTTCAAATAGTTGCAATAATTACAATAACTATGACATCAGGTTAGTATAAAAGTGGTTTTATCATTTTACGTGGGTTAAGCTCTGACAGCTGGAGCGTGTAAAACTGTGACCGTAGTTTTCTTTAATTTGTAATATTCATATAAGATTTGCTGACTGTTTGCTGACTGTTTTAACGTTTATGTCAAAAAGTGAATCTGAAATTTGTTACTAAATTCAACATTAAAATCTATATAGTGAATTCATATAAATGTTTATAATATCTGCTGAATGATACGAAAAATACTTCGCATGTACAACATTATTGATTAAGCAATAATAATATTTTTTTTTGTTTTTTAGGTAGTCCGTTGTTTTTGCAGAAACAATCTAGCAGAAATATTAAACCAGTAATAAAATGGAGTCCTAAAACGGATACATGGAGTTGGGATGAAACACCTCGCAATGATGAACCTTTTTTCATGCCCTTAAATTTTACTCATAAGTTGCCTCCATCGGCCAATGAGACAGAACTAATTGCACACATGGCTGCTCTCAAAAGAAACTACTCTCGCTTATTGTGGGACAGTGATAAAAGTTCAAATTTACCTCTCTTCGTAGATAAGGCGCTAAAATTATTAAATTTAAAACAGGTCTATTATGAAGTTGAACATTCTGTTATGTCAAAAGTTTCATGTACAGCGTGTAAGGCTGGCGCTGGTCTTTTGCAACACTATATGAGACTTGGAAAAAGTAAAGAGGAGATAAATAAAATGATATATCAATTTTGTGTTTCATTAAATATTCAATCTGCTAGAGTTTGCGAAGGCATAACACGACTCTTCGGGGTAAGGTGCTATTTAAATACAACAATGTTTATTATATTATTCAAATTGACTATGGTAATAACATAGTTCTTTTTCTACTATTTTTTTTCAGAGTGAAGTTGTATATGTCCTGAAACGCATAACGATTGGTGCAGATGAAATATGCAGTTTTGTAATTGGTGATGCTTGCGGCGACGTTTATAATCCATACCACGAATGGGAAGTAGCATTTCCACCTGTACCAAAACCAACAGCGCGTGCCCTTGATGCGCCTATAGAAAAAGCTCCTACTTTTAAAGTTTTACAAATATCTGATACACATTTTGATCCTTACTACGCTGAAGGTGATAAATTTCTTTATATATATATCCTATAATATTTTAAATAATTTGATTAGTTTGGACGATGGATAAATATGATTATTTCCTAAGCCCTTCAATGCACTTCCATGGATTCTAAATCTGTACATATAGTAAAACTGAAACTGCTCGCTGTCTGTACATGGTAAACGAGAAAATTTTTTATGGGGAATATTCCAAACGGAAAACTATTTGTATTATATTTTTTTTTGTCTTATTGTCTGTTCGTCTGTGCACGCTAATCTCAAGAACGGCTAAACTGATTTAAATGTAAATTTCATGTATTGTATTTTGGAAAACTTCCATAAACATTTAGTGTTTGTTTCACTTAAATAAATAAAAAAGTTATATCAATACAAAGTATATTGCTACAAAATAACTTTTTTTTATTATGCTGTATATAGCACGAAAGTATTATAATTCGGCTTATTAGCAAAAAAATAAATGCATAGTTCAAGCGGGCGAAGCCGCGAACGAGTCGCTGGTGAAAAATATAAAAAATGGCCCGTTTATTTACTTCTCTTAATAAAGGACGCACATAAAATGTTATTATAATAACAAAAAATCGTAGTTTAAGAAATTTTTACTGAACAGTGCTTGATAAGCCAGCTATACATTACTTACGTTGAATATTGTACAGAATAATGTAATAAAGATTGAAAAAAAACTAATTTTTATAATTATATCATTTTAGGGGCAAATGCTGAATGTAATGAACCTCTTTGCTGTCGGGTATCTAGTGGCCCCGTTATTATCCCTGGTGGTGGTGCGGGACGATGGGGAGATTATAGAAAATGTGATACACCGAAACGTACCATCGATCATATGCTGAAACATATTGCAGATACTCATACCGTTAGTATAAATAATAACATAATATATACGTGTGTAGCTTAATTGCATCACTATAAATTATTCACTATGATTGTTTTTATTTTCAGGATATTGACTATATTTTATGGACAGGAGATTTGCCACCACATGATGTTTGGAATCAAACAAAAGAGGAAAATCTGAAAGTTCTCCAAGAAACCGTAGCCCAAATGTCAGACATGTTTCCGGGTGTGCCTATCTTCCCTGCACTCGGAAATCACGAATCATCGCCGGTGAACAGGTACTTTTGTATTTATTAACTATTAGCTAAACTTATCCAGATATCAATAATTTTATAAAAAAATATATTATTATTTATTAGCTTAGATTGTTATGGATGATCCATGGAATCATTTTATATATATTTTTTTTTTTTCAAAACTTGCAACATAGTTAAAGAACTTTATACAATTGTGTTTATAATGGCTTTACTAAAGATATTTTACGTGCTACATAGATACTTTAACCACCATAAACCAAATTTTAGTCTACGGCAAATACAATACGAACAGAGAACAGGTAAAGGTATAATGAAAATTGACATTTAAAGATCACACAGACTGTCTTCGATTACTATTTACTTATATATTATTTTATATAAATAAATAATAATCTATAATAAAATTGATATCCACATAGAATAAAAAAAAATCATTATTCATCCTGAAATCCGTTAAAATATTTACGTAATTAGATTTTTTTATTTTGTTTTCAAAAGTGTACAACTGGATTACTATCCAGTTGTACACTTTGAAATTAAGTTATTTATAAAATATATAAGGTTATACATATAAAGACATGTTAAAGTAACAAATTTCGAAAATGTTAATATTATTTTTATTTATTGAATTGTCCTCATTGTTATTTGTTCTCATGTTTTTTTATGATTATTCAATATACTGTTTCAATTTACGTAATAAGGTCTAGCGTCTACAATTTACGTAATAAGGTCGGTAGATAGTGCGACGTCGCTACAGAATAAAAAACATAAAAGATTAATTGCACTCTATTAGCGTCACTAATTTACGATGGTTAAGCGTTGTTGGTCACAGCAATAAACGATCTTTAAAAGAAAGACGCATTTATTTTTATTTTTTTAATGGCCTGATTTTGCGACTACATGTGCAAAATAAATCTGCCAGTATCACGAATAAAAGAGAAAACACGAATGAGATGAAGCAGTAATTTTGTAGAATATTATGAACTGATGAAGTATGAACAGGTGATTTGGTTAAAACATTGAAACAAACAAAAAGCTATAATAGTACACATACGTACCTATAGAAAAGGTTACAAAAAAAACACAATGATATCAAATAAGCAACGAGAATTAAACTACCTTAAT
Source organism: Heliconius hermathena (assembly GCA_013403705.1). Lineage (NCBI taxonomy): Eukaryota > Metazoa > Arthropoda > Insecta > Lepidoptera > Nymphalidae > Heliconius > Heliconius hermathena. The sequence goes on from JAAIXJ010001804.1 coordinate 876,936, forward strand.
TAACTGAATGTCATTGTCTATAATAAACTTAACTAACATTTTTACAAAAGGACTAAGGACGTTGTGCATTACTTAGCTTCGCTGTATACCTGTACGTTTTACATTAAAGGAAAGGATCATAAACAGTGTCTAAGTTCCGGACATCTAAACATAATTTGATCCATAGAGCCTTTTTTCATCCCAACCACACTCACAAATCTAAACGAATTAACCCTTAATTTAGCTAGATTTATATCGTGTACGTCTTTATAAGACGTACACGCGTGGTTTAGACGAAATCTACAAATAGTAAATGTTACTTTTACACTGAATTCTTCTTGGACAAAAGCATGTTTTACAAAGTGATAGACTTGCTACGGAAAGGATTTTGAAATAAAGATTGCTAAGCGGTTAAACAGTGTGTAAAAATAATACTTTTTTTTATTTTGTGCAATTCTGCTGAAAAGATGCAAAATAGAAATTTCAAGATGTTAAATGCCCTCTTAAAATATTTTTTTATTTAAAAATCGAATAACCTGCCCAACACAAGAATTTTGTGAGGACTTCGATACATACAAAACTGTATAGCCTGATTCATTATAAATGAAATGATTTTGAAATTTAGTATTAACGTTGGGTCGTCTTTGTCAATACCAAGGCGTTTTAGCACTAAAGGCTTATCCTTAAGTGAACTATGAAATAGAATATGAGGAGCGAATATGAGAATTAAACAAAATAGTTAAATGTATAACGATTACTTTAAGATTCGTCATTTATTTTTTTTATGTGTAATAATTTTTTGTAGGATTTTTTCATAGAATACCAATTACGTTATTTTACTAAAGAATAACATTGTGCTAATATATGTACATGAACTTTGACATTAAATATTCAATAAACTACTACTAAATTATGACACCGTATTGTTTATTTTGCAGTTTCCCACCTCCATATATTTCATCACCAGAATCTAACATTGCCTGGCTTTACAACGAGTTGGATGCACAGTGGCGTCGGTGGCTACCCGCTGGTGTATCTCACACGGTCCGGCGTGGTGCATTTTATTCTGTCCTTGTTCGTCCCGGCTTTCGGATAATATCACTTAACATGAACTATTGTAATAATAAAAACTGGTAAGGCTACTCGATCAATAATGATCATTAAAATTATTTATAATGCTATAAAATCCACGAGGCTTATTATGTTGCGAGGAGGTTGCGCGGGTCGAGGCCTCTTATTAATATTATCTTAAAAAGCAATAGCCACATGTATTATTTATAATTGTTCTCATTTATAAGCAATGTAGAAATATTTTAATGTGTGTAATTAAATAACTTATTTGTATTAGGGGTAACGCCTAGCGTTACGCAAAATTAAATTAAAAGCGCACTGTGCCTATTCCCCTACTTTTCGCCTATTTTAGTGACATTAGGGTTATTCGAAGACCTTATAAGCCATTGACTAACTACACTGAGGCATCATCGAATCCATATATACATAGGATAATAGGAATAAATTAAAACGTTATCTATTTAGGTACATGTTTTGAAAGTAATTATGGCATTAGGTACACTACCATCATTTTACAGTGCTATTAAAAAATAAATACCACACAATAAAATTATATGTCAACCCATATACATATTTCTGGGAATGTACATACCTCATTGCCATAATATCGCTTTATTACTTTGACAATTCTAAACATGCCATTGATATCATCGACGCTATATGAATTGTTTTACGATTTTATTGTAAAATCGTCCTTACCTTAAACCTTTTAATTAACTAAATGAAATATTATTACGATATTTTTTATATTTCGTGTGCAGGTGGCTTTTGTTAAATAGCACGGATCCCGCAACAGAACTACAGTGGCTTATTTACGAGTTACAGTCGGCGGAGTTCAGCGGCGAAAAAGTTCATATAATTGGGCACATCCCACCAGGTCATTCCGATTGCCTCAAAGTGTGGAGTAGAAATTACTACGCTATAATCAATCGTTATGAATCTACTATAACAGCACAATTTTTTGGGCATACACATTTTGATGAATTTGAGGTGTTTTACGATCCAAATGATTTAGGTTTGTAATAAATGTCGTATAATACTTATACGTAATTGAAAAAGTATGAGAAAATTGCGAATAACTATTATTTTCTATTGAATTTATAAAAAATGCTTAAAAAAATTTACAGGAAGAGCAACAAGCATAGCGTATGTTGGGCCTTCAGTTTCTCCGTATTATGATTTAAATTTGGGATATCGAATATATTATGTAGATGGAGATCACGATGCCACAACTAGAGTAAGTTAATAAAAATATAATATAAATCATTTAATTTGAATAAATCATTTGGTGACATTATTTCATGTAGTATGAATAGTTTTAAGATGTTGCTGACCCAATAAGCCAACTAATAAGAATAGAAATAATTTATTATGACAATACACACACACCATATTGCTTGTCAGAATATAAGAAACAAATATCTTTGTCTTTGAGGCCAATCGTGGCGCAGGGGTACAAACGCGACAGGTTGTGAGTTCGATTCTGACTCGAAGAATTGAAATGTTAAATATTTTCATTTTTTTTGTTCTGGTAACGAGGCAAAATGCAGCGTTGAGTTACGCCACTCAACACACAATACCTCCATTGACCGGACAGTGGTAGCAAAGTGTCTTAACACTAGGTTCCCAGATTCCCTCTGTTTACCCTGCTATGTGCGGCATAGTGTGAAGCTAAAATTTGCCGTTAAGTTTTTTAATGACGTTAACGTAATTTAATTTCCAGTTAGTAGTTGACCACGAAACTTGGATTATGAACCTAAAAGAAGCAAATCTGTTTGGTTATCCTATTTGGTATAAATTATATTCGGCGCGCTCTGCATACATGATGCCATCACTTCGCCCGCAGGACTGGGACAAGTTTATAGATGACATGACTTCTAAAGAAGACGTTTTCAACTTATATCATAAGTATATTACATTTTTACAATTGCTTAAAAATAATTTTCTTAACAATAAATTAATTAAAATTAAAATACAAATAATTAACTATTTGTATGAGTTACGAGTATGTTCAAGTTTCTCTGCTCACCGAGATTATGCAATCTATTTAAAAATCACTCCATTCTGTTACTCTTTATCCATTTTAGGTATGTTGTTTGGTAGAGGTGAATTCGACGTACAAATATAAATAAATATCTATATTGGAAATGTCTAACTTTTAAATACAAATCATAAATTAAATTTTAACTCGAAACTATCATTTGCTTGTAGTAAGTGATGGAAAAACACCGCACTTTTTTCACCAATGCGTAAAAAAAGTAATCTATTTTAATATGATCATTTCCTCAGCAAATTACTTTTGCTAATGAGCCATTTCCTCGAAATTTAGCTGGTCTTCTATAGTTCTTGGTAAGATTTTCTATATCTTTATTTTTCACGTCAATGAAAATGCTTAACTCGCTAAAAAAATATTAGTGTTTGTTTAAAACCTTGTGCGTAGGCAAACTTCTGAACTAGATTAGCATAAAAAATTCGTACAAACTTAAAAAAAATATACGTATTCTTAAATGTAATTCAGACACTACTGGAAAAACAGTCCACGTCGAGACACTTGCGACGGGGAATGCCGGAAGCGGCTGATATGTGACGCGCGGTCAGGTCGCTCCCACGACCGCCGCGCCCTGTGCGGCCACATCGAGGCGCGCATCGACGGCGCGACCCCCGCGCCGCAGACGTGGCGCGCTTGGCTCTACAATGGCCTCTCTGTCTCGTAAGTAATAAGTGATGCTAATACTATAAGCTAGTTGCTATAACTATAAGACATGATGTATGCGCTTACGCATTTGCACAGCTTGAACTCTTTAACAGTTTAGAAATCCTTATTCCTGGACCATTAAAAATTTTTTATTGTAAAATTGATAAATAACAAAAACCAAATAAATAACAAAAACAGAAACCATACCGTGGCAATTGTTATGGTAGCTAAGACGAATTTCCGTATTGTAAGTTTTGTACAGTTAGAAAATAAGTCATATTGGGTACTAATCGTACCACCATTTACGCTTTGTTTACAACAAAGCAGAAAGAAAGAAACAAGATCTTTACGAGTACCTAGTAAGAGTTATGTATTTTATAAATAATGTACACTGTGTGCATTGTGATTTCATACTTTCTAGCGCTTAGGTTTATATCAAATATATAAATAGCTAAGCCTATTACAATAACAATAGAGTAAGTTCCCTAAATATGGACTAGCCGTATAATATGGACCACTGTCCTCTTTCGATACGTGTTGCTGCTAGCGAAGTAAAGTTAGTCATATTAGGTGACCCCACCTCGATGTCAGTCTCAGCGGAACCTTTTTTTGATTGTTTATAAATTTGATGAAGATTTTTGGTAAACTATCTAAGAATTTTATAATGTTGTTGTTATTTATTCAGTTATAATGATGCATATATTTCAAACATCATAGTTTTTGGATGAATCGCTAATTTAATTTGTAGCAGTACCTAGTTTCTAAATTTGATTACAATACAATAGCCTCAAAAAGTTATCATTTTGTGATATGGACTAGTAAGTAATTTAAATTACTTACTAGTTTAGTTTATTACTACTATTAATTTGGAATCCGTGCTTATAAAGCACGGATTCCAAATTGTAGATTGTTTTAATTCTTTATCCTGATAAAAATAATGGCGTCTAAACTAAAGAAGTTACCTACTAGATAGTAGTGAACAAAAGACTCGGCTCGACTATGGCCATACTAATCATAAAAAAAACAATGACTAGGTTACCTATAAGCGTCGAAAATTTTTGGTGTGAAAGGGTAAAACTTTTGATATTAAAAGCTAGGTGGTCCATTTATAATACCTTACAAAAGTACTTAATTCCCGTATTCACTATTAATTAGTAGTAAATTTGTTAAAAAAATTGTAACTTTATAAATTTTTGATGTAAAATTGTTATTCTTGAATAGTTTACCTAATTATTTAAATAAAAAGTATTAAATGATCTTATATCTTGATATTAGATAAAAAGTATCATACGTTTGAGTTTTATTAAAAGAAAACGATATGGTGGTCCATATTTAGGGAACTTACTCTACTCTCTTATACCTCACAGACCTTCTGTACAGCAAGTTTAATGGTGGTGGAATTCTTTTAGGCGCTTCGAGAATAAAGGTTGGTGCACTTTAGGCTATTTGCATAATTTTTTTCTAATCACACATGTAGAAACACGTAATTTTTTGTATTAGAAATTGAATTAAATAATCATATTAGCGATATCTATATAATATAACTTAATTCCAAAAAAGTCTTAAGAAATTTTAAATTTATTGTAAATTTTATATTTATTGAGAAATTTATCCACCTATCGTGGCGCACGGGCACCACTCACAAACATGTGATTGTAAACGCGACAGGTTGAAGATTCGATTCCCACTCGAAGAAATTAAGAACACTAGGTTCCCTTTGCCTACCCTGCTGTGTGCGGGATACAGCGTGAAGCTGTATAAAAAAATTAAACTCACAGCACAGCCTAAATGACTAGATCACTGGGACAGATGTGTAAAAGTAGCACATGTTTTTTTTCTTAATGATCGCCCACATATACATTGCATAGGGCAGTAGAACCTATTTACACAATTTTGTGCAGTTTTTAATTATTATTGGTGATGGACATCCCTTAATGTTATTTAATAATATTTAACAGTAAATAAAGATTTAATAAAACTAATATATCTAGTGCATGTTTAATATTAATTATGTATATATTTCAGATTTGTTAGCTTCTTAACATTCCTGACCTCTTTACTATTAAGATGTCTATAGGTACAGTATTATTTAATATTTCTCTTTGAAAACGACGTAAAGCGTTCCTAACACAATATTATTTTGCAGAGTATCAATGTTAATGCAAATACCACAAGTCGCTTACCAAATACCAAAGTTCGTAATGGGTCTCGGATGAATGGGCAGGAGTGAATGATGATGATGACGAAGAGCCGAGATTTAAAACTGCACCACCGGATATTCATGAGATTTATGTTTAAATAAAAACTCTACAAACCAATTTATTTAAATCTTCACCACATATTTGAAAAATATTTGAATGTCCTGAAAAATAATAAAATGTTAGACATAAAATTATTCACTGTCAAATATTTTTTGTTACATTCATCAATTTCTAACAGTTATTAGGTTATTGTAAATATATTCTGTAAATTGTTTAATATAGGTCTAATCTAATTACTATAAGTATTTTTTTTATTTTATTAAATGATAAAAAATAAAAAAATGTGTTTTATTTTCATTATTTATTTAAAAATAATGAGACATGGAGCTTCTCTAGAGACTCATTTTTATTACATTCAATCATTGTATATACACTTATACACATATTAATTATAAGACAAATCATTACTTGCTTCAAATTATTAAAATAAGTGTCTTACGATAACGCAAATATGAAAAAACTAAAACTTAAAATAGTCAATTTTCATTAATAAATTAAAAATACTAATAAGTTATTATGAGGTAGAAATTACCATAATAATAACATAAAAACAAAATTATCATATTTTTCACCTCACTACTTAATATTAAGCTGGTACTATTATGTACCATATTCACTCCTTGAGCAAGTTACCAACATTCATTAAGTTCGGTACACATCGCAATAGATCATCAAATAATTGAATCGTATAGAAGCAAATATAGCAATATAAATTTTTAATATTTAAATTAAACACCAATATCCAATATATTTTTTAAATGTTTTTGCATAATTAATCCGCGAGCACCCGCGCTATGAGCATTTTCCTTTATTGAATTTAAAACTCGCGCCATTCAGGGGAAAAGTGCCTACGCAGCGGTACGTGCACTATAGCTGAATTTTGTACGTCCCCCAAATCAATATGTATTACTTAGGCAAAGATCAACAAATTAACTAAATGGTATTACAGTCAGTCAATCGTACCAATGTGCGGTCTCATAATATTGTAACCCAGAAAGCAGTGTTAAAACCAGCTGCCAAAGATGCCAATGAGATTTCAAATTATACAATTATATGAAAACTATGAATAAAATCGGGTAGAAACCCGAAGGCAATCTTATAGGCCTCGAACAAAACGGAGATCCACCATGCACAACTTGTCACATCCTCTTCAGTAAATAGTCAACAGATTCACAAATAAATGTGGAGGTTCAGGGTCTCAAAAACTTGAAGGAATCTGTTCAAGGCCCAAAAATCGGAACATCATGAAAGACATATATGTTCTGCAATTTTTTTTATGTACTGAAAATGTTGTTAAATTGTGCGATAGATGCAAAGCTCGTGAATAATTATGATAAAGATTAATGACATGTAATCTTTTTATATGTATATGTATAAAGTATGTAATTGTCCTTATGTATAATTTAACTATGTCCAAAATGTGACCAGTACTCTATATGAGAGTGCTCATGTTTTGAGGACGCGAGCGCTGCCGTGTTAAGTGGTTATTTCATTTCTAGTATTACACAGGTGTATTTCGGTTTTCGTCGAATAATATTTGTATAAAAGTTACAAAAACTATTGCAGAAAATGTTTTGTCTTCCAAATATTGATCTATTGATATGAAGATTGCTTTATTTGCTATATATGTATGATTCAATTATACTCATATACTGTTTAAAAGGTCAATCATTATTACTAAATGTCATTCCATTAATACTAATTTCACTTTAAAATAATGAGTAACTACGAAGACATTTTAAGGCCCCGTAAAATCGCTTTGTGACAGCAATCTTAACAACTACGTTTTAACTCTTTGACATTCCTATAACTATTAAGTATCCAGTGTGACGAATTCTTTCATATTGTATTTACAAATTGACTATAATTTACTAGTTCTGAAATGTATAAACATTGCCATCAAAAATAAGTTTAAGGTATGGTTCAGATATTATCTACTGCTTTTTCCTTTTCCTTCAATACCTTTTTCCCGACAACTGCCAAAGAAATTTGAAGGTAACGTAATTGAATGACGTTAAGTAAGACGCTCGTTTCGCTTCTTTCGCTTCGCGGGCGTTTAAATTAAGAAATTGTATTTTTTATAACACTATATCTACCTATATGTGATCCATTGTATGTTTTTGAACATCTGAACTGTATTACAATAATAGTAAAAAAACTTAATATTCAATGCGTACTAGTGTGCTAGTATATGGATAGATTAATACTGTCCAAATAATTCCATCATTGTTAAAAAAATATATTAGATAATTACACATTAATTATTAAAGCAATAAAAATTTAAAATGGATTACATAAATATTCGATTCAGTTGTTGAATATAATTAGAAACCGTTGTACTGGTTAAGTATTGCCGTTTTAAGAACAGGTTTCGAATGCTATGTCGTCTGGAAATTAGCACAAGTCATTAAGCTGGTTTCTCCGCCATTCTTAAAGCTTCAATACCTACCAAAATGTTGATACAACAGCTTTTCATGTTTTTGTTTCTTCATTTTCATTATATAAATGCATATTGTGAGGTGACAGTATCTATAATTAACACATCATAATATTAACTTATACGGCACAATTTTTTTTTAAAATACTAGACTAGAAAATAAAAAGAGTATTATTAACTTCAAAAATGTTCGTTAAGTCTTTTAAATATGGCTTATTCGAAATGGCAAAAGTTTTATTTTTGTTCTCATTAAAAACGCTAACTATAAAACTTAAAATTTTAGGTAGAAAATGTGATGTTATTAAAATCATTGATCAAAATCAATCGTACTACAGTTCAGTGAAAGGTCTAAGCCGGGCTTTGCATTTGTGTGAGTGTTTGTTTATATATGTATATTATAGAACAGGTGTAACGTCTGTCGTCAAGCAGGGGGCATCCTTTGCTTGGCCTAAACCAGTTTATACTGCTTTCATGCCATCAACCTATCCCTCTTGTTCTGATAGCAGTGTCACATTCTTATAATTTTATTTCTGTACTCGATTTATTAAAAGTGAAAGATAAAATTGGCACACTCACTCTACAAGAATGAAAAAATGTATGTACTGACTAAGCAGAAAAAAAGAAAAAAATCGTGAAAACAATGGTGTCCTTGATAATAAAACGGAACATTTAATTATTATTTATTAACTTAAAATACACGTCTGATGAGAGTGTAAATCATAAGGATACAATATCCGGTGTAGAATTGTTTTTTGTTTGGCTGATTTTTTTTTAATGAACTCTAATAATGTTTTTTTCTTTTTCTATTTTTATTGATTACTTACACAAATGCAAAGGTCAGCTCAAGAATCGTCAACTGTATTTACTATAGTAAAATTAAGTTTACTTTTAAAATTTGCCAGAGAGCTTTATTACTAGTCTTTAGTTGATATTGTAATTTATAAGTAGTATTTGAGTTTTGTTATCCACATTAGTAGGAATATCACAGTTTTTATCCTTTGTACTTATTTCGATTAATGTTTATGCTACTTGAAAGCCTTGTTACAAATGAAAAATTGCGTATAAATTGTGTTTAAAATACTAAAAAAATCAGTCAGTTGTACTATTCTATCTTCAATTAATCTATGTTTCACACACCAAGAAATTTCTAAGAGAGCTTACATTGTACATTTTATTTCTTTGTTTAAATTTTCAAATTATATTTAAAAACGAATATTTTAATTGAGAATCATAATTAATCTCTTTAAAGTCGTAAAACTCTAAAACACATTAAAAAAAATTTAAATAAGCTTTTGATTTGTGTTAAAAAAAATGCTTCTTTTTTAAATAATCAGTACATGATATAAGTACAGGAATGCAAAAAAATTATTGTAAATGCATCTCAGTAGACGAAAGTTATTAGTTACACATATAACATGGCACAACTTAAAAGCCTTAAATTATGAGATAACTAATTTATCTCAGAAAACTTCCTATACATGATGATTTTAAAAACCATCATATCTTTGGAATGTAAACATTAGACTTAAAATAAGTCACTGGTATTATAAAACTTTAAAGAATTTTACATCATAGAAGTCTTTTTAAATTCCTCCTGCTCTTTTTGGAACCAACAGCACATGAATTTTTCTTTCTTTTAGAAGGACTTGGACCATCTAAGTCGTATATAACACATTTCTTATCTGGATGACGTTCACATTTACAAAACTTACAAAACTGGTAAGAGCATGTTTCACTTGTACATTCCACCCATTCTTCCCCTGAACTTTCTTCTGTAACTTTAGCTGGCTGACAACATCTTACACAAGACAACTGTTTGCGGGAATCCAACAATGCTGCCTGAAATGAATTAATGGCTTATTATTCAACATTTTAAAAATAGACACATAATTCTCACTAAAGATTATAGTGGGCACAGAGGCACCATATAATTAATTGATAATTATTGTACTAAGATCCACCACACCCTGAGCACGGCGGATGGAGCTGAGCAAAGTTATGTTGCGCAAAATTTTGCAAAATTTTCTGTTTTGTCTGTGAATTTTAAAATGTTCCACAGCTTACCTCGATGGGGCATATTTTGTCCATTTACTTAAAATTACAATTACAAATATCACCAAACTACTTCTCTGGTATCACTGTGTCGTCCACAACAGCAAAATTTCAGAGCTGTAGGTATTACAGTCTAGGAGTAGCATTACAATGAAACACACAATTTTGACTAGTAAGTACAAAAAATATACACTAGCATCCCTAAAAGGCATAAAATAAGAAACAAACAACAAAAATGTATCCCTAACAGTACTGTATAAGATAACTATTATGTAAATTTATAATACTTTACCATTTAATGTTAAAATAAACAATGACAATATGAGACAGGTGCCTTATTAAAAAAATTTACAACTTATTAAATGTAAAGTAAGAATTAATTTAAACTACAAACATGATTTTTTTAATATATATTATACTTAGCAATTTTTTTTTCCATTTTTAGACAAAGAGAATCTAGTGCAGTTGTTCCAATTTTACTTTTTGACAATTACATATTTTGTGTATAACAATTACATATTTTGTGTATTAAGTAGCAGAGCTGAATGCCACTCTGTCCTGCAAGATCAGGAAATTAATATTCCTGATCACAAGACAAAGAACAACATTGTTTAGTTAGACATTGTTGCTTTTCTCCATAACGGGCTGATATATACATAAATGTGATAAAATTATAAATATTTATTATTTATAAATTTTTTACAGTATGTACAAATGAAAAGATTCTCCATTTAAATTTACTTACTTTAGCATATTTCCTAAATTTTGTAGTTCTTGGGGTACCAGGAGGACTATTTAAAGATTTTTTTTGATTTAGATTACATAAATTATTTGTTTCCATAAGGGGCCTCTTGTGATTTGTATTGTTATTTTTCGGTGTAGACGACTTGTTTTCTTGATTTTCTTTTACAATTTCTAAAAAGTTTAGATATTCTTCTTTTTTTTGTTTAATACTTAGATGATTCCAAATTTTTCTCCAATATGTACTAACTGATTTAAAATTTATAATATCTTGAGGTAATAAATAATTAAATATTTCTATTATTGGTGGCACCACTTTATTAGTATATAACAGCTTTATTATGTCAATTTTTTGAGTTGGTTTAAAATTATATTTTTTGTTATTTTCTTCAGAACATTTATTTATAGGCAGCAAAGATTGTCTGTCACAACACAAAGAATGCATCTCCAAATTAAGTTTTTTCTTTACATCTACAGGACTACATGGTTTACGCCTGTTATTGCAAATTTTTTTTATTGGTGTTGTTGGTATTTCAGTGTGGTTGACATTTTCATTGCTATAATAGGGATCTCTACCTATTTTTATTGAATTAAAACTGGTTAGTTTATTGGTTTCAATTGATTTAAACCTCATTTTGCGCATAGCACTTGAAATTGCCGAGGTAGGTGTTTTGTTAGTATCATTAATATTTATGTCTTCTGGTTCCTCTTGAAAAGCTCGTTTTATTCCTCTCCGATTTTGTACTGATGGTTTATTATCATGCGGCCTAATATGACTATCTTTACATGCTGACCCATATGTGATTTCCTTTGAAATGTCATAGTAATCAAAGTGAAGATGTTCCGCAAAGCGAATCTTATGAGTGAATTTTGTGGAAGTAGATATTTCTGAGCATTCTAGCGATTCAGGTGTAAAGGAAGTATGATAACCACTATCTTCGCATCTCCAATAATGTACATTTTCATAAGATAACTTTGGAGTAAGAGGTTCCTTCAATTCTGGATGAATATCCATTGTAGGTTGAACGGAAATTTCAAAGCCCTCGGAAATTTACGTTTAGTACAATTGATTAACTAAGAGCCATCTCAATAGTTAATTTATCTAGTTAGCTAACTTTAATCACATTGTCATTACAAAAATCTGCCAATTTTTTAAAATATTTGAAAGGTATATATTAAACAATTATTTAGATACGTTACACTTTTACAAACATCAACTAAAGCTACAAGATTTGCTCTTGACATTTATGTACAAGCCACAATCATAAAGGAAACGACCATAGACAATTAAACAGTTAAACACGAAAAAAAATATAATAAAAATTGAGGTATTTTTTTATGTTCGAAAGAGGAAAAAAAATAAAAGTGCAATAATTGTATTTACTAAGTTACATTATAATTAATTTGCGTGACAAGCACTTTATCATATAACTCGTTCTAGGTCATATTTCACTTAATAATTTAACAAATAATGTAGTTTACGATAAAATTTATGTGCATCAATAAAACTTTTTTTAAATATAAAAGTGCTTTAAATCATTATAACATAAAAGAAATAGTAAAATAATTTTTAGAAGAGGTATAAAAATTTGAACGTAGCGGGATTTAAAAATGCGCATGCTCAAATTCCTCTACGTTAAAGTTCTTATATGTTTTCTAAAAAATATTTCTTCTTAAATGTGGAATAACTCTTTATAAATATAAAAATAAAGAAATTGTGGTTAACTTTGAAATAAGCGAAATATGACATTGTGAAAAAATATTTTCCATGTTAATGTTTAACACATATTACATGTAAAAGTCATATAAAATATTATTTGTTATTATGAGTTTCATTTGAGATTTACAATTTTATTTTTAAGATGTGAATTAATCAGAGTTTGCATTATTTATAGGCAATAGTTGTAGAAATACCGTACAACGAGGTATTTTATAAACAAATATTTCAAAAAGTATAATGTAAAAATCTTGTAAAACATATAGATTTGTCATTTTCTTGATATTTAAGAAAAAAACTATTCATTAGCAGCGATAGATATGCTTGTGTCGTACGTCTAAAGTCGGGTATAAAAGGTATGAGGTACTGTATGGTACGGTATCCTTAGCCTATGGAATTTACCACTTATTTAATTCAGTATCTGTATTCTGTATTAGCAAGGTTGAAGGCAACATCACTATTAAATTTTACTACTCTGTGAATCTAAGACATTGTTTATCTGAAATCTGAATAATTTTGACTAACATTGACTTCAACTTCTTATAAATGTTAATGTTAATTGTGTATAGAAAATAATATTAATTATGAATACCTAGAAGATTAAAAAACATATCTGTATTTGAGTACATAAGTCTACATTTTGATGTGATTTTAATCAAGTTATTTTGAGCTTTTCATGATGATTTTTTACTATGTTTATTAAAAATGGCTCTGAATATAAAAGAATTATGTAGATTATGTGCCAAAAAGGATGAATTTTCCAAGGATTTAGTTGACGAAGCTAATAAAAATGTCCTAAAAATGATACAAGAATTTATACAAATACCGGTAATTTTAGCTCTCCTTTAGATGACATAAATAGTTTTTTATTTGTTTATATCGAAATATTCATATTGCATCGTAGTTTTGTATGTATACAATACAAAACTACCATGCTATACGAATATTTCGAGATAATATACAAGAGATGATGTTAAGCTTTTATTACCATTACATATAGGTTCTAGAAAGTGAAGAATTACCTTCAAAAGTATGCTTAAATTGTGAAGATAAAGTGGTATCATTTCAACTATTTGTATTAGAATGTCTGAAAGTACAAGAAACGCTTAGAAAAATGTATATAGAGTCATGTAATAAATTTCCTATTAAAATTGAACAAGATATTGTTGAGTTTGATGTAACAATAGCAGGTGTAAAGTCAGAGGTAAATATTTTTATAAAGTTTTCACTTATTACAACTTCATTTTATTATTACTTATTTAAATTACCTGTCCTTTTCTATGATAACAAAACCTAAAGGAAATAATAATATTAACAAAATAGACCCAACTATATAACTAATTAAAAACTTAAAATAATTATTTTATATCTAAATAAATATTTCACAGCTTAAATTTTACTACATTATAATCCTCTTAGTATTTATTTTTATTTCTAACTAATTTTCAGGTTAAAGATGAATTAACAGCTGCAGAAATAGTGAGTGAGTATTTTATTTATATATTGTAGAAAATGTATGATAATATATAGTTGAAACCATTAATGAATGAATGTTAATTTTATATATCAATAAAAATTTTACATAATTGCCTAACAAATTTACAACGTCATAAAATACAATTAAATTAATAACCTCTACCTTTTCAAAGTTGGTTAAATACTTTGATATTTTTACATTTAATCATATTATAAAACAATTTAGTATTTATGGATATGATACAAATTGGTTAAATTACTTGTTCTCTCTTGACATTTACTTGAAATCGTCAATTATTAAGAATCAAACGCTGTATCACTGCACCAAAATGGCTCCAAGATATATACATTTTGCTTTCATAAATTCTCAGGTGCTATAAACAATGATGAATCTATGTCAGGTTTTGAAGCTCATGATTACAACAGTGATAATAAACATGATAGTGATGGGGACTTAAGTGATGTAACATTAGCCACTTTAAAGGAAACTAAAGCCAAACGGGTGAAACGAAAAGTATTAAGTGAAGTGGAAGAAGATGAATTCCAAAAATTATTAAAAAAATCCAATTTAAATGTTAAAGACTTTGTAAAGTAAGTGTACTATATGAATTATTTCTGAATACTTTAAGACTATAGATTAAAGTATAAATAATATAGTTTCTAAAAAAACTATTAAATTAAAATCTTAAATCAGCTCCAAGCTATATCCTGCACACAGCAGGCTTGGCAGCAGGAACCTAATATTAAGACACTCGGTTCCCCATTTTCTGTGGAATAATTGGTGGAACACAACAACAAATAATTAAAATCTTGATAATTACATTTTTATTTTTTCCATTACATTATTAAAGATATATTTTTTATTTACATATTTTGTTTAGTATAAAAAAACCTATTTTAGATTACAGTGTGACTTGTGTGGAGAAAGTGTTAAGACATGGAGTGGATTAAGGATCCATTATGCAAAATTTCACAAATGTAAACCAATGTTGAGTTGTGCCTGTGGCTTTGTTATAAGGTCCAAAAGTGTTCTTTACAAACATGTGTCAGATCATAGAGTGGAAAGCAGAAAACTTAAAAAGACTGTTGATTCCGATTCAGATAAACATGATGATGAGAAATATTCAAGTCTAAATGTTACGGACTTTGTCAAGTATGTTACCTTTTTTTTAGCTTTGTGCTGTATCCTGCACATAGCCGGGTAGGCAGAGGGAACCTGGGAACCTGGTGTTAAGCAACTCCATTTGCATTAAGACACTTCTGTTCCCCACATTCCATAGAATTCTTGAGGCATTGCATGCTGAGTGTTACCTTGTTGAAATTATATGCACAAAATAGTAATCCTCCATGTACAAATTTTATTGAAACAAGATTTAAACCTGCACTTTCCACTATAACAATACAAGTACATACAAACTATGTTTACAGAAGGGACAGTGCATTTTATGATGCTATTAAGAGTTGTTGTAAGGTCAAATAAAATTTATACACACCAATTCAAGAATATCAAACAGATTTCAAGTATAATAAAATCAAATTAATTTTATTATTTTATACATAACATACATAATATACTAAAAATGTGATAACATATAGGATATATTCTTAGTTGCTTATGATACATTTGATGGCAACAGTAGAGTTAATCTATATGTAGTCACTATACGTGGAAGATGTATGAGAAGATTTATAGACAATATAATAGAACCCAAAACAATGATTTTCAATTGTTTTTGTTGGTATGGTTGAGTTAGATATCACTCGGTTTTATATAAAATAAATAATATACAAGATAATATTGTTACAAGTGTATCTGTCTGTAAACCATATGCACAGATATATGTGGATAATGTTATATAATTGTAATTATGCCTTATTTAAATAAAGCATATGTTCATATATACAAAAAGTCATATTAAATAAATTATAATTACAATTATATTACATTAACCAAATACAGTAAGATTTGTGTATTGTGTGTGTACATATATCTATTTTAGAAATTCCAATGCAATAATGTAATTTTAGATTCAATTCCGAGCAAGAATTTTATGATTTTTTTTTATATTGTAAAATAAAAGTTAATACTATTTTATTTCAGTTTTGCTTGTTCAATTTGTCAGAAACAATGCAAGAGTTGGTACAGTCTAAGAGCACACTGTGAAGAGGAACATAATGTAATGCCAGTTGTTAGCTGCGTTTGTGGAATCAGCCTTAAATCTAAATCTGTTTTATACAAACATGTGCAAGATCATAAAAATCCGAATGTTATTTGGTAAACACAAAAATATTTGTCAAGTAAAAAAAAAGTAAATTTATTTAAATGTCGCCATATTGACATAATGTGACATCGTCTGAATGTAAACGCGATGACTTGGGCTCCGTTCCTACTTGGATTTAGAACATTTTTTCATTTTGTCGCTCTAGTGAAACATATTGTTCAATTTAGTGTTGTTTATTTGGGCAAAAGAAGAAGAATGAAGAGTGAATTGATATATATTTTTTTCTAAAAACGAGATTGAAAACGAAGCAAAAAAATATATATCCATGTATGTTTTGTTCCAGTTGTGACAAATGCCCAAGAATAACGAAAACAATGGCAGCAATGATCAAACACAAAATGAGACATGTACCAAAGTCAGAAAGAAAGTTCTGCTGTTCCTCCTGTGATAAAGTCTTTAATTCTAAAGACACACTAAAGTCCCACGAACGTTCGCATATACCCATAGAGGAAAGGAAAATATATCGCTGTGAAATTTGTGACTTAAAGTAAGTTTTGTAATTTAAAAAAAATAAATCAGCAAAGTATAATATATGTTGAGCTAAAATATTGCCGTTCTGCATAAAAATCTCATATAGATGCTATTATTTTTGAATAGAATGTGTTATAAAATGATGGTGAGGTTTGATGTCCCCGCCAGGTTCACGACGCGGTCGTCGGCGTCGTCGCACAAGCGCGTGGTGCACGACAAGATCAAGAGCTACGTGTGCGACCTGTGCGGGTACGCGTGCGGCACCAACGGCGAGCTGCGCCAGCACCGCGCCATACACAGCGACGACAAGCCCTTCGTGTGCCGCACCTGCTCCAAGCCGTCAGTACACGCCTACCCTCCTATGTGTGGCATACATTCTATCACCGCTCATCAGACAATATCTCTCTCTAAAAGAAAACAGAGTATTTTTATAAAGAATTCACTGTGATATACCATATAAAGCTATAAATATTATGTTTAACAGATTCAAAACGTATTCCAACTTAAAAACCCACATGGACACTCACGAGGACACGTCGTACGCGTGCTACGTGTGCAACCGCGTGCTCAACAGCCGGCGGACGCTGCGCAAGCACTTGCTGGTGCACGAGGACAAGTGTCGCCACGTGTGCTCCTACTGCAACAAGGCGTTCAAACGACGGCAAACTTTGAAGGTATGGAAACTGTATTAGGAATGGTATAATGTAACGTGATTTTTTCACTTTTCCATTAAAAATGCCGTAACGTTAACCTTTTAGGCAATCTAATTATAATTTTTAATTATTAAGTTGAGATCGGCGTGGCGCAGCGACGGTAACGCGACGGTTAATAAGTAATTTCCTCGAGAGGGGAGCGAACCCACGCTCCCCTCTCGAGGAAATTAATTATTATTTCTTAATATTTTTTTAAGCTTTGGCACCAAGGGAAAAGCCCGGCGTCCGCCACTCTGTGTGTGTGTCTTAACACTAGGTTCCCTCTGCCTACCCTGTTGTGTGCGGGATGCAGCGTGAAGTTGTTTTTTGTTGTGTATAAAATATATTATTACTTAATGTTATAAAATATATTATTACAATACAATATAATTTGTCCATCATTTTTAGTTAGATAATTGTAAAAGTGTTTTATCGTGTCCCCACCAGGTCCACATGTACACGCACACGGGCGACAAGCCGCTGAGCTGCAAGTGGTGCGACGAGCGCTTCTCGTACGCGTCCACGCTGCGCTCGCACCGCCTGCGCTGCCACCCCGACAAGATGGCGGCGCACTACTCCGGGTACACCGCCACCATGCAACAGGTTTTTATTATTCTCTTTTATTATGTGTTTTGGTTTAGTTATTAAATTAAAACGCCAAGTACTGAATTATATTAATATCATACTTTTTCGATCCCCTCTCTTCCTCCGTAGTCTTAGGCTGTAGTTTTCCTGAGCTTTCTACGGTAGTTTCACGGTTATTAGTCCGTTAGTGAGTAACGGAAATATTTTACAAACAAATAAACATAATTAGAAATTATCGTAGTGCAATTTCTTTTAAGCTTTACGCAATTTTCAAGATATTACGTGCTGCCTGCGATGGAACGCAACGTCACATATTGTCTTGACCCCAGATAGTTAGTTACCAGGTCGAGAGAATGAAAATAATTTATACTCCCGATTGGGATCGAGCCCACAATCGTCGTGTTTACAGTAAAACGCTGTTCCATCACAACAACTCCTGTTTTAAATCTTAATAAAATGTTTACCACTTGTAACTATTTAATACGCATTAACACAATATTTTCTTTATACTTTTTTTAGAAAACGTAAAACACATAATGGTATTTGGTTCAATTACCATTATGTTGCGTATTTTATTTATCTTTATACACAAAAAAGTGTTCCTATTGGTTAAGAATATATAGGATACTAGTGGGCGCGCGCAGCTTCGCCCGCTTATTTGCACGCTTAGGGGTGAATTCTAAAAAAACCACGAAACACGTGTTCAATAAAATATTTTTAACAGTCTGAATTTAATTTTTTATAAAAATCGGTGGCGATTTAAAGATTTTTCCATACAAAATTTGGAATCCCTTATTTGCACCCTTAGGGGTGAATTCTGAAAAACCATGAAACACATATTCAATGAAATATTTTTAGAGTGAATTTCAAATTTTATAAAAATCGGTGGCGATAATAAAAAGATTCCATACAAACTTTCAACCCCTATTTCATCCCTTTAGCGGTAAAATTTTTCAAAATCCCTTCTTAGTGGATGTCCAGATTATGAAAATAAACATCTGTCCAAATTTCACGTTTCTACGCACAGCGGTTACGGCTGTGCGTGCGTCTTACCTCAGTCAGTCAGGTACATGCCCTTTTATATATATATAGATTAATAATATAATATTTATTAATTTATTTTGTTTGTTTTGTTACAGGGTTACATTAAAAATGATCCGATTCCTTCTAAAAGCGACGTGGAAGCGATATAATGTCATTGTACTATCTTTTTTAACATAATTATTTTATTATTTGACAGTTAGAAAATTGTTCTGAATAATTATTGTAATATTTTTGTTGTTGGTCAAATTATTACGATAATAAATTTATTTCACATAACAAAATAATTTTTTTAATTACCAATGCCAAAACGTTATTAGAAGATATTGTGTGCAACTTTCTGAATTTTTATGTTCTGGTGACACAAAGTGCATTAAGTTACATCACTTAGCATATAATATTCCGTGTAAGAAAGTTTAGTGATATTGATATTATTAATTTTAACTTAATATAATTAAAATATAGGTTAATATTTGAAAAAATCTTAAAAACATCAACATCTACAATACAAGCTGGAAGTATACCTAACAACTCGGAAATAAAAAAATATCGAGGGAAATTAAGAGCTTCAATTTTATCCTTAGCGAACACAAAAAAAAGGCACCCATATAAGTTAATAAGTTTCATAAGTTCTAAAATAAAACCTGCGACACCCTATGTTTATATCTGATAAATAAGTCCCAATAAGGCGTTTTGTGACAAAAAATAATTGAAAATTGCAAGGTTCATTTATATTTCAAAGTTTTTTGTTTGACAAAGACATTGACATTTACGAGCAAAAGTTATTCCATCATCAAGGAAATTTAATGAAGATAGTATATATAATAGAAGCTTCGTCGTCTAAAGCATGTAATTTAGTTATATACTTTTCGAGAAAATGTAAAATTAAAATAATTCATCGCTTTGTTTACGACCGCAAGCTTAGGCTTAAGTCACGCGGGGGGCGCCTTTACCGCCGATTGCGTCACTACAAACAGCCACGTAACGCTTGCATTTTCTCAAAATTATGAAAAATGAATGAATGTATAAATTATATAATATATAATTTGGAAAATGTAGGATAATAAAATAATTATAGGTGGTATGCGGAAGAAGCCACGAGTGGGCCGTTAGTTAAAAATAATAGTAAAGAATATCAATTATGTGTGTAATTATAGGTACATATAATTATTATGAAACAAATAATAAATATTTACAGATTCTTGCTCTCATACTTAGTTGACAACGAGTTAAGTACTATATTATATCCAGTGGCGTAGCTAGGGTATTTGTTGCCTGGTGCGGCTTAGGACTTGTTGCCCTTTAAAATGGTCAAAATAATTTCAGATTTCAAACCCCAGTAGAGTAGATATAAAATTTTTTATTGCTTCAAAACTATAATAACTATATATAAGTTATAATGGGGGTACAATGGTGTGTCAAGTGGCGACGAATGCGGCGTTAGAGACCGCCACCCAACACGCCACGAGGTGGAGGACGGAGCTACAAATAGCTACGTGGAATGTAAGAGGAGGGATGGAAGAAAAGATGAATGAATTATTAGATGCGATGGATGATAGAGATTTGGATGTCGTTTGTGTGACAGAGACCAAGCGAAAGGGCAATGACACGACCGATTTGCCGGGCAATCGGGTCGCTTTCTGGGCCGGCGTACCAGAGAGCGAGCGGGGCTGTCAAGGTGTAGGTGTTATTGTCCTCTCGATTGGTTAGTGCAGCAGTTGAATACAAGGCGATCAACCCGAAACTGCTTTGGGTTCGCTTCAAGCTGGGGTTAACAAGAGTATTCTTGTTAGTTAAGTATGCGCCAGTATCCACAGCTCTATTAAGCGAACTCGAGGAGTTTTGGGAGAGTGTCAGGGATGTTCTAGATAGCGTTAGAGGGAATGAAAAATTAATAATATGTGGCGATTTGAATCGGAACTGCGCGAAGCGGTTACGAGGGAGGGGGTGGGAGTGGTCAGTATGGTGACAAGAAAATAAATGAGACTAGAAAGCTTATATTGGAAATTTGCAAGAAAAGGATTTTTTTTGTGGCAAACACGACGTTTGAACACAAATAAATTCACATGTGTACATGGGAGCGAGCGGAAGGGAAAAATATGATTGATTTATTCCTAGTGCATCAGCGTATTCGAAGCCAAGTTATAGACACGCGAGTGTTTAGTGATTCTGAGCTGGGAACAGACCATTATCTAGTCGTTGCTAGAATAAGGGGTCTGTTTGCAGGTTGGCGCAACTACACAAGGTGTCCAAACTTGGAGTCGAATTATCGCATAAGAAACTAGAAGCTTCAAGATCCACCGATTAGAGAGGAATATCAAGAAAGAGTTTCCAAGAAGCTAGACAGCAGCGAATCTGGAAATGAAAGTATTGGAGTATGCTGGTAGAACCTTAGGGATTGTATGAAGCAGCAATAGAGGTATGTGGTAAAGGGAAAAGAGCCTTCCTTTACCAAAAACCGCGACGAATGGTGGAATGATGAAGTGGAAACTGCTATAAAAAGAAAAAAGAAAGCATGGCAGGATTATAAAGCCTCAGCTAAGGATAAAAGTATGAGAGAAATTAAAAAGAAACAGTATAAGCTACAAAATCACCAAACGAAAGTACTCATGAAGATGAAGCGTGAAAAGGCAGAGAATAAAAGAGACGAAAGGTTAACGAACAACTTCAGAGAAAACACGTAGCTTTTCTGACGAGAAGTTAGTGTTTCTCGAGGTTGCTTGCGAGGTTGCTTTCGAAGGATGATGAAATTTTCACGAAAGAACCACACATTTTGCAGCGATGGGCGGAATTTTACAAGGAGATGTATGAATGTGATGGAGTCCTCAGTCTCAAGTAACAGCGAAATGTTAAATGTTGATGTAGCTGATGGCGAAATCAGTATAAAAGAAGTTGAGAATGCAATACGAAGTCTGAAATGTGGTAAGGCAGCGAGAGCAGATGGAGTTTTTGCCGAGATGATCGAATATGGTGGGCCACGCATTTTGGACTTGTTCTGGTTTTTGTACAATTTATGCTGGAAATCAGGGAAGATCCCAGATGATTGGCGAGGTGCGTTCATCGTGCCTTTGTATAAAGGCACGATGAAAGACTGCGCAAACCATAGGGCTATCGGTTTGATTAGCTTGGGTAGTAAAGTTTAAAAAAAAATAAAATTAAATTAGCTTCACGCTGTATCCCGCACACAGCAGGGTAGGCAGAGGGAACCTAGTGTTAAGACACTCCGTTCCCCACTTTCCGCCAAGTTCTGGAGGCATTGCGTTTTGAGTGGCGGAACTCAACGCCGCGCTTTTACCTCGACACCAGAGCGAAGAAATGAAAATATAAATGTAAATAAATATTTCTTTTCCTCGAGTGGGGATCGAACCCACAACCAGTAGATTTTACAGTCACACTTTGTGCCCCTGCACCACGACTGGCGTCATGTAGATATACCTACGATTTATGCCCACAGTTTCCATAGTAAATGAAACTCCCTAAGTTTTTAAAATTATCCACTTTAATAATAATAATTCATATAAAAACATTAAATATTCAGATACGTATATTAATATTTAATTAAGGATAATCTATGTTTAATCAATAATTAAAAAAGTAACGGTAGATTTGCGTAATTTATGTAATCCAATAAATGAATAAATAAATTAGGAGATCACTACTAACTGGTTATTAATTTATAAGATATCGTATTGTTATTGATATTATAAACGCATTATAGCAGGAATAATAGAGGGTTCACCCTCTCGTGTTAGTTTAATTTATTTTTTAGTTTTACTTGCTTTGTCCCGCATTTAGCAGGGTAGGTAAAGAGAATCTAATTTCTATTTTTAAAAATTTTAAAGTGTTATTCGATACTTAGGAAAGAAAAATACTTTTTAGAAAACGTATAAAAATTTGAACGTAGACGTTCAAATTTACTTTATACGTTTTCTAAAAAGTACAATCTAATTTATTTCATTTGCCTATCAGGGATATGCTAACGAATCTTCCGAGTGGAGATCGAATCCACAACCTTGCAGTTAGACGCTCCCATTCCCATTGCGCCGCGATGGTTGATGATCTGTATTTTCTGGCAACTATATTTTATCTAATTACTTTACTTCAAAATTCCAAGGTAGCATATTCTACACTACAAATACATTTGTAATAGAATAAAATTTACGCGAAAAAGTACGCGCGTTTTATTTAAGTCCTTCGCGACGTTCGTTAATATTCTTTTTTAAGAAATACTTTTTTTGGGAGTCAAAGCGGATTCGTAAGTAGGGTAAGATAAATTATGTAAAGGACGTAGCGGGAGTCCCAAACAAAGTTGAAATCAACTTTGGGGCTACTCAAGCGTAGCAGCATGGCCTTGAGTTGTGTCACGTTAAAGAAATCGTTGATATTACGGGCATGGAGTAGAATTAAGTAAAGATAGAGGCGTAGCGGGGGTGCGCGGGGGAGGGGTGGACGCGGCGGGAGGGCGCGGGCGGTCCGCCCTCAGTGCCACGGAGGCTGCGGACAGCGACGCCGCCCGCCCTGCGCCGCGCTTACTTCCTTTCACAACAATTCTACATCATCTCATTGTTATTTTAATATTATTTTACACACTGATACACGTTAATAACGAAAGTGAGCAACTAATGTGAGTGAGATAGTGATAAAATCAGGCTTATCGATTTGTAAAATAAAATGTGTTTAATTTATTATTTTTATGTTTATTTGTGCTTAATTTAAGTTTGTATTTCTTATATTAAGCAATTATTTTGGTTAACTTAATTACTATTTATTGTTCATATCACGAATACCCAGTAAATTTAGATTTTGCAGTATATTATGAGACTGGCGACAAGCCTTCTATTTTGCTAACATTATCATTTTAAAGATATATCCATATATTGAAATTTAGTCAACTCAACAAAACAGTTATTTCAGTTATTAATTTAAATAAACAAAACACTAAATGTTAAGGAAAGTTTGCCTTTGTAATTTTGAAAAATATGTACAATGGTGAAAATTACATTTAAATCGGTTTAGCATTTTTTTCTGTGATTAGCGTGCACAAAAGCACATACAAACAGACAAACAGCTGTTTTTTTAAATCATTGTTTTGGATGCTATTATATTGTTCCCCCAATAGATTTTCTCGTATATCGTCAATATACAAGACAGCAATCAGTTACAATTTGACTATATGTTTAGAGAATAAAATGTTATGTTATTCATAACTTTTTGTTTGTATGTATTTAATAATACGCTGTTGTTTTCTATGTAATAAATAAATAAATAAAAATAAAATAAATAAATAATGCTGCATTTTAAGTGCTTTTACTGGAAACAAAATTCTGTCGTTATTCGTGTATTTTTATATAAATATCTGATATACTCATTTATATTTTTTTTTTTCACTTTTAAGTTATTTTAGCACATATTTAAATATTAAAATCCACATTATGTTTTTAATAAGAAACGTTTTGTTTATCGACTTAACAATACCAAATGAGAAATATTTTACAAAATGAAAACTAAATATTACATGACAGCAAAACATTAGTTCACAGATAACATTATAACATACCGTCTAAGCTGTCTTTATTCTTAACATATTGTCAAGACGAATTGACACATTTGATAAAAAAAATGATGAACATAGATTCACAAGCAATACTTACATTAAGAGGGTCGCCACTTATAGGAAAGACTCTACAGCCTTCCAATTATAGATGTTTTCTTCAAGTAACACTCTTATGAGATAAGAACTTATGGGTCACCTTTTAAAATCTCACGATAAGGGTGCTTGTCAACTGATACGTTTCATTGGACTATTTCAGTCCATTGTTAGCCGCAGCACTTTTCAGTAAACAAGTTTTGTTTTATGTTTTTAGGATCAGCATTATATGTTAGCCCGAAGACAGCAGGATAGGCAAGAGTGAATCTAGTGTTAAGACACTCCGTTCTCCACGAATTTTGGAGGCATTACGTGTTGAGTCTCGGAACTAAACGGTGCGCTTTGCCTCGCCACCAGAGCGAGCGAGAAATGAAAATATTCATTTAAATAAATATTTCATTTGCTTAAATGGCGTTCGAACCCACAACCAGTTAATTTTACAGTCACATTTTGTGCTCCTGCGCCACGACGGCTTCAAATATTTTAAGGATAGTACACATTATTATACACAAATGTACATTAGAGTGAAGAATATAAATCCATGTTTTGTTTTGGCAGGAAATAGGTTTCGCTATTGAACGAGTGCCAAATAAATCAAGGACGCACACAAGTTATAAAATGAAATAAAACTAGGCTTTAAACTCTTATACAAAAAAAAATGTACAACATGCATTTTGTGCCAACGTTTTTATTAATTTTTGTTGTCGGAGTTTGCTTTTGCGAACTGCACGATAATGAGACGAATGAAATCAAAACGTCATCTACGCTGCAGACACCAAATACAGACTTTATGCACACGACTAAGTCTAGCTCAAAGCCATTACAAACTACAGTGCCTCTCCGAGCTACTCAAACCACACAAAAAACCTTTAAAACAACTAAAGGGTACGCTAGTACAGACTCTACGACTACCACTCGCAAAACAACCACTCAAGTATACTCGACGAGCACAAAAAGCTTGCTGAAAAGTGCAAGAAGGCAAAAGTTAAACACTACATCTAGTGCACCCGGGAGTACTATACATACCGCGACGCGGCTCCAAGACCGGCTGGGTGCTATAGACTGTGATCTGCCTGTGCTCCCGAGAGAGTCGCGTTTGTGGCGCGGCAATGAAACGCACGAACTGCGTTTACCCGTTACGGTAAGTTTAGTCATAATATGATTTTAGGAATATTTTTTTTAATATATGTAATAATTATAATACTATTTTAAAAAGATGTACATCTTTTTTTTTTAAAGATGTATCAAAGTATAATTTAATTATGAAAAATTTCAATTCATTCAACTCATATTTTTATATTATTTATCGTTATTTAAAAGTAACAAACACATAACAATACACCTACATTTATTTTTATCTAACATAACATTTTTATCAAAATGCATTAATTAACACGTAGTTTCACAATATCATAACTATTAATTAGGTTCGTAATAAAAACTCGGTCAAGTGCGAGTTGGTGTCGCCTACTGAGGGAATGGCAACTTATTAAAGGTAACAAAATTACCAGACGCCACCCATCTTATATGAAATGAACTACAAATATAATAAACTTATAAATTATCAATTTTCGGATTCTTTCCTTTATTAGTATCGTATTCTCACTTCGTAGCAAATTTATAAATATACCTAGCAAGGTTTGATTATGAGGCAAATTCATAAAAAATGCAGCTAATTAATGCTCGTTCTCTCTCCAAAGTCCAAATTACTCCAAAGGACCGTCCGTCTTGACAGACGGACAGACGGATAACAAAGTATTCCTATGAGGATTCCGTTTTTTCCTCTTATGGTAAGGGACCCAAAAAATACAAAAGAAAAACAATCTGATTTCATATTTATGTCATAGAACAAAATCGAAATGTTTATATATTTTTTTATAAGACTTCACGACAAAAGCAAATCTGCGAGAACGTCTTCGTTTACGTGCAAACAACATAACACAGTTTTAGTTTTCTTGAGCTTTCGTGAGTAGTTTTTATTTTACAAAACAATGATCTTTTATACTCTCGTGCACATACAATATAAAATCAGTTTTCCATATATAAAAGAGATGTTACGAACAGATTTTTTTAAAGAAATATTATTATATATTTTATTCTCTACTACAGCATTAATCGTGAAAACAGAACACAACGAGGTCAAATACATAAACCATAAATCCTCGTAGCGCAAAAGAAGGGGAGGAAAGGTTTTCTGCTTTAGTAGTTCAGCTCTGTTTATTACTTTTATAAAAGGAAAATGTCTGGTCCGCGTTTAAGTCAGTTAACCGTAGCGCTTTTGAGATTAAGAGTTAAGTAAGTTTTTGTTGAAAATTTTATTTTTTTAGTTTGTATGTAAAACTTTTATATTATTATTACATATGTATTTGAGGCCAGTCGTGGCGCAGAGCTACAAGCATGCTATTGTAAATGCGACAGGTTGTGAGTTCTATTCCCACTTGAGGACATGAAATATTTAATATTTTCATGTTTTCGCTCTCGTAAAGACGGGCTTTGAGTTTCGCCAGTCAACACGCAATGCCTGTAGAATTCGGCGGAAATTGGGGAACGGGTGTGTCTTAATACTATGTTCCCAGGTTCCCTTTGCCTGCCCCGCTATTTGTGGGATACAGTGTGAAGCTAAAAATGTATATCTAATAACCCTTTCGTGATCATGCCAATATGGGTACACTCACTTACAATCCAAGTTTTAAGTAATTTAAACTGTTAATAAATACTCGTATACAAATTCACTACAGCATTATTAATATATAAAAAAATGTTAAGAATACCCATTCACTAGTAAATTAGTATCGCCCAATCGAATATCGTCAAAAGTCAAGTGTTCAGATACTTCTTGCCTTCAAGTGGGTTAATAATAAAAGTTTATTAAAAATATAGAAGGCCAGTCGTGGCGCAGCGGCACGAGGTGTGACTGCAAAACCGCTGGTTGTGGGTTCGATCCCCACTCGAGGAGAGAAATTATTTACCTAAATTTATATTTCCATTTCTTCGCTCTGGTGTCGAGGTTAAGCGCAGCGTTGAGTTCTGCCACTCAACACGCAATGCCTCCAGAACTCGGCAGAAAGTGGGGAACCGAGTGTCTTAACACTAGGTTCCCTCTGCCTACCCTGCTGTGTGCGGGATACAGAGTGAAGCTGATTTATTTTTATTTTTAAAAATATAGAAAAATAATACCTGACTTTGTTATATCTAAAAATTAAGCGACGTTCGTCTCATTTCGTCTATTAAAATGGATATATCAACAAGTCTACCGTTATGATAATGATTTTACATAAATATGTATTCTTTAGTGGAATTTATGCATAAGCTAACTCTATCTAGTTCTAATAAATATTAAATTTTAGTTATGCATAAAATTAAGTTTATACATAACAATTATAAACATTAATTCACAGTCTTAAATCATATATCTGGTTCTAGAAAATGTAATCAATCTATAATTGAAGTTGATGATATAAATTATTTCGGACAAATTAATAACATTATTATATATACTGTGTGAATAGGAATTAAACTTTAAGCATTATATTATTTAAAATATTTTTTTTCTTATAAGAAAAAAAACTGATAAGAAGACAATTACTTAGAAAAATATACTAATACTTATTTAGAAAACGTATAAAAATTTGAACGCAGCGGGACTCGAACCCGCGCCTACTGGTCAGTAGGCGCGGGTTCGAGTCCCGCTGCGTTCAAATTTTTATACGTTTTCTAAATAAGTATTTTTCTTTCCTAAGTGTGGAATAACACTTTAAAAATGTTTAAAAATATACTAACTTTTTTCTTATAGATAAGAAAAAAAGTAATATTTGAAATAAAACATTGCTCCGGGCTTAATAGAGTGCGGCATGGGTACGCATATCTTTATGTGAGCAGAAAATGCGGAATAGCGAGTGACAACAGCTACATAACATAAAAAATAAAGTTGTATTATTATAGTGAATCTCTAAAGCTAAACACGAAATTAACATATTTTTACTTCACCCTTTTTCCCGCATAGACTGTAAGCTGAGGTAACATAGTGTTAACAAATGCCGTTTTCACTTTTCGCTCAATTTTCTAGAGATATACCTATAATACTACTTGTTGTGTGGGGTGAGTTCCCACGCCGCGCTTCGTCTTATATACATAATTTTAACATTATTACCTTACACATATTTGAGAGTTATTCTAAAGAGTGTATGTTATTTAATTATAATAATTAATATATCTAATTTTGCTTTGTGGATATCGGAGGAATGTGTTGGGGCTAGAGGTGACGAGGGGGACTGCCCCCCGGTCATCGTGTCGTGGGAGGGATCTGCTGACATTCAAAGCGGAGATATTCTTATCGTTCGCATCGACGACTCATTGTTAGATACCTTTATTCACGCAGAAGCCAACGAGACTACAAATACGAATATATCTTCACAAACTGAGAGGTAAAATATGTTGTGTCGTATTCAAAATTTAGTAATATATAACCAGAGCTAGCATAACTGCTGGAGTTAATACAAATCATAAGCTTTTTGCCTAGCTATCAGAGCGAAGTAATTGAAAATATTCATAAATAATAATTCATTCCCCAGACTGGGGAACGAATCCACAACCGTCGCGTAACAGTTACACGCTTGAGCCCCTGCGCCGTGACGGCCTCGTTTCTCCGCTCTCTTTTTATATAGGTCAACTCTTATTATATCCCCGGTGATTATTCACTGACCCGTGGCAGTTGTTCATTGTTCATAGGGTTCATTAGATAATTGTTTGTACAAGGTTTATTTTCAGGCCGCACCATACGACGCTTCAGCCCGCTGTATATCAGGTGACACGCCAGGGTCACGAGCATTGTGATGTCACCGATGGCATGTTACTTGATATTACACCGCTAGATGAAAATAGGGCCAAAATTTTTACACTTTACGACAAAGATCTTACTGAAGGCGTTAATTTATTAATAGGTGATTAGTTTTTAAATATATTTATTTTTATACATATTTAGAAAATTATATTATACTGTACAATTTGTAACTTACAGCCTTTATTAGTCCTATATCTACTTTGGTTGAATTATTTTCCATGTTTTAGTTATATTTCAATATTTTTACTGTAAGAGATAATAGTTTTTTTTTCTTATTCAACGTATTTTTTATGAAATTGTAAACATAATTAATTTCATATTTCGCATTTCTAAACCGAAAATTGTTTAATTAATTTTCTCTGCTTATAGAGAAATCATATTACATTACAAAACAGTTATGTTGTTAGTATATCACAAAAAGCTTTGAAATGGTATTGCGTGAGAAATGAGCAGTATATATCAACTCTCACCGGAAGCAGGAATTTTATTGTGTTCATACATTATAGTTGGTATATGGAGCGGGTCTCTATTAAATGACAGTGGAAATGAATATATACTTGGTTCTTGATAAAGAAAATAAAAGAGACCATATATGCGTACATATAAAAAAGTAAAGGAAACGTTTAATGTTTATATTATATTACCCACCTTTTTCAGAATCGATTTAGTAATGCTTAGTTTGGCTTTTAATAATATTTGTTCGTATTTTAGATTATAAGTAGATTTTATATAACGCTTCGATTCTTGTCTTGTTGGTATCGCCTATTATCCCACAACGTGTGCTACGTTGTGGGATAATAGGCGACACCAATAAAATATTAATTTACAGTTGTTTCTGAGGACTGGGGGCCGCAGTGCGTCCGATTAAAAGTAACCGTAAAATCTGATAACTGTGGGGAGTCACAAGATTGCACCGGAAAAGGCGTATGCTATACAAATGTTTCTATGGTACGTTGATAATTACAGCATATGGTTTATGTAATAAATAATAAAATCTTTATTATTTTCGCTCTCTATTTATGATAATATTTTTACTGGATTTTAGAAATTAAATTATTATATATTTCTTAGTTATATTAGTTATTTACTCTGGCAATTATGGATAATAGAATAGGTAATTTAGAATCTGCGCTTATAAAAAAATGAATTGCTACGTGATTTTTTAAAATATATCTTTCATAAAAATAACATACCAATAAATTATAAGATAATAGAAACTCTTAATCCAATATAATATATTAAACATAGGAAGGTTACGAGTGTCAGTGCTGTCATGGGTACGCTGGGCCCCATTGTGAAGATAAAGCCGCATGCAATCCATCACCGTGCTTGAATAATGGCATATGTGTCGACCTCACGCAACCTCTCAACGGAGTTAACTATCATTGCCTGTGTCCGTACGGTATGGAATCTCACATATTAACTTGTACTGTGCTGAAGTAATGTAAGGTTTTGTGATTAAGTATTATTATATACAAATCACACATTAAAATGAAATGATCACCTTGGTAACGCTTAATTTAATATACAATATTCTGGCCTCATTACATTTTTGAGAAAGTGGGGTAAAATCGAGATGAAAACGCTTAAATACTGTATAGAATATGAATAAAATTATTTTATCTTTAGTTTGTTTATAAATGCTTCGACTTAGCACCCTAGATCACAATGTTACTTAATTATTAATAAAATGCAGCGTTGAGTTCCGCAACTCAATATGCAATGCCCCTAGAATTCGGCGGAAAGTAGAGAGTGAAAGTTTTTTAATAGGAATGGACTGGCCTAACGCTAGGTTCCCGTGTTTCCTCTGCCTAACCTGCTGCTACGTACTGGATTCAACGAAGCTAAAATATATTAATAAAATAAAATTAAAAGTAACGTACAGTCTTTATTTAAAATAAAAAATAAAAGAAAAAGTTTTTTGGCTATTCGCTATTTGCTGCGCCTGGTCCAAAACTGGTTGTACTAAATCAGTAGAATTCATCAAGTTTGTCGGGGTTCCATGATTTACAGAGTTTAATAGGTCATAATAGTGACGTGACAATCATACTAAATGACCTGAAAGCTAAGGTAGAACAACATTTAAAATAAATAATTACTGTTAACATATAACCTAAGCGCGACTAAATAAGCCCTTGAATGTTACGCAACCTGAAATATTATACATACAGTATTTTGCAATTTATTAATTTTCAGTAACTTATATAATTCTTAACATATTGCTCGAAATAAATGAATGAGTGAATTAAAAATATGTCTCGTATATTTCCAATATTTCTTTCTCTTCTATTAGGAATCTTTAAATATTATCTTTTTTAATGACACATAAACGTCACACAATGATCTATCTCTACATCGTGTTACTATTGACTTACAGCGATAATTTCAATAAAAATGGAACAAATTGAATTTCTATAACCTGACGCTAGTAACATATTTTTTATACTAGTATTAATTACATGGGTTTCATGTATATAATAAGGTCAAGTCTTTCATTTATAAATAAAAATATGTATGCTATAAGTCGTTATATTCAATAAGATCTTTTAAAGAAGTCACTGTGAGGCTGTTCTTTAAAATGTATACATAATTTTAATGCTATTATTTAATAAGAAGACATTTAAATGATTATCTTGCACAGGGTTTACTGGCAGAAAATGTGAAAAAGATCCTTGTTATTCGGAGCCTTGTACGAACGGAGGTTCGTGCATGAGTATGGCATTGAATGGTTCGACGACTTTTCATTGCGCGTGCGTCGAGGGATGGACTGGGACTAAATGCGAGGTGGCGGCTAGTGGCGGAGCGTGTGATTCTAAGCCCTGTGTGAAAGGAATCTGTGTTGAAGATGTAAACAACGAAGAAGGCCAGGCGTATCGTTGTTTTTGTGAACCAGGTAAGTTTATTTGAAGATTATGTAGTCTTTATACAAGTTTTTATATTCTTTATTGAACAAGTCAAAGTCAAATAATTTTATTAGATGTTGAAATTTATCACCACCTCTAAGGTTAGTGACTGCTTCAGACCTGAGAAGAACTGGCGCAAGAAACTCAGCGGGACTTATTTTTAATCAATTGCTTCCAAATTCACACTTTTTTATTAGTGGCAACGATACTTTTGAAGTAGACTGGAGCAAGCATTTTATTCCCAAGACAGGTTATTATTTATAAAATCAATAATATGGTAATAATCTTTACCAAACACACATATTTTCACCACTCTTTTAAATAGAAAGTTCTCGGACGCTTTCTATAAATCATTCATCAGGTTAGTATACGTACATACAGCTTATATAAAAATTATTGAGATCAGATGACTCGATTTTAAATAAAGATATGACTTTCCTAAATTCCATTAACTAAAATAAAGCTAAAATACCATCCACGCCATATGTGGCACTCCACTACTGTACGGTTTCATATGAACTTCCAAGCGCCACACAGTGTTTCTAGGTCGATACGACAAGGGTACTTTCAAAAAGCGCGTCGATCTCCACCTTAAACGCCGGCAACGCACCTGTAGCTCCTCTGGTGTTGCACGGGGTCGTGGGCGGCTCATTTGCCTTGTCTTTTCCATAAAATAAACTTACTACTACGAATCAACTTGATAGAAATACCCCATAGATCTGATGTTTCCTAATCCCTAGATATCATCTAGGGATTTAAATGTCTTAACAATCTCTCTTGAGTTGTCCGATATTAAATTTAAGTCTACGTTACATTTGTGTAAACAATTTCGAATAGGCCCACAATTATTAAATGATTCAATATACAGTTCTAATGTTTTCTCACTATAAAGTTCATATTACTTTTGTATATTTTTATGAATTTCCACAGTTTCCCAATCATTATATGATAAGAAACTACTTGAATAGACTGTTTTACAAGTAAATATAGTCTGGACTCATTTTTAATAACATTGAAAAAGTTCCCATGTAAATTCTCAACTCAACTTGAGTTTATTACATAATAGGTCGGGGCAAAAGTATTTTCGTATTTTGAATGTATTATTAGTAATCAAACCTCTTTGGCTGTGTAACTGGAAAATTTAGTGTGACAGATGAGGTTCGCTCTGGACGCCCTGTCACAGAAAAACACAGTGCCATCTTTGAGAAAGTGGAGCAAAATCGACATATTACTAGCTACGACATTGCTGAAAATTGGATGTGATCATAAAACAGTTTTACGTCATTTACTAAAGTCTGGGTACAAAAAAAACTTGACATTTGGGTATCACATGATCTCACTGAGAGAAACCTAATGCAACGTGTTTCCATTTGCGATTCTTTGTTGAAACGTTACAATTCTGAGCCATTTCTTAGACAATTGATTACGGGTGATGAAAAAAGGGTGATTTACGATAAGAATGTGCGAAAAAGATCACGATCGAAGCATGCACAAGCCCCACAGACCGTGGCAAAGCCCGGCCTGACTTGGAACAAAGTGATGCTATGTGTATGGTATATATATGGATTGGAAAGGAATCGTCCACTAAGAGCTTTTGCCACCGGGTAAAACTATCGGTTCTGACCTATATTGTCAGCACCTGATGAGGTTAAAAAGCTATTGAGAAAAAACCGGCTGGAGCTGGAGGATAGGGAGGGCGTGGTGTTTCACCATGACAACGCCAAGACGCACTCATCTATAGCCACGCAGCACAAATTGAGAGCTTGGCTGGTATGTGTTGATGCATCCTCCGTAAAGCCCTGACCTTGCTTCATTAGAATGCCATCTGTTTCGGTCATTGCAGAACTTATTAGGAAGCATAAAGCTAACGTCAAAACAACACTGTGAACATTTTTTTTTTTCATTCAAAAATCTCAAAATTTCTACAGGAATGGTATCATGGCACTACCCATAAGATGCAACAAGTCATCGATCAAAACGGCACATACATATTACAGAGAAAAAAAAAGTTATACTTAAAAAAATATTTTTCATTGTATGAACGATACGAATAAATATATATACGAAATACTTTTGCCCCGAACTTATATTTTAGATATTTAATTTTTGCTATTAATCGCTTCGAAATTTTTCTACACGACCAAATTATCATCGATAAACAAACAATTCTTTGTCTCTTTTTAATTATATTTTTTACCAAAGTGAAAGGATGTCAATGTCAGTCCGCAATGAGTTCATTGCAACATTCATTATTGATTTTTGTACTTGGTAAGGAGTTTGCAAAAATACTATCAATGCAATTAGCAGTTTAATGAGTAATTCTTATTAGCTCTAGCAATAGAGTCATTTCTTTTTGTATGAAATATTTTTACCTTATAAAAATAGAACATGGGAATACACAATAATAATGTAATATTTATTGTAGTTCCAAATACAAAATTTATAAGTTTTATTATATTATATAGATACATAAAGATATTTCTATAAAAGAGAAAGGTTATGTGCAAAAGTAATATGTATTCTTATCTGCGTGTGATCTCATTTGTATTTCAAATGCAATCATTTTATTGCGCGCCCACGTAAATACGAGTACCTACATATTACAGTAGATACCTACATTTGGAAATAATTCATCTTTATGTTATTTTTTATAACACGTATAGATTTTGTACCAGCACAATAAGAGTATATATAAGGCCAGTGGTGAAGCAGGGGAAAAGGCGTCTGACTGTAAACGCGATACATTGTTGGTTCGATTCCTAGTCCATTCATCCATCAGCTTCACGCTGTATCCTGCACACAGCAGGGTAGGCAGAAGGAACCTAGTGTTAAGACACTACGTTCCCCACTTTCTGCCGAATTCTGGAGGCATTGCGTGTTTAGTGGCAGAACTCAACGTCGCGCTTTGCCTCGACACCAGAGCGAAGAAATGGAAATATAAATTTAAGTAAATATTTCATCTCCTCGAGTGGGGATCGAACCTACAACCAGTCGGTTTTACAGTCACACTTCGTGACGCTGCGCAACGACTGGCCTTCCTATTACTTCCTATTACTGGTATTCCTAGTCGAGGAAATAAAGTATTAAATATTTTCATGTACTCCGCTCTGGTAAAGAGACAAAGCGCGGCGTTGAGTCGGTGAGTACGTTGTCAGCCTACATGGAGGAGCGAAAATTTAACTAGTCCGTGTACGTTCTAATTAACTTTCAAAAACAATAAGCATTCCAAGTTCGCACGGGTCATACCGAATACCGAATAGTTAACGCGTATCAAACACTTGTGTTAGTGTTACTTCCCACACCTTGTCAAATGTAGCTTTATTATAAAATCGCCAAACGGGCATGTAGCAATATCCGTAATAACCAGACAATATTATAAATAATTAAGATTAATTTAAATAATTAGTTCGATATAGGTAGCCATTATTGATAATGCCCCGAGCATTATGAATAAATTAATTTAAGTTTAACGTACATATTAGCACGTCAATATGTGTGATTAAGTAAAAATATTGGTTGTCTATTGCCTTCTCTAATTATGAATGCTCCTTACAAAAGTTTTGTGCCTAGGCCATGTGATTTACTGTTTTCGAATGTGTTCATCACTTGGTTCATAGCATGTACAATAGGAGACCACGCCTCGGCAAGCGTAGTGTGGGACGTCCTCCAGCTAGATGGAGTGACGATATTCGCAAAGTGGCTGGCATCGGTTGGATGCGAAGAGCTCAAGATAGAGCTCAGTGGCGTGCCATTGGAGAGGCCTATGTCCAGCAGTGGACTAGGACAGGCTGATGATGATGATGATGATGATGATGTACAATTAAAAAAATATACTCTTAATGAGGAGTGTTTCTTCTTGTGGAGTATGCAAAGGAAAAAGATATAATTTATCAGCTTCTCTTATTTTCGTGTGACTCCCAATAATACAATATTTCGTGATAATTTAAAACCAAATGGAATGAAGAAACATCTATGTATAATAAATGGAAATTACCTCTGAGTGCCATTACTATCTCAATATTGCCACAAAGAAATCTGTTTCTAAAAGTATTAAATTATTTAGCAATGTATTTTTTTAGATATTCATGAGTCTTAAACATGTATGAGTGGAAACAAAATATCTCATTAACCAAACTATATCTAAGAGGATTGTACACTATTAGCATGACTGGGTAATAAATCGTTCTAAACTTACTCCATTATAGTTAGACAGTCTTGCGAACGACGGTTTCAAGTATAAAATTATTTGGATGATTAATTTGAAGGGGTTTTGGGATTTCCTTTTCCATTGATCCTTTCTGCTTCAGTTACCCTTAAAAGGGAAACCTCAGGGGGTTTATAAACACACTCAAATGAAATATCAATCAATAGTAAAATAAAAACGATCTGATATAAGCCGTTACGTTTTACATTATTGTATGTAAAAAATATTCTTACAGTAGCTGGTATGTACAAGATTGGTAAAAAAGACAATAAGCTCTGAAAGTTGAATTCCGCCCCATTCACCGACATGTGTTTAGGGAGACTCGCAAGACAAATCGATTGACATAAGAATCATTAAAATTGACCAAGGCATTTATTCCCTACAACTTCACAATAGAAGAAGACAGTGGCGTAGCTGGGGGGGTGCGAGCGGTGCAGTCGCACCGGGCAACAAAAGGAAAGGGGCNTACATTATACTCCTTTGCGTCGCGCAGTCGGGTAAAAATACGACCCAATAAACTGCAGTTGGTACTTTTCTATCGGAAGAAACAAATACAATATGTATTAAATATATCGAGCGCGATATCGATTAATAAGACCTGTACATATGACGTGTACATGTACATATTTGTACTTATTAGTTTGGCAAAAACGAATGTAAGAAGTGTAAGTAAAAAGTTGTTATCACATGAAGTATGTTTGAAAATATAAGTTCAACCAAATGTTCAATATTTCTTCTGTTTAGTTAATCAATAAACAGCGCTTCTATCTTGTTTTTGGCAGAGTGCCATATTTTTAAGCTTTCATTTACATGAGTTTGAGTTTGTAAGAAACATAAAGAAAATGTGAATACATTATGTTGCATAATATTCAACTTTATTACTTCATGTGATCTATTATTATAATATTTCATGTAATTTTAGTTATTGTTTTTAATATTTTTTTTTATTTATTTATTGTTAATAATAATTATTGCCAAATTATTATTTTTGATAGATATCTTTGGAAATTTCAAAAAAATCCTACAGAAACTATGCACAAAAATAAATTATAACAAGTTTATCAGAATTTTAAACCTATACCTTAATCGGCTACAGCGAGATGCGGGCTTTAATCCTATTACGTAAAAAAACATATATAATTTTTTAAATATATATCTATCTTAGCTTTATTACTTGAATGTAAACAACACAAAAAATATATCAAAATATATACAAACAACTTAAAATTTATAATTATTATCTAATAATACTTGTTATATTTACAAATATTATTCAGAATTGAGAATGTTGTTATTTTCAGTTTTCCGTTTTAATCTTTTCTATTTTCTTGTGATGTGTGTAAACAAGGCGCCTTTATAAGCTTTTGCATTAAGTCACATAACCCATGCCCTGGCATATCGAGTCTCAAGGGTTCCATTTTGCATATACATATGTATTTGCTTCTAGCCTCTATAACACATAAAGGAAAATATAAGAGATTCGCTACATTTAGCTCATTGGTATTTGATAATATAATATGTATGTTTTAAAAATAATATTATTTACTAGATATTAGTTTTATTTAAAAATGTACATTACGATAACTTACGATAACATTGTGTCAAACGTCCTGTGATTAAATATGAAAAAACTTTTTGTGGAATAAATGTAAACACAATTTATTGTGTTAAATTGTTTATTGTGTTAAACTATAATTAAGTCACTTTAACATTATGCTATGGAGGCCAGTCGTGGAGCAGCGGCACGAGGTGTGACTGTAAAACCGACTGGTTGTGGGTTCAATCTCCACTTGAGGATAGGAAATATTTACTTAAAATTTATATTTCCATTTTCTTCGCTCTGGTGTCGAGGCTAAGCGCGGCGTTGAGTTCTGCCACTCAACACGCAATGCCTCCAAAATTCGGCAAAAAGTGGGGAACGGAGTGTCTTAACACTAGGTTCTCTCTGCCTACCCTACTGTGTGCGGGATACAGCGTGAAGCTGATTTGATTTGATTGGATTTGAGCATTATCCTTTCAGGTTGAATTATCCTGACGATAATATATATCTTGTAACAAAAAAAATAATATGTGAATTATAAAGCTATTATGATTTTTTTTCTATCTTTAACGCAGGCTATACAGGAGACCGATGTGAACTAGAGTATAACGAGTGCGAATCATCACCTTGTGTGAACGGCGGCACTTGCACCGACAGGGTTGGTGGATTTGAATGTTCTTGCGGACGCGGGT
This sequence comes from Heliconius hermathena, assembly GCA_013403705.1. Lineage (NCBI taxonomy): Eukaryota > Metazoa > Arthropoda > Insecta > Lepidoptera > Nymphalidae > Heliconius > Heliconius hermathena. The sequence goes on from JAAIXJ010001804.1 coordinate 916,262, forward strand.
ACACGGGCAATACTTGTCAATCAAAGGTAAATCGAAATAGCAAGTTTACAAGTAACAAACAAGCAAAAAATACATTATTTTATAAAAGTTCACAAAACTANTGCGGGATACAGCGTGAAGCTGATTTTATAAAGCTATTATAATTTTTTTTCTATCTTTAACGCAGGCTATACAGGAGACCGATGTGAACTAGAGTATAACGAGTGCGAATCGTCACCTTGTGTGAACGGCGGCACTTGCACCGACAGGGTTGGTGGATTTGAATGTTCTTGCGGACGCGGGTACACGGGCAATACTTGTCAATCAAAGGTAAATCGAAATAGCAAGTTTACAAGTAACAAACAAGCAAAAAATACATTATTTTATAAAAGTTCACAAAACTAAGGATTCGATTCGATCCGAGACTTCGAGATCGAGAGAGAGATTCGAGACTCGATTAAAAATTATAATAAGATAAAAAGTTACCTACATAAGGTTAAATAATGGTTTTTAGGTTGACCTTTGTTCGTCTAACCCCTGTCAGACTCCACGATATTGCGTGGATCACGGAAACACGTATACATGTGAATGTCCTAATGGGTATGGTGGAGAAGAGTGTCACATTACAGCTTCGTCAGTAAGTTCAAATTATTTTAAATTATTAAAATTACAAAATTATATATATTTTTTTAGCTTTACGCTGTAGCCTGTATAGAGGCAGTGGAGGCATAAGGAACCTAGGGTTCAGAGACTTTGTTCCCCCCTCTCCGCTGAATTTTCGAGGCATTGAGTGCTGAGTAGTGGAACACAACGTCGCGCTTTTGCCTTGGTGACAGGACGAAGAAATGAAAATAACAAATATTTCATTTCCTCAAGTGGTAATCGAACCCACAACCTGCCGTGCTAAGCCGCTGATCTAAACCTTATAGCCCCAGGGCCACGACTGGCCTCAATTTCGCTATTTTTTGTACCTCCACGTTAAACACACGTGTAGACATTAAAAAAGCTAATTAGCACATATTATTTGAGTGAAATTTATTACTCAATGGACATTAAAAATGAAGTAAATGGGTCAGTAGAAATCTCGGTGACTTTTCCGTACAGTTGATTTTTGTTAGTTATATGCGAACCGCGTAGTTGACGTTGATATTGTTGAAACTTTAAGAGAACATTTTGAGAAGGTAACCGTTGGAAACGATTTAACTAACAACCTATAATTTTTATTATATTTTCGTGGCATATAGCTTAAATTGCGAATGCGTATAAGAGAGTGTTTACAAATACAACGTGAGTTACATTTGGCTAATAAATACTATACTTATATGAATATTAGTAATTAGTAATAGTAACTTTTAAAAAGCAACAAAGCCAAAGTCAACAGTAATAAAGCCAAATCGAAAAAAAAGCCAACGTGGTCGAATAGAAATAACTAAGACTTGTGCAATAACATGTGACACATTCTAATTGCGGGAGGTAACAACTCTGCCTTCAAACCACTTTAGGTTTACATCAGAACGAATAACGTGAGGTAGCCTTACTCGATATATGGACTATTGAACATAAAAATAATTTTTCAATTGAAACCAGTAAGTAGTGCATCAACTCTAACTAAACCAAATAACTTCTTCAGTTTTGTACTATAGATATATTTTCCTATACGTTGATTTTTTTTATTATCTTATTCGTATATCATAGTTGAGGTCCTCCATGGCCGCCATGGTCAACGCTAGTTTAAATATAGAGACAACTATAACGCTATCAATAGCAGCACCTGCGTGTAGATGATAGTTACGGGTTCGATCTATATTTAGGGAAATTATTATTCATTATGCATTTACTCGCTTCGGTAAGACAAAATGTGGACAAAATGAGCTCCATCATTCAACACACGATGTTCTAAAATTAGGCGGAAAGTGGACAAGGGTGTGTCTTATTACTAAGTTTCCCCTTTCCTTCCTAGAGTAGAAAGGGGACACATAATGATAAGCTTTAAGCAGGAAAAAGCGTAAAGCGAAAAAAAATATAAACGTTTAGTACTGGCACCAGTAACCGTCGCGCACTAATGATCGGCATTTTCTTGTGTTAACTTTAGAGAATATGGATATAAATAGTTATGTCTCAATTTGTCAACACTAAAATAAATTCATAGATATTTATATACTTCCTGTTGATATTTAGCATAATATATATATTTTTCTACCATTTTGTCTAAAAATAGCCAAGTGAAACGTACACAAAACGAGTGCTTTAACTAAAATATCGGCATTTCTTAAGCTAATTGTTAAGCAGTTAAGCGCAAGGTGTTTCTTATTGTTGTTTACCGTAACAGCTATTTTTTTTGTATAAATTTATTGTAAGGAACCCTCGGCGGAAGGGCCCGACTCGCACTTGTCTGGTTTTTTATTTAAGTAAAACATAATTTGTATTCGGCATCCATATATTATGTCTTAATCGATAATTAAGTTTCGATCACTGGGGCTGATGGCTAGAAATTTCCTCTGTTTTTGGGTAATAAACATTTTAAGCGATTTAAACATACCTTAAGGTTACCAAAATTATCATTTGTAACTTAAAATTTAACGATCAAAGATACTGGAGGAAGGTCACGTAAAAAGCATAAGGACCCCCCGGAGGGCATGTATGAAGAGGTTGATGACAGTGGACGAGGCGAAAGAGGTATGTAGAGACCGTAGCGTTTGGCGCTCCGTTCTCTCTGACTACCCTGGTAGGGATAAAGCGTGAAGCTAGTTTAGTTTAGTTTAGTTTAACTTGAAATTTATTTCATTAGTTTTTTTCATATTTAATGTTTTAATTTTTTTATTATTATCTGATAGGTTTGAATGTTAACCTAATGAAATATGATTAAGGTGTCGATCACTGGTGCCATTATTTAGTTTAAAATTAAAAAGCGGCTTCACTCTTTCACTACTCACAATAAAAATAAAAAACTTAAGGTAACCTAGTTTAAAAACCCTCCATCCTCCAACTATAATTTTCAATATAGTTATCTAGTATTTTTTACAGATTTGTGATAATAATCCTTGTGCTCATGGTGGAACATGTTGGAGTGGCATAGATTCTTACTACTGTTCATGTCGGCCGGGATATACAGGAAGACTTTGCGAAGGTTTGATTTTTTTTTACTGACTATTGATTGAAGTACTATAAGTCAAATTTTTCGATATATTTTTTTCAGTTTTTTAGGTAGGCAGAGGGAACCTAGTGTAATATAAAAAAAATATTTAATATCGTTATTTACTATTATGGAAAAAAAATACTATTTATGTTAAATTCCTTATTGGCTAGGAAAAACTGTACTTCAATTTTACAACGAATGTTACACTATTGTCTTACATTTTTGGTTTTACATATATTTGAATTGATTTGAGTTGATGATTAAAAAATATTTTATTCAAATTAACAAGTTTACGTTTTTTCATGTGCATTAGTGGTGTAGAAAACCTAGTGTCATGGCGTTAACTGTTCTCCGCCCTGATTACGGGACGGGATAATTTGAGGGATTTAAGGATATATTTTTAAATCGTCTCTTTATCTTAATATTTTCAGAAGATTTCATTCTCGAATCTGTAGTGGATAGTGAAAGCGAGAGCAGCGAGGATTCTCGCGGAGGCGGGTCTGTACGGGAAATGCGTCTGCCTCTAGGCCTCTACCACGACCGTCTCCACAACGTGTACATTGCAGCTGGTACTCTTGGAGCTGCCATCGCTATCGTCGGTATTGTGGTAAGAAGCTTATATAAAAACTATTAATAGTATTTTTTAATTTTTTATTGGTATCACAGTATAATTTGTTATTTAATTAAAAAAAATACTTTGCCATAAAATCCTTAACTGAGTGTTAAATATTGTGGAATAAATAAATTCACGCTGTATCCCGCGCACAGCAGAGTAGGCAGAGAGAATCTAGTATTAAGACACTCCGATCCCCACTATGTTGTATGACGGAATAAATTTTACTAATTCATTTGATTATTGGTCGTTCGATATAAATAATAAATTAAATATTTTTACCTTATCTTACAGGTAACAGCGTGTCATTGCCGAGTAAACAAAACTTATTCGCGCATATTGTCCCGTCTTTCCCGAGTGGCGGAGCCGGGTCCACCACATCATTGGTTGCAAGACAAACGAGTTCCTCCTGCGGCCTTCCACCCTCCTGCACTTGACACCACTGACATGTACTACACCCTTGACTTCAGCGACAGTCAGAGTTCTCCGCTCATACAATAGCCATCAGTCTCGAACTGTTCCGATGGTGAACGGTTCAAGATTCAAATATGAATATTCAAATTATACATTTTAACATTACCTACAATTATTATTACGTAGAGGTCTATTAAAGGCCTTTCGTTTTTTAATTTTGCCAAATAATGTATTTTGGTTTTGAAAGTGATAACGTCTATGTTTGATAACGTTGTCACCGTACTCCAAAATTAAATTAATTAATTCAATTTTTCGTATAGAAATTTTATCTTTTATCAAAAATATGTGCCACGAAAATCTAAAATAAACACAAAATCTTAATAGATAAAGAATATAACAACAGATTAATATATATATTTGATAATAAATAAAACAATATATGCAATGGAATTAAACTTTAAATTAAAAAAAATATTGTTGCACTACATGTGTATTGTGAACCGTTTGCAGCAATAAATAATAATACATCTTTCTAAGATAATCATAACGTCTATATGTCAAAAAATATCATTTTCAGTTTGTGTTAGATAGAGACATAGTAACTATTAGAAATTAACTTTTTTTAAAATTTGTATGAAAGTTTTTTATTTATAGATAAACGTTATTTTATGTAGATTCCTTTCGATTAACTTTCTAAGATTTTACTTACGTATAACCAAATTTCCTACCACTACATTACCTTTAAATTTCAATAACATAAGCGAATTGAATTTTACGGTTTAAAATAATGTTTTGATTCATATTTTTATAAATATATATATATATATATATATATGCTTTATAACATTAGTTCCACAATCAAATACATCACGTATGTATTAGCATAATCAATATGTGTGCTCATAGATTAGAAAATAAAAATCTAGTCATAATATGTATGAATTTGTTTTTTTTAATTTGCTTGTTTCACTCATTGTTAGCTCGCTTTTTTCGTGTAATAAATAATATAAATAAAAGTAATGCTTTATTTAATATTAAATAGTGAAAAATACAGGCAAAAATATGAAAAAATCATTCTTTGATAACCATATCAAAAATGTCAATAGTAATAGTTCCAACAGTAGATAGAAATAAATGTAGATGAGCATTTATTATTGTTAACAACATGATTGGGTAAAGTATTGGAAAATATGTTTAAACAGAACTACTGTTTACGATACGATTACTATATTTTTATAGTCTCTACTTGTCTCAGGCTTTTATTTCTAAATGTTGCAGGTAGCTTCTACCTTATATTTAGTAAAGTACAATTGGTGTATCTCCTGAGCGTTCACTTACAGCACTAAAAAAGTAAAATTTTCTTTAGACATCCTAAAAAAACAATATTTAACATATCTGGAAATACATACTGGAAGTACATTTCCGCCATTTAGAAACAAATCAATTTATAATAACTTCAAATTCGAATTAGGAATTACCCTTATCGTTCACAAATGCTTCGATTCTAAGATATCAATAGTTTTGTATGTGCTTAAAAGTAGGACATAATTTAAAAAATATGGCTTTGCTTTGATCATAGAGGTCAAAAGTACCTATACCTAAAAACCTAAAAAAACCTAAAAACCAAATACCTATACGTTTGTAGTTTTGTGTCTTTAATAAGCAAGATAATATTTTGATGAACAAGTGCCTGAATAGTATTCGATTAATGCGTGTTTAGTTAACATTTTACATATATTATATTTTTAACTTAGTTTGAATTGTAGAATATAAAAATTTTAATTCCAAAGTGCTAATATGTCGCTTAATTTTCACATTTTTTCACCCCTAATACGTGGTGAATGATATTTTCGGAAAAAGTAATTTATTATTTACAAATTGTTATTGCGATATTTAGCATTTTATTATAATTTTTAAGTATATTATAAGGAGTTGTTTAGTGGTTAAATATAAATGATTCGACTGACCTTCGTAATAGATGCTGTGTTTGATGCAAAGAATAGAACATGCTAACCTATCGTACTTTCTTATTTTCTCTTTTAAATAAATGTTCTTCCAAGTAAAATGTTCAATCGATAGTAACATTATGTAGTATTTGTATAACTTAAAAATCTATTTCAACGTTACGCTTTTGTGGCTTATTTGTGTCTAAATGCAATAATATAGATAATAAATGAATTTGTGTCAATATTTACGTCTATTATTTAAAACTTTATCTTAATACAGTCTACAGTAGGTAGTTAGCTGTAAGTAATTAGCTGTAGATGGCTGAGGAGATTTGATTATTGGATTTGACTTACTTTTTATTATTTTCTTTTTGAATGAACAATTCGCCATAGTTCAGAAGGCAAAACTTCAGGGCGGGCACAACTCGTCGACCATACTGTACTTAAACTCATACATATTTTGGTATGTACTTGAATCGCTTAGACCTGTATTTCTTATAATTTAATAACTATTTTAATTTTTTTTGAATATACATACATAGGATTTTGGGTAGATATATATAGATGATTAATAAAATGCCATTCGAATGTTTTGAAGAAAAACATTTTTATTTAGATTATAAACTTTGATAAAAATAATTATATTAATAATATTCTTATGACAACTTACAAATAATATAAGAGAATAACGTAACATCTATTCAATTTAAACATAGGTAGATTAAAATTTAATAAAGAAAATGTGTTACCATTTTCGGGATGCATATAATAACTAATGTGACTATATTCACGAGGCGGCTCGGCCGCGTCCTCCGGCGCCGGCGCGCCCTCTATAAACTCTATCTCTAGGTAAGCGACCACGAATTGTATAACATTTTGTATGTAAAATATTTTAAGCCCGGAAAGAAGTTTAACTAGCAAAAATATAACAAATATTGATAGAAACACAACACAAAATATAACAAAAATGTATGGTGCGTTTTTGAAATTTTACTGAATTAACAAGCCAGTTATTTATTGATGATATTATTCGTAGACGCGTACCACACTACTAACCCGATTTACATCTCGTCGTCTATTTCAATATACACATACATATTTTATAGTAATTTCGATAAACTTAAGCATTGCACAACAACGCCGCACGCCGGCTTGCGACCTACCGAGACCACGCCTATTTAACTACTAAACTGAATTACGTATTTTATTGCTACTGACGTTTGTGACTTATGACGAGATTCAGAATCACGATCTAACATCAATGTGAGTAAAATTAAAGCTGTAAAATTTATACCATAAGTACATAAATAAATATCATTACATCGAGACGTATAAGTACAATGTAGACAAGTTCTTAGAGTCCGCTCCCACTCCAAGGTAAATGCAGACTTTGAGCAATGAAATTTTCTACACTTATAACATTTATAGAGATTCCAAATTTCTTAAAATAAAGTGGAAAGATATCAACAAGTGAGTAAAAAACATTAACATTATATGGAAGATATCGAAAACGCACAGGACTCGCTAATCTAGCGCTGGTCGTTCTATAATAAACAATAAAAACAACATATTACATAATATACGTAAATAGAAATATATATTTTACGTAAAAAGTTTTACATTAACATTAAAACGAGTCCTATCTGTATTGTGACAATAAAATGACTTATATTAAAATTTCTTACGCTAAACTCAAATAAACTAAATTATGTCATAATATGGCAGTTATTCGAACCGTCCGCACTAGGCACTTAAAATTATAATAATCTTGGGCGACTTTGTCTAAATCATTCCTATTAAGGGCCAGAACCTCGTTCTGAATTTTGCTATAAAATCGGTGGATACAACCTACGATATTGTCAAACACACAGTCCATAAACAAGTACATAAAAGTCGGAACGGATCGAGTTCAAAATCATATAATGCAATATATGTAAGTTGAACATATATTTCGAATTATTCTAAATTGTCATGGGAAAAAAACTTAGTAAAAAACATACAATATAATGAATGAATCAAAACCTATAATGGAAAATCTAAAATTATTAAAAACTCATAATATAATGTAAAATGTAAATTGATTTGTTCATTTTCGAGGTGACTATAATTTAACGTAGCTTTTTTTATATAAAGAATTTTGTCTCATTTAAAATTATAATTAATTCACGTTTATTGCTTTTTTTAACATTAACATCAATCAATTCCATTTTAGGTTTCGAAGCCAATTTAAATAATTGATCAAGAGCAGAGTCCACATCAATTGAAATTTGTTATAAGATTCAAATATCTAAAACTAACTGTGAAAACGTAGTTTTACTAAAATGTGACATTTATGAACCAATTTTACAAAATGATGCGATTGTTACTGATCCTAAAACTAATATCAACTTTACTAGATATATGAATTGAGCGAGCTTATAAAGCAAACTTATCCACATAAAACTTAACAAGTTGGATGGCATTTCATATGACTTAAGTCACTTACATTAACATATAAAAAATAATTACGATAAAAGGCACTTTATTACTCTCATATGTTAGATACTATTAATCTACAGTAGTACATTTGTGACAAGAATTTCTTACTTTATGATCATGGCAAGATTAAAAGGTACCTGTTAAAACGATAACTAAATTATATATAACCGAGTTAATGGCACACATATTTCAAATTTAACTTTTAAAAAATCTTCAAAAAGTGCAAGACATTCTTTACAACCATAATTAAAAGGCAAGCATATAAGACAAATCTTTCCGCTTAACCATCACCAACTACCAGAATGTTGCGTAAGGCACTAAGAGATATATACAACATTGTCGCCGTTGCCGTTTATAAAACGATCGAACGTTTTTGTGACATTTTATAGAAAAATAAATGTACGTTCAAGTTTTCCCTAATAATAAATTTCAATCTGAGATCGACACTTGATAGACAACCTTAATTATAAATATTGAGCGTAAAATATGGAATGTTATGACACGGTTTTTTTGCATTCACCACGAAAGATATTAAATAAGAATTGTATGCAAACAGTTATCTTAAAGATAAACATTTATAAAAAGGGGTGAAACGTCCAACGCAGAAAAAATTATAATCTATTTTATAAAATACAAATTTAAATCTACAAATTCTATCAAATTGTGTACGTAACGTAAGTAATATAAATTGTATTTTTATCTGCGTAGGATTGGTGCTGCATCAGGAAAAGAGAATAAAAGTAGATGTACTAGCTAATGTTCAAGAGATAGCTCGACAAAGGTTATGTCATAGAGTGGTTCGTCTTCGCTGGAGCCCGCCGGTCGCACCTCCAGGAGAAACAGGTCCTCATTGCAATAATATGCCAGCATTTCATCGTCAATTTTGGCCGTAATCCTAAAATACACGTATTTTGTTACTCGACATAATTAACATATTCAAATAGTTAATTTCAAGAATAATATTATGATTATTATGTTATAAAATTAATTAAAAAAAACTAATTATAATTAAAGGATTAATATTATATCTGGTGTATATATTTAATTAATGTAGGGAATATTAAAAGTGCCCTGTAAGAATTACGGGTTTTTAGGTTCGCCAGGGAAACGGGTGATGACATAATTTAATAAGCAAACAGAGGAATCTTCCGATTTTCTTTTATTTTACAAGCAAGTGAAGTTAGTGGCACGTCCTCTGAACCAGCGAGGCAATAATCAACGCGAGGCGCCCGGTAAGTGCCTACTGAAATTTTTATAGGCCAATGAAAACCACTTACCCTTTCTTGTTCTTTCGATAAAGATTATTAATTGCCGAACTTGAAATTTTGTACTTATTCTCAATCTGAAAATGAGGAGAAAACAAAACAAATTACAATGGGCCTTTTGGTCTTTAAACCGAGACGTCTCGTCTAACGGATCGAACGATGGCTCGTAACCGGTCTAGTGGTTTCACAAGAACAAAAAAGTAAGTCGCGCGGAGAGTGCGGGATCCGGTGCGGTGGCAGGGACCGCGGGTGTTAATTACAACATGCAGTTATGATGATCGTGTGGATTGATTAGACGGGGTTATGAAGCGCCACATCGGTTACGGCGCGCCGCGGGCGCCGGCCGCGGGCGGCGGCGGCGGGCGACCGCGGCGCGGACGAAGCGTCTCGATTCCTTTCGTTTAGGTTATTTTATAGTTATCATTGAATATCTCCATAAACGAATATCGAATTGCGAGCAAACGAGGGACGTACTTCGCTCGCTCGCAATCTGCGGTTAGCCGACATCACCAAGGTTATTCTAGTGCTCACCGAATTCCTTGACACGTAACTTTAAGTGGTTAAAGTGAGGCGTCAATGTTACTGAGTAGCGAGTGAGGGGGACTTACGGCGTGCAGGAGGCCTTGCGTGGTGGGAGGCACCACGTGCAGGGGCGTGTAGACGTCGTCCGTGTCCTGGCGCACGTACAGCATGACGCGCTCGCTCAGCGGCGGCGTGGACGTGCGCGCGCGCTTCCCCAGCACGCCCTCTAACTCCAATGAGTCCTTCCTGTCACTGTACGGTGATAATCCACCTACATCCGATCGATATCTGTAACAAGCACCACTATTCTAAAAATATGAAAAAATAAGATTTGTTGTTCAGTTATTTATTCCTTATAATATTATTTTTTTGTCCTGGTTGCCTTGGACTTTATTGTAGTGTCATAATTTATAAATTACAATTAATTGTGTGTGAAATTACATGCAAGTACGTATTTGAACGTAGGCGGCGGTTCCAGTACTTACGCTGGGGCATCAGGTGGAAAATGATTATGAAACTTTAGAGCAGGTGCCTGCGGCTTGGCAGCATGTAAAAGGAAAGGCGAAGCTCCTTTTAGGTGAGCTTCAGCTAGGGCCGCTTCGTCGTGCCCGTAGAATCCCTGTATATCCATTCCCGCTAGTTTATCGATGTCCTCGGCGGGGCTAAATAAAACTGGTGGTTTTGCTAGATCAGCCATAGAATAAAATTCACTTCTTTCCGTAACAGGATGATAAATCTCATCTAATTTTTTTCTATTTGTAGCTGACATTTTTCTCTTTGCTGCTCTTCTTTCCTCGTCTCTTGTCTTTCTCTCAGCTCCCTTCAAATAATTTGATATATTTTTAATATTTCACTTTTCTTATTATAAAATGTAGCTTTTATGTTTAAAAAAACTTTATTATGATTATAAATTTACCTTATCACAAAACACTTTTATTTGACAATATCCTCTATGATAAACTTGTGTATCTCGTGGATCTTCAAATGTATCAATTTGAATATGAAGCGGCAAACCCTGTAAAAATAAATATTGTATATATGAAATTACTTTTATTTATAAAATATGATGTTCTCATGGCAAGACTGAAAAAAAAATGCGTGTAAAACCTTTCATTCGTTATACTAAAACAAACAAATTAGCAAAGCTATTTTACGCATGAAATCTATGACCAACTGTGATAGAGCAAAAAACAATTTTTATAAACGTATATAAGGGATAATTACAAAAAATCACGAATAAGGAAAAAATATGCACGTGTCTGCATCGAATTGCTATAAAACGTCTTAATTGCGTCGATTCGAGGCCATCGACGTGAAGACGGCGTCACAATATATTCGTTCAGTATATTAACTTAACTATTGTGGTTAAGTATAGGGGGTTAAAATTGAACCAAGTAGGTAACATGTATGTACGTATCAAGCTAAATGTTTTCCACGAGGCACACGCCCTTACGTCATCCACTGGTTATCGGGTAGTCTCAGGCGACAACGCGGTTACCGACCTCGAGTCTTGATGCCATCAACGTATAGTTACTTTAATTTAAGTACTTTCAGTGCGGCAAACTAAATTAAAATGGTACAATTCGGAAATAAAATGCTGTATAGACTTACATATTTACATTTTGCTTGTTTTATATAGAAAAGTAAAAGGCCATTTTCACGTTGGAAAACACAATAATTAAACAAATATATATTTTTAACGAGTACTATATCTAGTAATAAAGGTTTAATGTAAATAACCAGTTCATAGTTTCATTATTAAGTAATTTTATCATATCATTTGTATTAATATGTTTGCAAATATTCTTCTGCGTTATAAACATTTAATATTTCTAAACAATGATTCTATTTAATATTTTTATAAATTAATTGTAAACACTAACCTTAACACCCTTCTGGCTGCTGAAATCTGTGCTCAAGCACTGTACTGCTATATTAATCTGAAATTAAGAGGTAATTTTATTAAAACTTGTCATTCAATTGTAAATTATACGTAATTATTTTAAGAAAAATGTACGCTGATTTATTCAGAAAATTAAAAAAAAGCCAACAACGACCACCGTTTAAGTTCACATAATAGGAAATTTAATAATATGGTATTGTATAATATAAATACTTTTTTTAAGGAAACGTATAAAAATGTTAACGCAGCGGTATTTGTACCCGGTTTACAAGTGAACCGTCAAAGTTATAGACTTTTCGTTTTCAAAAAAAAAGTATTTCACTTTCCTAAGCGTGGAATAACACTATAAATACGCTAAAAAATACAAAGTATACTTCATATGTTTTTCTATATTAAATTTCACAAAATATATGATTAATAAAAAAAGTAATAGTAAAAAAATAAATGAGAGTTGATAAGTACGAGCCCGGTGGTACGTATAGGTAACCTACTCATTATCGTGGGCTATGCAAATGACCCTTTGCGTTTTTCCGAGCCGCCAACACCGCCACCGATCACTGTCAGTGCCCATATTATATGTCGCAAACTGCTCGCATCCGCTACACAGATATACACAGGTATTCTCGGCAATCGTAAATAATTATTAGTATCGATAACCGATTATTCACGCTTAAATAATGTGTCCAAGTAGAACCAAAACCAATTTTAGAATTTTTAAACTGGCCACGACGAGCACATACAATTTCCGTTTCACGCCTTAAAGCTATAATTTTTATTTACAGCTATACTACCTATAATATATTGAATTATACTAATCACATTTTGTATCGATTTTTTTTTGACACAGGCGATTACTTTAATCGAATTAATTTAAGAAAATTTTGGTATATTTTTTGAGAAGTAATTGTTTTTTTTTTATAAAAATAATAAAATAATAATTACAAAGTGTTTTAGCAAGACGTAACTTTCGAATAATGAAAGTGCTAAATTTTTAGCAAATAATTTAAGATATGGTATATAAAAATAAGGCTGAGTCTTTCTAGGTGCAATGAGCCAACGTCTAACTATAAACGCGATGGTTGTGGGTTCGACACCCACTTGGGGATTGATTATACATATGTTTTTTTTTCATTTCTCTATTCAGGTAAGACAAATCGTAGCAGTGAGAGTCGCCAATCAAGACGCAATGTCCCGAAAATTACATGGACTATGGGAAATTTCTCGTCTTAAAACTTTTAACCAGAGAATTTCAAATACACTATCTAAGTTTACATAAAAAAATAGTTTTTGTATAAACAATAGATTATAGATTTACCTTGGCAGCGCTCTCAAGTGGATTCCAATAGACAGCGATGGCGTTGTGAGCTACTTCTTCAATGCACCCCGCCAGTCCGATGCTGTTCTTAGTGTCTGTAACAAAACCACAAGTCTTCATTAATCTTGTCCTCGGGTGACTGTGTACTAATGGGTTGCGGAGATTTCGATTAAGATATCAACGCACAATACGTCATCGACGAAGTATATTTATTTGCGGGGCGTGAATAATCATGTGATAGAGCCGATTCATCGGCGATCGCCGTTGCCATTTCTGTTTTCAGCTAGTATGCCGTGGAAGTAGATTCCAGACAAGCCTCTACATGACAAACGTGCAATGGAATAAACACGCTTCGCCCATATTGTTTATTTAATAAAATAAGATGTAATGTTACTACTACTTTGCATACTCATTTATTGAAATGACTCAGATCATGTTATTACGTTTTTATTATTCTTTTATATTGTAAAATTAACATAAAATATTCGTATAATACAAAATAAATTACTATTAGATTTTGCAGGTGTTCTGAGTAATAAGTGCGCCGTCTTAAATAAGTCAAAATGTTAATTTCTATTTCGTTACACTTAGAAAACGAAGGCTGCTGAATTAAACGACAATGGTGTTTAGTGGCTAGTGAGTAATAGTGGCGTGGGGCGGCCTGGCGTGGAGCGATGTACGGGCGCCGCGTGGGCGCGCTATCAGTCGCCGTGCAATCTGTGCGGGCGCGCGCCCCGCTGATGTGTTTACGAGCACAGGAGGACCGCCGCCCGCCCTCATGCACTGTATTAAATTAACAACTAAGGAAAAATTTCTAAACTAAAATGTAATACAATTACAATCGACCACATTTAGACTACCACTACAGCATAAAAGCTACTATTGCTCTATCAAAAGTGATAAAAGAGACTATAAACTCTTAATATTGCAAAAGTCAGTAATCAAATAACAGACGTTTAACGTTATTTTTTATTTATGTCAAAATAGCGTACATTAAGGGCCTAATCAGTAATCATTGAAGCATGGTGTAACGAAAACTGAGCAAAAAATAAATGGGTAAACCAAGGAGCAGCGCTGCACCGAAACGACCAGTGGACACGCGATACAAGAAGACATGAACGTAACCGGAGAAGGTATTGTATGGAAGCGCGGTGCGTTGCGGCACAGGACCTCCCCCCCGTCCCCCCTCGCCCCGGGCCTTTAGCTTGTGAGTCTCCGCGCTTTCACACGCCTGCGCACAGGTGTCCGATATCGCCCTTGACGCAATTCCAAGTTCGTTGCGTTTGTTCTGCATCCATTTTTATGAATTAGAATTTATTTATAGTTAAACTTTACTGTAAAATATTAGCATTATACTAAACACTCCTGTAATTTTAGCTTCTTATTTATCACCATTGCCAACAAAATTGCTAAACAAAAAGATACTTAAAAAAAATCTTTTAGAGTTTAGATATTATTTCGTTCTACATAATAACACGACAAAGTAAAATATAAAACTTGACTAACATCGAGATAAGCTTGAAACCTTGACATTAAACTTGGCCTGGCCGCGCGAATTAATGGTTTCCATGTTTTTATTTTCCTTGAGATTAAATTTATAGGCACTCTTTGTGGCCGTAGAGTCACTCATTACAAATGCTACGAGTCTCAGTTAAGTAATGTTTGATTGTGTTAGGTGTCATATATCAACGCTGTTTATTTCAATATAAGTGTCTCAGGATTAATAATTTGTCTATGACGTAATAGTTTATTATAGAATATGGAATTTTAGTGAGTTTTTGCATAGAGATAAAACAAATAGTTGAACATTATACGCTGAAAACTGTTAAATATTTAGATAGTGATTAAGTAGAACACAATATTATCGTAGTAGCTACACGCGGTGCGCGGGCGCAGGAGGCAGTGCGCAATTAACATGCTAATGAACACGCTCCCAGATATCATCGCCGTAATTATGTCCGCGCGCGTCTATATCGTACTCTTACTTATATCTCGACTCCTCGTTTTAGACAACTCGGCAGATATCATGCAATCAATGTAACTGACGTCTTCAAACGGTCATCACATATATTATATTTATATACAAAGTTTGTGCCGACAATTTCGACAGGTGCTTCGACATCATTACTAGAATGAGGATTTCTCACGAATTTTTATGATTTCCTGTTAATCTCTTCTAAAGTCCATAAACTCGGCTCTATCTCTATTATATATCGTTTTACCTACCATCTTTACTCGGAAATGAAAACATTATTTTTTTAATTTGAATTAGATATAATGAAAAGTTTTTTAAGGCTCGAATGGAGAAACGTACGTATAAGTATATGCCGGGAGCTGCGGCGCCACTGGTTTTATTTTTAGTCGTGAGAATTGATAGGTCGGCGCAGGGTGTGGAGGATGTGCGCGTTGTGCGTTATTTATGCAAATGTCCTAACGACATATAATAGTGGGTAGCGGTGCGCAGTTACGTCTCCGGCTATCTGCCTCGCAGCACGGTAATTAGGTCCTGCGTGCCGCCTCCAAGCCCGCCGCACGCAACCTCTGCCTGCCTCTCCCTGCCTCTCCCTACCTGTGCCTGTCCGTGTCGCCTCGAGTAGATACTTTTATACAAATAACTTACTTGAGTACATATATGTATATTGTATAAGCTACTGCTTTACGCATATTTCTAGTTGAAACATAATTATAAAAATTACATATTATTTATCAGTATAATAAATAATGTACTTACAAAATAATACTTTCATGTTTTTACGTCTAAACGTTTATGACATGAACGCTATAAGAATTACATTTATGCAATAAGTATAACTTACCAGCATCAAGTATCCTTTGCTTTACAGAATGCTGTCTTCCGTGCCAGAACTGCCACGCTTTTATTTCATCTTCTGGTGATTTCTCTTCCCGGAACATGAGCATTACAACGCTCTGTAAAAGTAATAAGTCTATAGTACACATATTTTAAATTTAAAATATACACATTGAAGAAAATATTTCACTATAATTAAAGAATATAATATTGTATAACATTTATAAGAATTTTATGAAATTAATTTTTACATTTTACATACATTACATACATTTTAAATTTTTGATTAACAATGTAATTTTGTAAACAGCTTCTTACACAGTGTTAACATTAAAGTTGTGACAACTGCATAAAAACATGGCCGTAGCAGAATATAAATATATAATTAAGAAGAATCTTCATCAAGAGGTGCCAGCTCCTTTAAATTTACTACATAAGAATATTAAAAAAAAATACAAAATATATTATATACAAATGTATAATACATAAGATATAAATTTGTTATATATTTCTGTACAGATGTTCGGTGAAATATGCTGTTAGAACGATTTCTACAGACAGGTTAGAAAATTAAATGAAAAAGAAATGGTTTATGCCAGGCGTGGTGCCAGGCGGGCCATATAGGGCTAACGACGAGAAAGCACCTTCGATCGCCGTCTCTGATTGATGTATCGGTGCGTTGTACGATGACGGTCGGCCGCACCCTGCTCTTCTACACCACAGCCATTTACGTACAATACATTATTATAAATACATTTCGTATTCGAAACGAATTATCCTTTTTATTATGGTACAATACAAACTTTATAATTTGCGAAATAAAAGAAATACTATTACAGTAAATATATCCGTAGTATAGGATCGACATGCAAATCGATTATTATCTTACGCTGCAATTAAATACGCAAGGACCCGTGCTTACAATGTTAGCGAGGGGCAATAAACACTATACAATATTTTACTGTGAGTGGATGAATTTATAAGTAATTTGTGCCGGCGAATAGTTCTACGTTTCAATAAGGGGGACACGGGCTTTCTCCGTAGATCGAGGAACGCGTAAACTCAACGGAACCACGCATACTAATAGATATTCTGAGTGTAAAATGATAACGGTGTATTCCACCTCTGCGTAAACACATTGCGTCGATATTAATAAATATAAACATTTACTGCTTTATAAGAATTCCAAAGAGACATAAGTATTTTGGATTATACATAATGCATATATAACTGTACACGCTAATCTACGGGACGCTTATTCTGTTGTGTGTTTTTGAAACATATATTTTATGGTTATCGCCATACAATTTTTTACTTTTGATATGTTATAGGTACGTTGTTATTATTATATAAACAACTTTGTAGAATAATATAAATATCAACCTCGAATAAATGATTCATAATACCAGACAAGTAATTTAGAGCCAGACTGTGAATGCTTTACGTAATTTAGTATCTATTTTAAAGTTGCGATTGATAATGAACAATGTAGCTATTGTCGCCCGACAGAGATACATTACTATAATCAAAGATCTAAAACGTCTGAATTAGGCAACAATTACACAGGCCTCGGTTTAAACAAGTCGACATCAAATAAAAAAACAATCATACCAATTTTTTTTCTATTACGTTTTTTTTATATATTATTGACTTTTGAAGCAATATAAATAGGTATTCATTACATAAGTATGTATATTTGTTTAATTTTCAAATTAGCTTCACGCTGTATCCCGCACACAGCAGGGTAGGCAGAGGGAACTTAGTGTTAAGACACTCCGTTCCCCACTTTCTGCCGAATTCTGGAGGCATTGCGTGTTGAGTGGCAGAACTCAACGCCGCGCTTAACCTCGACACCAGAGCGAAGAAATGGAAATATAAATTTAAGTAAATATTTCATCTCCTCGAGTGGGGATCAAACCCACAACCAGTCGATTTTGCAGTCACACCTCGTGCCGCTGCGCCACGACCGGCCTCAATGTTTAATTTTCTAATATACCATAAAATAATTGCAGAATACATTTTGAAAGTTTCACAACAGTTTTTTTTTATTTTCGGACCAGTTACTTCCAAGTTTTCGGACCGTCAATTAATTAATCGAATGTATCGACATTCGACCCGATTTCAGGAGCCCAACTTCGGTTGACAATCTGACTTATCTGATTAAGCACGCTTTCTCTTGCCTCCGCACGTATGTCGCACACGACTGACCGAGTGCTCGTGAGTGCCCGAGTTCGGTTGCTACTAGCGATGTGACAACAGTCAACCGCTCCAAAGCTATTTCTTCACTCCATTTAAATAAATAAGCATATTTGGTATAATTATTTAGGCCAATTTTACTCTCAATCACTAATAGATACTGTTTGTTTTTTTTCCAATTTTATTTTATAAAATACTACGAATGAGGCAATCATAGCACAGGGGCACAAGTGTGTGACTGTAAACGCAATGGTTGTGGGATCAATTCCCGCCCTAGGTAGTGAATTATTTAACGTTTTCATTTCCTCGCCTAGGCGTCTCGTGTCCTCTCGTCTCACAAACGAGGTTTTACGTTCCACCACTCAACACGTAATGCCTCAAGAATTCAGCGGAAAGTCGAGAAGAGAAATGTCTTAATGGGGAACGGAGTATCTTAACATTACATTCCCAGGTTCCCTCTGCCTACCATGTCATACAGAATAAATCTACTATAGAAATAAAATAAATAAATATAATCTTAAGTTAAGTGACATATTTTATATTTTTATGAATACATTTATACTACCGATTCAAATAAAAAGCCGCGACTCGTTCAGTACTAAGATCTTCGTTTTACTACTCATTCTTTTACGCTACAACCAGAAATCATAAATAACTGTAATTTAATCTTAATTTTATATAATGACGTATTGTTCATAATTTGCAATGTTGAATCTATGTCTAATACATTATCAGTATTTTACATAACCTAACAACAACTGTACCAGAACGAAATTTTACGTATCGCATCATCTACTAACTAATGTTTATGTACATAATAGGCATAACTCATTGAATAATAGACATGTTACGCAGTGGTATAAAACGCTATTCCAGATTTCTTTGTGTTTGCTTTTTGTTGCTAGAAGTTTCTTTGTTAGCGAGAGTCTCTCATCAGCTTCACATAGCCGGCAGGCAGAGGGAACCTAGTGTTAATACACTCCGTTTTCCATTTTCTGGCGAATTTTGGAGGCATTGCATGTGAAATAGTGGAACACAACTTTGCATCGACACTAGACCGAAGAAAGGAATATATGTAAATATAAATACAAGTAAATATTTCAAGTAAATATTTCATTTGTCTCGAATGGGGATCGAACCCACAACCAGTCGCACTTACAGTCACACACTTGTGCCCCTGCGCCACGACTGGCCTCATCTCTCATCCAACAGCCCTATCTACTTTATGACAATTATTTATGTTCAACCGTAGCTAAACTATTTCACTCGCGTTTGAGCTTTATCGATAACGTAGAAGTAATGCCTCGTTTCGATTTGCTGTATCTGATACGGATATGTCGTTTGTTAAGTGCTCCAATTGTTTGTGCTAGTTGTTCTAACACCCCGGTTATTTGCTTCGAACGTTCTTGCTGTGAATGCCGGTTTCAACACAAAATTCTGAACTGGGCAGTGGGTGTAGCTGAGCGCATTTAGTTATCTTATACGTGTCGATATTGTATATAATGATAATAATAAATAAAGATTTTTAATTAATAAAATATTTATCTACATAATATTAAATAGTAACGTTAAATAATAGTAAGGAGAAGGCCTGTCGTGCCGTAGGAACACATAGTGTGACTGTCAACGCGATAGCTTGTGAGTTCGATTCTCACTAGAGGAAATGAAATATTTAATATTTCCATTTTTTTCGCTTTGGTGTCGAGGCAAAGCGCGTTGAATTCCAAAGCTCAACACGCAGTGCTTCTAGAAATCGGGGAAAAATGGGGAACGGAGTGTCTTAATACTAGATTCCCTCTGCCTACCCTGCTGTGAGCGGGATACAGCGTGACTCAAAAAAAAATAGATTCAGTAAATATCACGATAGATATACATATAATTATATCGTATGCTAACTCGATTGCATTATCAGTAGCAGTCAGTAACTACAAAACCTCGATTAAATGGAGTGATTCTCGCATCCACCCAGTGTCGGATTAACATCCAAAGTCACGTTGTAGCACTAATCTGCTTAAATGTCGGGAGGAAATGTCAGATTGAAACATGCAGGGCTCAGGATGAGGTAAGACGGCTTAGAACCGCAGTCACTGTAGTACTATCTACAATTCCTTTTTCGCAAGAATATAATAAAATTAAGATGGAAGAATCTGCTTTTGTTTATAAACAAGAGAAGTATGAAAAAGTTATTTTGACTATGTTCAATGTTGTTCTATGATAAAGTATGGTACCTATAGAACAATATTTAAGATATATTTCGACTTTGTTACACAATTGGACCAAAAGCGCCTAATGTCATTGATTACGGTCCTCTGTCCGTAACCGATGCTATCGAAGATTGACGCTAAATACGCGCGGGCTGTGACAGTTTCAATATCGAAACAATGACGAACTTTGTGTTACGTAACGCTATTTGCGTCCAGCCAGCTGTCTCTCATTGATGGAATTAAAACTGAGTGAAAGTTAATTTAAATATTTCATATAGTTTATCTTTAATACATTCGTATTTGTTCATTTGTATCGATATATAGTACCTATAAATAAATTGTCTTAGCACTAGGTTCCCTCTGCCTACCCTACTGTGTGCGGGATACAGCGTGAAGCTAATTTAATTTAATTTTTTTTAGTATAAAAATTACTGTTATGATCGTAATGCAATGAGTGATTTTAGCATTACGTTAACATTACCGAATAATACGTAATATTTCGAAAGCATAACAGTTATCGAGTAACGTTACGCGAACCTGAAATCGAATGTGGAAAATTCACGCTCCGTCGAGCGACGCGAGCGTACATACATATAGGTAATAGTGTAAATGGGTGATAAAATACAGAAGCATATACAGTTAAATAAAAAGGAAGTTATCAAATCTTTATTACAATATAAATATGATAACCGTCTCTACATTTTTGTATCTCAACAAAATTGCAACTTCGAAGTAAGCGGAGTCTAAAAAAATTAAATTACTTTCAAAATAAAGAAAGTCATAAAAAGTGCATTATTCAAGATCCAGCGAGGAACAAGTCATTACTCACTGTTTCTATATAGTGAGTAAGTAAGTTTTTATTTTATATCGTTATTAAGTTACTGAAATTACAATGAACGTTAAATTTAAACCAAAGTAAACCATTTTTTTATTTGCGAAATGATTCACTAGTTATTTTTCGTCTTCACTATTCTTGCTAAAAATATGCTAACTAAACGTTAAATAACTTAAGTCACGTATAAATAAACAATTTATAATCATTACAAGTTTTGCACCTTAGTTTAGGGAACGGGGAGCACCCCGAGCGCTGTAGCGCAATGTTAAAAAGGGTGCAACTTTAATATATCAATTAAAACTACATATGATTGATTGCGAACATGA
Source organism: Heliconius hermathena (assembly GCA_013403705.1). Classification (NCBI taxonomy): domain Eukaryota; kingdom Metazoa; phylum Arthropoda; class Insecta; order Lepidoptera; family Nymphalidae; genus Heliconius; species Heliconius hermathena. Next base: position 938,203 of record JAAIXJ010001804.1, read on the forward strand.
TCGGCATCTTCTAATTATTAATGATTTATATATGTTAATTTTAAACTTAAAGTTTTTTATATTATATTATTTATTTTAGTGAATCTTTTTCTTTTTTATTAAAAACATTCCACACGAATGCACCCTGTGAGAAATATTCGATCTGTCTCATATGACGGCCCTTCACTCGCTGGCGTCCGCGATGTCGGCCGAGACGCGTGTAGGTACATCGGTAGGGTATGTTCGTTCGGAACGTTGTCCGTTATAATCCCTCATCAAGCGTAACATGTTAAGTGTAAAAGGCATCATTAACGATTGCCTTAAAAAGTTTAACCGGAGCAATCATTAAAATCGCAAAATATGGCAAAAAAATAAATAAAACAACGGCAGAGCAGGTTACACGAGTCCCTGTTTTTATGAAAGTGGACAACACAATAAGAGTAGTGTACGTACATTATGAAAAATAAAGGCTAAATAGCGCAAATGTTTGTACCTACGCCTGGGTTTTATTAATTTTGTTATTAGCTTAACACATTTTAAATTCCTCATTAATTATGTTTTATTACTTGCGAAAGATATTAACATTCAAAAACAAAAGAAGCACAGAAAATTCGTTTTAGTTAAGTCTCTCACGTATTAGTATAGAAAAAGAATACAAATAAAAAACGCAATATTTATTTAATAAAATACAACCCAAAAAACAATATTCGAAATCCAAAAAGAACTCATAAGATACTTTAAAGGTATTCAATGGCGTGCCTCTGCGTTTATACTATAAATACTTTCCATAACAGTATGCCATTTAAGGGGTATTTTAATATTAAGTATATAAATTAATTAAAAGGATAATTTTAATTTTATGCAAATACAATTCAATATGTTGGTGTGTAATAATAGTGCCCTGTCACGGTTAAAAATTAAAAACACACTGGGGACCCGAGATGATGTAGCGGATGATGATGATGATTAATTGCTACATATTTCTATGATAGATCCTTTTTTTTGTAAAACTGATCTACTACACAAAGAAGTACTTGTGTGCATAAGACGTTATGCAGTGAACAAAGAGAATATTTTAAAATGATATTTGTCATACCAAATTCAAATGCAAATAGCTCTCCCAGCAAGTATAGCGTGCGAACATCTCAACAAGAACTTAGAATATGTATGTAATGTACTTGATACAGTAAAATGATACTTAATTAAATGCAAAATTTCCAATACAAGTATGGAGTGGACGGAAATCGCAAGATAGATGATATCTCGGGAAGGTAAAATTCAGACGAACTGGCGGTACAAACTCGTAATTACAGTCTCGCCTTGCACGGCTAACCAACAACGCGGGTAACCAAATCTCTCTTTTTACAATTTTTTTTCATATTATCCTCAACTGTTTAGTGGCACGCAAAATATGCTTGTAGTAAATTTGATGCTGTCAGCCACGGTGTATGACAAATGATCTTGACTGACATTGTAGACTTACATGGCAATCGTTGTTGTGACTTAGGTAATGCAAATTCAGGTTATCGAATCTAGTGCACATATTTTTTTACAGCTTTACGTTTTATCACGTACTTTCCGCCGAATTATGGAGGCATTTCGTGTTGAGTGGTGGAACTCAACGGCGCGCTTCACCTCGACACCAGAGCGAAGAAATTAACATATTAAATACTTAATTTCTTCGAATGGGAATCGAACCCACACCCACACTTTTCGCGTTTACAGCGCCACGACTGGCCTCATATATAACGGACCTTCACTTACATATTCATAAATTGATAATAAAAAAAATTGAAGTATGCTTCGTTTAAATTATGTTATCATAATACAGTAAGGTTATTGTTTATAGAAAACTACTATCCAAAGAGCGATCCGAGCTCTAGCGGCGGTCATTGTGTTCCTATATGGCGAATGTCAAAAGCGTCGTCTTAATTATCGGGTGCGGCCATACAATGCGGACTCGATCGCGGCGAGATAAGCGCTCTATATCTATCCAAGTGGTATTGAATGCGCCGGACTCGCGGACCACTTACTGCCTTAATAATAACTTCAAACGTATGTCGCATTGTATTTCTGATTATTTCGATCTAAGCCTATTCAATAGAGATAAGACGTGTTTTCATGTTGCTTGCAACCTAAACCAAACAACGTAAGTAAGATAATATTACTAATGTACTATTTATCAATAACACGGTGGAAACAAAAGGGGTATAATAATGTGTCTAGTTAGTGCAAGTTAAGTCTAAGTTCACATCATTAGAAAAACCTAGGTAATTCCATTTTAAACAATGCTATGTTTAATTTTTACTATTAACGTAACAGGATTAACCTGATCGAAAAAGCATGCTTTTCCGGTTTTTCTAGATATTCTAATAAATTGTTAATTTAATGCAATTTTATTGTACCATCATCTCCATTTATTATATCATTTTTCTAGGGAAGTACAATTCCACGGGATTTCCGATTTACTTAACAAGAAATAGGTAGGTTGGTTTGACCATAATGACTTGTCTTTTGTTGTCTGCTTTTAATTGCTTTCCCACAATGATGAAAATAATAGATTTCATCACGCTAGATATGTATATCATGATCCATAAATGTCACTATTACCTTTGCGAAGTTGTTAAGACTGATCAAGTATCATTATGACATTAATGAAAAAAATCAGCTTCACGCTGTATCCCGCACACAGCAGGGTAGGCAGAGGGAACCTCGTGTTAAGACATTCTGTTCCCCACTTTCCGCTGAATTCTGGGGGCATTGCGTGCTGAGTGGCGGAACTCAACGCCGCGCTTTACCGCGCGCTTCAAATAAAGATATATAAATAAGAAAATATAAATGTAAATAAATATTTCACTTCCTCGAGTGGGGATCGAACCCACAACCAGTCGATTTTACAATCACACTTTGTGCCTCTGCCCCACGAATATGACATTAATGATTTGATATATTTAGACAACGATATGCTTATAAAATTGAAAAATATCTATGAAGACAAATTTCTTTAATTGAGTACGATAAAATACATGTCACCTTGAAAATTAATAAAAGTACCATAAAAAGTGAAGCTTTAGAAGGAACGTGAAACGTTAACCGAGAGTTGCGTGCAATGAAACCTACACGGGGATCTTGTGGTCACCAACTTGTTGGAGCAGGGCAATAACAATAACACAAGTATAATATTTTTAAATAAATACAACTTTCATTACATTACAGAATATTAAATAGATTCCGATGTCTTTGTGCGTATCGCAATAATCTTGTATATTTTATTTCCATTTAAAAGGAAATACAAATTAAATAGAGTCGTTATGGGAACATATACCTGTGCGCGTATGCGCGTGTTTTACGATTGGCCGTGTCTCTAAAGTACGTGGTTGAGCTTTCTAAGGTCTGAACGAAGTAAACATCCGGTCACTAACCGTTAACTTACGGCATGCTGCAGCTAAATCAAACATATACAAATCCCCGGTAACTCCGTTGATTACCAATAATTAATTTCGTCTGACACGACTTTGCAAAAAATCTGTTTATCCATATTAAAAAGTATATTTATATTTTCTATTGAATAACATTATTAATAAGAATCAAGAAATTTTGAAATGACACGTTAGGAATAAATATGTCAAATATTTCAACGTCTATATTTTAAAATATATATACCGATCTAATTATAGCTCAGTTGAAAAATATCTGATTAAACACGCCATGATTGTGGGTTCAATTGAGGATATTACTGTCAATTTACTATGACCCGAGTATTGTGAAATAAAGAACGGCGTTAGGATTTGCTATGTGGCATAAAATAAGCAGAAACTAAATACTAATGTAATTAAGGGAGATGTGTAATGATAAGAAAATAATTATTTCTATATTGTCAGTTCATAGAAACATATGGTCATCGTTATATACGTACATATATGCGTTAATACTTTTATAAATATTTAATAATGAACCTTTAGACGCATACATCATTTTGACTATTACATTCATCATGTTAGAAATGCATCCGGTCGTTTACTTACCTTAACAGTTTGATTCTTAAGTGGTTTGTCCGGATCATGAATGTACTCCAAAGTGATGCCATAGAACTGACCCTTATTGATATAAGTAATACGATCGTCTTCACGTCTTTGTGAACTGCTACTTGCCGTTTCCAGGTGATATTTGAATCCATACGGTGAAAACCTATGAAAGAAATATAAATTATTAAAATTTTCAACGATTTGTTCATAGATATACAATTTATATTAACATAATTGATATATGTATGTATAAGAGAGTTTATGTAATTACAGTAACATGTAGAGCAGATTGTAGTAGTGTGTAAATGCTTTGTAATTTGTAACAATTTATAAAAGTAGCAGATTTCTTTGATGTTATCTACAGCTATATAGTCTCGACAGTGAATTTTTCCATGAAGTAAAGTAATAAAATGTGCAAAAAGTGGAAATCTTAATTGCATAGTGAGTGAAGCTTGTCACCAGCGTCGTTACATAAAGGCGTTGAAATCCAGTTCGTTGCGCACATTAAAAAACGGTGTTTTCTAGTGATTTCCTGCGTTCGGGACCAACGGAAGGAAAATCTCACTAATTTAGCTTTATGCGTTGCGTGCCGCGGCTCGTTAACAGACGCGCGTGACTCCGGCGACACCGAGACACGATTCAATGCGCGCCTCAACATCTTGTCGTCGCCGATCTCGACCCACGCCCGGACAAATTCACGCACCTCTACAAATATACAGCGAAACCAGGAAATAGCAAACGTCATTATCAGACCACTCCATTGTAGCACGCCTTCACTTCGACTCTTACTTACGACGTTTACTTATGTAACGAGATAAAAACCTATAAATCGTTATAGAATATTTAATCCACTAATAAATCTCTTAGTGGAATGTAGACAGAATTGATTTCGCTTTAATATTCGATTTGAAGTCTGACTATTACTTAAAGCCTATTGAAAACAATTTGGTAAACAGTTCTGCTGATGCTAGCGATTCGAAGCGAGCATGAGCTGATAAAGTCGACGTAATGCAAACTCAACGGACATTGACGGATCGGCAGCAACGGTTCTCGCCTATCTGATTTAGTAAAGTTATTTCAAACATTATTTCCTTTTTTAAAGTATCTCAGTACCTCTACCTATGTAATTTTAAATGGTAATAGGTAACACTACGTACTCTTGAATATATAATTTTTTTTTTTTTTAATTTATACCTGCGTATATTATTTATAACTAAAAATACAGAGGTACTATAATTTTGTCTTCAAAGATAGATATTAAGGGTCGATATCAGTAAATTTACATTGGTTAAATAACATAAAATGTAATCAATGCCTCTAAAGTATAACTATTTTATTAAGTAGTTATTCATTGATTGAATTGAATTGAATACATACGAGTATTTACATTACTTTTTAAAAAATAATATTACCAAGAAATACATTTATATGTTATCCAAATAATAAATAACGTATTGTTTTCGAATGAGCTTCATTACAAATTTCAGCAGCACAGCATCCGAAAAAAGGGACTTCCTGCGTGAAGACGAGAGAACTTTCATGAATAAATCAATCGGTGAGGCGCGGAAATTGATGAGTGCGCAAAAAGCCTTGGAACGTAGCGAGAACAAAGTGACGGCAGTAAAAACGCAAGCCGTGATAAGGCGACGTACGACGTCCCGCGGAGTCTGCGATGCAGTGCTCCACCAAATTAGATGCGCATAAATCTGACCCTTTATGCTTACAATACTATTATTGACCACCATTCTTTGTGCCAGAGATGTGTTTTACAATACGTTACTATTAACTGAATATATTAACTGCTTACGTATTTTTTAGAATGTCAAATAATATAAACGATTAATGCTTGTTTCTCGTCTATGGCCAGTTATTAATTGATAGGAATTTACATATTTTACTTATTATTTATTTAGTAAGCGACTTCTGAACTTAAATATTGTATTAACCTTTGATAATAGTGATACACCTTATTATAATTTAAGACTAAGGTTTTTCTTGTTGCTAAACATTTATAATATTTATTGATCAATTATATAAAAAATATTTAAATTATTATATTGAAACATAATTAAATTGTTTTTTTTTTATCAACCTTAACTTTTAATTGATATGTCTAAATTAAAATTAAGTTATTGGAATTAATAGAAATGATCCCTTGCATATGTATTTTTTTTTCAACTTCCAGCTGTATCCCGTATAAAGCAGGGTAGGAAGATAAAACTAAGTGTTAAAACACTCCATTCACCACTTTCCGCCGAATTTACGAGGCATTGCGTGTTAGTGGCGGAACTCAGTGCCGCGGTTTGTCTTGTTACCATAAACGAAGCGAAGAAACAAAAATATTCATAAATAATAATTCATAAATAATAACATTCCCCGGAGTGGGAATCGGACCCACAACCTTTACGTTCACAGTCACACGCTTGTGCCACTGCCTCAATATATATATATATAAACGGCATATATACATAATGGATTTAAAAGTATTTGTATCATGACAAAGTAGCCGCAATGATGAAATGCATCAGTCTATTTTTAATAATGTTATGGTAATTTACAAAATAAACGTTAAGGCTCTTTATATGGAGAAAAGTACGTCCATCGGATCAATCGCTGATGTAAATTGAAGGACCATTGTGCTCCGAATCGAATATTGATACTGATAAAATATTCCGTGAGTTACATGCAGTCTATATATTATACAAAAAGTACACTATTTCATTACATTCAATTTTTCAGTTTTTATTTAATTTTTCAGATTTTTCTCACTTTATATTTTATCAATGTTATCGCATTTGATCGAAAATAAGGAAACTATTTTTTTATATAAATTCTACTTAGAACTACAAAAGACAATGTTTTTTGAACTTGAGGTTAAAACTGTTAGCCCTATTGGATTTTACAGCAACACCGGGTGGGTAGGGAAGAGGGTACTCTGTCCCTGGACATAAGCAAGCACTATGTGGCTGCCTGTGAGAAAGTCATCGGCGGAAAGGGCGTCCCCTCTGGGACTCGAACCTCGGCATACGCCCGTCGAGCGGACTGGGATTTCACCTATTCTAAGCAAACCAGCCGCGACATGAAGCCGCGACTGGGCACAAATTAGAGACTAAGAGAGCTAACAGTCCCTAAATGCTGGGCCCGGCCGCGCCGAAACGCGACCGCGCCGTTAAATAAGCTGGACCTCGTCGTCGATACCGTCGACGACGGTAAAAAGGCATAATTGCGTGCGGCACGATATTGTATGTACTTCCTATTGCCTTATATTAGAATTTGCACTTAGAATCTGTCAAGATCATACACGAAGAGTCCAGTAGATTAATATGTGTACAATAATATGTGTACACATAAAATAGGTCTACTCCTTAAAAACACCACGCCAATGTTTCTAGATAGTAATGTGTTCATTATGTTTCTATTGCCTTTGTTTAATGGCTGTAAGTTCCGATAATTACAAATGTATACATTATCTGATTATTCTGTTACGTGGTACATCGTTTGGTTAAATAAGCTGTATTTTAGGAGCAACTAGCAGGCATCTCGGTTTGAATGATAAGTAAAAAAACAAACACATTTAAAGAAGATGTCTTAATTTTGGTGGTGAGAGAATAGTTCAGCTCTGTAGAACAAAATAACACGTACAATCGTTTGAATTTTTTGGGCCAAATGCAAGCAAGTAATTGTCGAGATAGTAATGCTAATGCACTTATCATGTTGACGACTGTTTCCGGTGAGTCGTACAAGACGTGGTCGTATCGAAACATAGTGCTAAAATTTTATTTTTAAGTTCTTTTACGAAAATATAGTAAACATTTTTCATTTTAAACTTATAAATCTGAAATTGCTACAATTAATATTAAAATTATACAATGTAATATGTTTTATCATCTCTAATATAAAATATAAAAATTTATTTGTTTAAGCTATGATACTTACATACTTTATAACGCCTTCCTTGGTATGAGCCAACGTGGAAATAAAATATTTATCATTATTCAATAGTTACCAAATAAGGTGCGTGCAAAGCGATCATTACTGGATTCCTAAAGCATATTAAATCACTAGACAGTAATAATCCTTCTCAATTGAGAGAAATTCTAAGCAAATACATACATATATCTATCAGTAGATTTAGAGGAGTAGGTGTTTTTTGAATACGAATTGAGTATAAAAATACCTAAAACACATTACATAAAAATACCTTGACGGTTCGCGGAATCTAGTTTTAGTTAAGTTAAAAATTTTAATCAAAAATCCATTAAGGAAGCGATCATAGTAGTATATTTAAGGGCATTCGATAAAGCTTTCACGGTAGTAGTAGAATTAATTAATTAAGTTGTAAAAGTAAAACCCATGCGAATAAATAAATTAAATGTGTTTATAAATAATATATTGTAAGTAATCGTTCATTATTATAGCTTTATTAGATGCAAATTCATCAATACAATTACTAGTACATATTGATTAAAATAATATAAACCGCAGTTTTGGATATAATTCTGGATAAGTACTTTTAAAACTAATAAAAATAATTTTTTACTAGTAAAAATAGTTTTTTTACAATTAAGTTTTAAGAAAGGAAATTGTCAATTAACACACACTTTCTGTTGTATTCAACTATCACGAAATTTAACTTAGCACCTTCCATACAAACAAGCTCCGAGAATTGAATAGCGAGAGAATAGGTATAGCTATATTTGTAAGTATATGAAAAGTAATGTTAAAACACAAATATTTGGATATGTTAAAGTATTACTTACATATATTACCGTTAGGTTAATATAGTTTATTTGTTTTGAAATTTTCTTATATGAACAGACTTTTAATTCTTTTAATCTATTTGTATATCATATTTTATAAAAAAAAATTGTTTGTCGTATAATTTGTGTGTAGAACTGTAAAAATTGATCATTAGTACTTACAATTTAGCGATTTGAATTTTATCTGCATCATTCTGGCGGCCGAAGTCGTGCCAAGGGCGCGTACGTGGTGGTTGTGCAGGAGAGTGGTGCGCCGAGGGGGTGCCTCGTCCATCCTCACCGACGCCAGGTTGCTGGCATATTACTGTGTACTCGAACGACTGCTTCGAACATTAAAAAAAAATATCGTTTGTCATATTATTCATACCATGTAACATTATGAATAAAATGAATACAAACATTCACGACTGCAAAATTGGAATTTTATAAAATGTTTTATTGAGCTTCTTATCTACTCAATCTGTTTACAAAATATTTATTATGATATTACATACATAAATCATCATTTGAATTTAATAAATTTATACTACAATTCTAAAATTATATTAGGTACATGTACTCGTATTTTAGCATCTATCGTAGAATCGTTCTATGGCCATAGATAACTGTTATTTTTATTATTCAATTGTCATATGAAACTATAAAAGCTAATGAAATACCAGTATACATATTAGATGCCAGCTAAATATATATATCGATATAAATTTAGTCAGAGATCATCACCGTGACACGTGTATCAAACTTTGCATAATTATCTGAACAGGTTGATAGGTACGGGTACTATAAACATATATAAACGATCTCCGTTTAGTTAAAACTGAGGAAGTTAACTGATCAAAGTTTAATGTTACATGTTTGTCACTTCTTACTAGAACTTGTACTATCCTCTAACATTTATATATATTTTATTTTTGATATGTAAACAACATCAAAAATTTTGTAATTTTTAGAAATAGACAAAACTGATACAATGTGAATCGATAAGAATGATATCGCTTATGTCTTATAATACCTGTATCGTAAATTAGCTTGTGCTCTTATTATATTTGATGCTTGATTATGATTAAAAAACAATCTTTGACAAATTCTAATTGGATTTATTATGGGAAAACACTAAGAATTTATAAGTTGTAATATTAATTAATATTGATATATTTTAAAAATCCTAGTTGCGCAATATTTATAAATATATAGAATACCAAAACCCTGACTAAATTCCTTACCTACACGATAATTAGTAAAACTAATAGTTTCACGTACCTATATGATACCTCTTTATATATTGTCATGTGATTTTTTTAGTTCTATACACTATAAATATAACTATAAATTACCTATAATTTATGTAAATTGTTTTAGCAAATTTTACAAACTCGCTTAGTTCATGAGGTAAAAATAATATCGTTATTGTCGTTAATTTAATTTATACATTTAATATATTATGTATATAAAAGACATTAAAATTTTAAGATGAAATTAACATTTAAAGTGTTTGTGTTGATTTCACGTTTCTAATAGAACAAATATCCAATTACGCAGTTCTTGTGTTTCATTTTATTCGTAACACAATGAGAGATAAAATAATTAGATTGACAACGGCTACCAGCTCGTGAGCGCCACACCTTAAAACGGCAAGTCCTTGGAGCTCACTTAATTCTAAGACTGATTATACAGGAGTTATGTCAATTTGTTATTTTAAATATTTAAATGAAAACTGTTCCTTGTTATGCCTTATGTTATTGCGTCATGACTATTGTTTGTATCTAAGTGTTCGCATCGCATCAATGAGGATCAACAATACTAATAATTATACAATCTTGACGTAATAAATCTATTGAATCACCGTCATTTGTTCTAATAGAATCAAATAGTTATTATATTAGAATTATTTCTTTGCAGTTCAATTAGCTTAATGCTAATCACCTTTTGGCCAAAGTAGTCTTTGGAGATTGTTATTTGTATGTCGCTAATATTTAAAGTATCATTTCATTTTATTTTTACTACACTATTTTTTTTTTAAACTAGAAAACATGAAATTGCATAAAAGTTATATAGATGTATCTGTGTATTAGTTTTGGCAATTGTTAGTAGGTTATTATGTTATAGATAACTAACTACATATATCTACTATATAATACAAACGTATATATTTTAAATATGAAGAGAAGTTCTCTATAGATATAAGAAGAGCGCGGGAGGGCTTCGTTGCTAAGTCTCTACCATTTTGTGATAGTCCACATTTTAGATACAATATATCTAAATAGACAAAAGTGATCCTGATAAGTGTTGATAATACTAAAGTTATGCATTATTGTAAAAATAAGTACTCAGTTTCTTAAAAGCTACAAGATATCATAGTCTTCTCTATATAATTTGAAGTGTTCCTAAAAACTTCATTATATTAAATCTGGTACTTATTTTAAATTAAGTGTGTGTGTGCATGTGTGTTACAAGTGAAGCCCGCCCGCCCGCGCCCTTTACTCTCGTTGGACCGACCTGCTGAACGGTGGTGTGATCACGGGGTGTAACAGCATCTGCTCCGATGCCGCTGTCTGGAGACGGCAGATCCACAGTTAGACCAGCAGCAGCAATTACACTCTTGCTATGGTAGCGAGGGGCCGAGTACCGATCCCCGAAAGCCGATGCTGACGCTGACTCGGCGTCACTGTAAGGTGGTGCAGCCCTCTGCTGGTAGCTGTCACCAACGAAGTATTCCCGATAGTAGGGCTCGCTAGCAAAGGACCCCGTCTGGCGTGGATATTGCTCGCCATAGGGTGTGGGGCTGGGCGTGCCTGGAGGCGCAAACATTTGCGCTGCATACATTGCCGCGTCCGGCAGAAGCGAACCAGCCGAGGACGCCCGTGATGGTACCGGAGACGGCGATGCTGCTTCACCAGGCTCGCCGACCGCCACCTGCGGACACACGCGTCTGTTACACGCGTTCTCCCACGACAGTTGTCCGCTTCGCAAAGTCGACGCGTACATACCGCGTCAAAACACAGTAACTGCTTCGAATACACTAAGTCGGTCTATAACACAATCACGATACGAGAATAATAAATCCAGTTTGTCCGTGTAGTCCTGCGGTTCACCTGCGACATGCACTGGGCGGGCAGCGCTGGCCGGCCGTTTTAGGGCGCGGGCGGGCGCGGTTAGTGGGGCTCGAGCAAGGCGCTCGGCACATCGTACGCTGACTGCGATAAATGATACATGAATAACCGGTAAGGGAAGTGTGTAAGTGCGTGCGCGCGCGGCGGCGGCGTACGGACGTGTGACGCACCTTGTGTCGCGGAGGCTTGAGCGCGTGCGGCTCGGGCTCGTCGACCACCTTGCGGCTCAGGTCCTCGGGCTCGCGCTTCACGAGCCCCGCGTGCAGCAGGCCCGAGAGCTCGCCCAGCTCCGCCCCGTGCGCGCCATTGGCCGCCTTCAGTGCTGCGCCGGCCCTGCGGAGGGGAGGCGGGCGTGATTGGCGACAATGCGCGCGCGCCGCTATTTCTACGACCGACCTCGTTGCGCGCGCGCAATGTCTCTACACTATCATTCTCACTCTACTCATACTGTATATAAACAAGAGCCATATTTATTAAATAATCCAATAACATTAAGATAAACGAGTAAGTACCTGTATTTAGTACATAGCATATACTATATTCTAAATTATATTGTTTTATTAAATTTGCACACATATATAATTAATTATATTACGAGACATCATATTATATTATTTGTGAAGTACCGAAAGTTTGAGATGAGAGTTGCTGAAATAATATAACTATTTTAAATGTATTATTTACTAATACAGCATACCTACTCGTAGATATAATATAACTATTATTATATTTCAATACCAAAATATGCTAAAAATATAGTATTAAATCAATTCACAACTCATAAAAACAAAATGATTTATGTCTAATTTATTCATATGCGTGTGCTGACGCACGTCCTAGATAGTTTTGCTTAAGACAAACTACGATAATATTATGTACCCACATAGGCTTACTGCTCTGTATTTCGACTGTATTATTATATTTTAAGCTTATATGTATCTGCATATGGTCTTATATAGTGTAAGCTTGGTAGCGTAACCCAACAAAACATAAAGGCCATTAACATTTCAGACCAAAATAGTCTTATATTATTGCTTAATCCCCCCTGCGTCACGAAGACAGCATTACTAGTGTTTTAAAATATAATAAGAACAAAGTTAAATACAACACAAAAATATGCATACCAATACATATTTAATATAAATATAAATATTACAAAACAATTGCAAAATTGCATAAAATGGTCGGTGTTGGATTAATAATTGTAATATTTAGGTACCTATAAATACCTAGGTAGGTTTACATACAAAATGATAATAAGTATGTATCTAAAATATATGAATGGTAGAGCACGGTAGTGGTGTGTAGGTATTATATAAAAGCTTTAGCTGATTTCTTTACATTTCTTTAGCAGGTGTGTTATACCTCTTATATCTGTATTTATGACAACTAAGTATTTATTATATCAAGATATAAATAAAGTAAAATACTATTCAATGATCCGTAATATATGTATTTGCAAGAATTATTTGAAGCATTACAAATGTATGATAGAAGAAATATTTGTTCAAGTGCAAATGAACACAACCACCTCCGCAACTGGCGCGAGGCGCGGCTTTCATCGCTCGGTGTCAGTATACGCCGATTTATGATAATTGAAGACATGTTTCATTGGCGTTCAGATGTTTATTTTAGATAAGAACCTCTCTTGGCACTATTTCATGCGTCTGAATCGGTCATGATACGCGACCTCCCGTGAGCTTTTAGCGTCAACACTCACGTCGTTGTATAATTCATGTGACTTTCTGACAAAAATCTTAGATATTTTAAAGTTAAGTAAAACTTTAAAATATACAACAAAGGACGTAAAAATTTTTTTTTTATTTTTTAGGACGTAATAATTTGAAACTATGTATATGTATTAATGTTCTATAATTTAACAATCAAATTGTACATGTTATCATTGGAACTAACATGTACTAACCGAAAAAAAGGATTGGAAGTAGGGTCTCCTTTTAACCACTAGTATATAGTAAACTTACAATTACAGATTGCAATAGTCTAAAAAGATATGTAAATTAAGTTTGCAATAATCTGGGTACCTAAATTTTGCCAGAGGCGAGGTTCAGTTTATATTCATGTGATCATAATACAAATGCTTTGTTTACATGTCAATTGTATGTTCATAGTTTGCGCCCTCGGCGTTACGATGTGGAACGCGTTATGCTAAGCGATAGATTAACCGATAGAGTACTGTAGAAATATGTCTTTCAAATTTTATCGAATTGATGGAATATATGAGTTGCCACTTCAAGTCGTTGTCGTTGTCAGTCAGTCGTTGGAACTCATGTTTCGATTTTTACACTACGTATTCTTTGTTACGTTAGATTGTATGATTAATCAAGAATTAGATTTAAAGAAACGAGCTAAATAAAATAAATTAGCTTCACGCTGTATCCCGCACACAGCAGGGTAGGCAGAGGGAACCTAGTGTTAAGATACTCCGTTTCCCACTTTCCACCGACTTCTGGACGCTTTACGTGTTGAGTGACGGCTCGACACAAGAGCGAAGAAATGAAAATATAAATGTAAATAAATATTTCACTTAAGATAAAGTACGGCGTTGAGTTGCGCCACTCAATACGTATTGAGTGTCTCGAGTGCCCAAGACTGTTTCTGTCTATCATGCTATATTTGCAATAAAACCTAAAACTAAAAAACACTTCTTTGCTGATATTAAAAATTTTTGTATATTTTCCTATAATATACAAAAATTCGTTGAATAAATTTCAAATCAGTTTTTATAAGCATCCATAATCTTATATCGGTATCATGTTTCTCAAAATTACCATAACACTGTTAGTATTAATGGTCTGAAAAAAAAACCATTTTAAGCTTCCGAATAAGTATTTGCATTGAAATGCAAAAAATAGAATCAGTACACATTCTGAATATCTTCCTTCATCGACCGTATTGTAATTATTTGCAATGTTTACTTAACACCCTTTCACACGTGATGAGACATTGACAATGCACTGAACGGTAGGGTGAGCAGTACTTGAGGAACTGATACTGTAGATAGAAAAATTATCAAGTTGAGTCAATTTTAAAAATATGCCTACATACCTAAATATTGAAATAGTCTTTTTGTAATTCTCCATTGCTAATATTATATTATTGTATAGATTTATCAATTTGTACAGGAATATCAATCAATTCATATAGGTGATGTATATATTTCTTTACAAATTACAGTTACACCACCGTAGTGTAGTTGGTCAATAATATACTTACATATGATAGCTCTACGTTTGATGTATATAACTTTTTTTCTGCTTCAAGATGTATCTCACACAGCAGGGTAAGCCGAAGGAACCTAGTGCTAAAATACTTCGTTCCCCATTTACCGCCGAATTCTGTTTGCATGCGAGTTGATTGGCGGAACTCAACGCTGCGCTTTGCCTCGACACCAGAGCGAAGAAAATAAAATAATAAATATTTCATTTCCTCAAGTGGGCATCGAACCCAAAACCAGTCGGGTTTAAAGTCACACACTTGTGTCCCTGTGCCACGTCTGGACTCCAATATATATCTAGGAATGATAATAAATATATAATACCTATTTGCCCATTCTGCCACGACAAAGGTGGCGTTCGGATTCGCTATCCAATACGGCAATCATGGCTGTAGGTATACCTTTACTTATTCTGTTATCATAACAAGATAGCATCGTTTAAAAATAGTTATTTCTTATCCCACAGACTCAAGAGATACACAGTTAAGTTACTTTGGTTGCCCTTATCGCGATTAATATCAAAGGCGACGACAGTTTATACATCGTTTGACGAATAGATTAAAATCTATCGAGCATTAAAGCGAGATGAAGAAGGCGCTTGCAGCGGATGTGAGAAACGTTATTCCATTCTATTTGAATATATCATTCGACTAAATGTAGGTTTATTACTACTTTTCTCACGGAACTAATACATTATCAAACATTTTAATTGAAAGCGATTTCGCCATTTGTCTCATGCCATTAAAATACTGATTGCGTAGGTACATCGTCAACAGCAAACACATCATTATTTTTATTAATCTCTAATCCTTATCAAACAACTGGACTTAAATAACATAAGGGACAGCTGTAAATAATAATTCGCAACGTATATTATAACGGTAATAATTGAAATTTGAATACGATATGTGCTATAGATAAAGGATGGTCAAGAATGGTCAAGAATTAAGCCCCGATTTAATATTTCGCCATGTGATGTCCGAGGCTTAGGAACGTAACGATGTTACTGTCTTTTTATGCATTATTTTTATAAGAGGGTCGGATGTATTCAAAGAAAATGAATAGTATTAACTGTTGTGGCATTAACAATGCAGATATATTTTCAAGAGGAAACCGGTTCTAGTCCTAAATGGGTCACACGGTTTTTGCTAAGCAACTTTGTGAAGCTGAAACTATACTAGCTTTGCTCAAATTATTTGAAAACTTCTAGCATTAAATAGTTACATTAATCAATCTGGAATTAATTAATGACGCAATTTGAAAATTAATAATATATGGATCTTTTATCGATGGACTTGAAATTTGCAATCATTTTGAAAGAAGATGGGAGCAATAATTATCCCGTTACTTTGCAGCATAGGCGTAGATAAAGTCGCGAGGTCGAGGCCCTCTATGGAGCCATCCTGACGCATTTCTATGCTAATCTAAAAGCTTGCTTGAAAAGGATCTGACCACTATTAACAGTTATAGCCTGTGTATATTTAATTAAAATACTAGTAATTTCCACGACCATTATACAAAGATGGCGACTGACACCCGCAGCCGCACTCGTAATGCGTTTACGAAATATTTTAACGCCTACGAATTGAAAGCAACATAATATAGAGACCGAACTAGTTAATTTCTACATCTATCGAGCATTCAATTCAAATATTACGAGCGATTTAGACAACAGACACAACGCTCCGAAACTGACGATGCTATGGCACTGAACTATATACGAGTATAGGATTAGCATACAAACGCGAGCGGCGACAGTGCTCTCGCCTCTCGGATGGGCGCGGGCGAGTTGGTGCATTCGTTATAATTTTGAATGTATGAATGAGAAATAGCTGCTCACGTCGCAGCAGGCGCGTGGGACGCGTGTCGACAATACGCCGAGACAAGTCCTGGGCGTCCTTGTCAATGTGAGCGACTTCCAGCCACATCCGTCTATTGTCAGTGTTTGTGTTTGTGCACTCCCGTAAACAGTCACTGCTTATAAGCATTACAAGCTCCTAATTATTATACAATTATCTCTGAATCCATTATTATAAATAAAGATTAAGATAAATGAAATAAGGCTCATATATATTAAACTACGGTGTAATTTATTTTTAAATTTTCAAATGCTAACATTTTCTAAAAAATTAACAAACACTTCATAATTGAACAAATTAATTCATAACTTTTAATTTACGCCGTTGACTTTTAATTTAAAACACGTGAATCTATTTATATATTTTTTAATAAAAGAATAAGATAGCCTGCAACAACATAAAGTTAACATTGCCTACATTATACATATAAATTCTTTCCAGCAAGCATGTGACAGAGCGTTTGTTCATTTTGTGCCACCATTCAAAGGATGCTGTTAACAACATCTTTCAAAGAGCGAGTATAATTTGATCGGGGTCACATTTCTATGGGAATATCGTTTCTACGGTTCAACTTATACTCTTAACGGCAAAAGATAAGCATAATGAATAAAAGAATTTCATTTACGAAATATATTTAACACTGTAATCTTTTTACATTTTAAATTATGTAATACTAAATTATGTGTAGGTATATCTATTTTCCACTTTTCGTAATATATTTAAGTAAATCAAAATATTATATTTATGTAATATGCATGTACCTATATTATATTATTTTAATATTTTTGTTATTGGCGAAGGAATAGGAGGACCACGTGGCCCAACCCAAAAATTTTACTAACAAAAAATTAACACCTCTTTAGACAAATATATCTGTTCAAAGCTCAACTCCAAAAGATATCTCTAGATGCGCTCATGATTTTTGTTGTTATTGGATTATTTAATTCACAAATTTGATAGGTACAATTTCTGGAATAATCTTAAAATTAAATTAAATTAAACATAGAATAATCTTAAATCTATGAAAATTAAAAAATATTAATATTTTATATCAAAATGCTAAATATATGCAAATTTAAAAATGATATTGGCGTACAGAAGTGGTAGCAAGGGATAGGACGTTCATTGCAGTTGCGAACTCTCATTTCGATAATCCCGCCATACATATTCAAATGAGCACCTATGATTTATTGAGTGGAACATTAACATTTTTATTATTTGTTATTCTTACACCTTTCTTTAGGGCGGAAGCCACGCGGCCTCTGTCTCTGGGTACTCGGCCGTGAGACTCGCTAAAATAGCACCCCGTCTGCACTTTTATAAAAAATAACAGACCCAATATTATCATAGTTTACAAATAAATTTTAAGCGAATTCATTCTGTATTCACAGTGCTTCGATATTCGTCGATTATAATGATAATTGCCTCTATACACGAACTTCGACGTAAAATACGGCCGTGAGAATCGATGATTGATTTTCCGGAATCGACAACGATTCGGATGATGATCAAACTTATAAAATTTTATTTACGTTTAGTATTGATTTTTCGACCTTGATATATTTGTATTTTCCGCATTGTAATGGCAATTTATTATTTATCATTATTAGTAAATATATTTTTCCTCTCTTATAATAATAAGGTAGCTATAATAATTTAATCGAGGCCATCATTTTAAACTTACGGCCAAACTTCCTTGTGAAGGTTAAGGTGAGACTCTTGCGCTAAAGGAGGCAACTTGTAGTATTCGGTAACGAGAGCTTGAGGCTGAGTGTCGTCGGTGACGCCTAGGACAGCAGATGTAGCTGCGCTCAACGGATGCTCTGCACCTCCGGTGTAGTAAGCTCGCCAGGACTCACCACTCACTTCCATTACTTCTTTGCGTCTCCTGTAAACAAAACATACTTATTAGCATGTAAAGAGAAATGATCTTATTAAAACACTTTGTATTTTTTTGTGCTTAGTTAAAATTAAAAACTTTTTTTTTAAGTTTTGTATCTTTCTTTAAACATTAAAAGCATTTGTTTGCCATTTTTCTTGTAATACTTTGGAAATCGTAATGCTTGGTTACCAATGTTTAATTATAACGTGCGATATAAAAGGTCAATTTTCATTGACTTTGTTGTATCAATGAAGAAAACGTAAGATACTGGTATCCCAAGCCTGTAGTTTTACAACTGGATCGACTACATCTTACGAACCAGTTATTAGGCGTGACCATTTTGGTACGGATACTGACCTTTGATGGTGTTCATCTGCGGTCGTCATCGTATAATATGTCGATATAATACGTACGCTAATTGTTGTACACAAACGTGATTCAGCAAACCAGGTGGCAGCTCTAAACGATCACTATAACGGCCCTGCGAGCGACTAATTCTGATGTTGCATACCTATTACAGACATTTGGATGGGCATACGTCACATGACTTTGGCCACTTGTTTCTGCGCAACCTGAATGTAGAACAGGTCCAAACCACTTGCAGAACCGGAAGGATACGAGGCAAATCCCTGTTCCCTTACCAACCAGTTTAGGTTGTCTGACGTCACAACCAGCGGTATCCGACGATGCAGACAAATAAATAAAAAATATTGGAAGCACGCGTCAGACGAGTTTTACCGGATCGTAGTTCTACCTGATTTCTGTTCCTGGTAGTTTATTGATATCAGAGGAGGTCATTATTTAGTAATTTATCATTGTTTTATGAAAGAAGCTTACGATAATACGGAACCAACGTAATATAGAAAATCTTAAAAGGTTGACACTATCTCTTAATTAATTATAAACCTACCTATTTAAAATTATTTAGGTACTTAAATTTGTTTCCCAGACCAAGCTAAACTTACTTTTTCAAATTGCAAATTGAGGTTATTTCATTACTAAGTGCACGAAATAGATAATAAATTTTGAAACTTACTAGTCTAGTAAGTTAACAGCTCAATTTATTAACATAAAATGTTTTGCAACATTTGATTACTGCATTTAATTTTTACAAATCAATGTTCAAATTATAAAGATACTAATTAAAATAAAATAAACATTCCATCATTCTTTATGATGTTATTCACGGAGAGTTTTCAGTTCGAATTCACTCTAATAGGTATAGAAAAAACAGCATCATGCTTACAAGTAGTAACAAGACTAAGTATCTTTACTTTTCCTTGCCTTGTTATACTTGAGGGAAAACGAAAATAATTAATTGCCTGAATAAGAATAGAATCCACAACCACCGCATTTATAGTCAGACGTTTTTACACTGCGCTACGATGACGTTAGACGTCGTTATTGTAGACTGACGACACAAATATATGGACAAAAGGCTTAAAAAGCTTTTATTAGAACCAGAGGTGCATAACTAAAATGCCGTTGATTAATCAAGAATGTCAAATAAAAATAGACTATGCGAATTAGTTCAGAAAACTGGAAAAGCCAGCTTCTGGTATTTAACCAAGCAAAGCGTGAGTCATTTGACGAGTTAACTGGCAGCGGGGCTACGAGCGCGGGCGGCGCGGTTGCACCACGTGAATGAGATTCCGGTAGGTGCGCACGTAAAAATCGTGCAACGAATCTAACAGGTTTGCTGGGGTCCTTGCGAGGCCATCGGGACTGGTCTAACCTGCCCTGTGCACATGAACCTCAAATTTCCGATCATTTCCTATAACATTTACTTATAACCGATAAGCCATTGCCACAGTTGAAATTGATTATTGATAGGTATTTTAAAATATTACTTTTAAAAATACTTTTATAGTATAAAATATTCGTACCAATCTCTAAATGAAATAATTGACCAATCTTTTTCTTATTGTCAATTGTTCATGCCATTTAGATTTCGCAATTTGCCCTCTCGTGTGTTTGTTTGGGTTAACTATTGTATAAAGCGATTAGAAAGTATGACGCGCAGCTGTCACCAATACGTGACGCACGTTAGAGCGGAACGGATGGCTCTGAACGAAGGGTTGAAGGAATCACCGTAATGTCTACAAAGCATTCGTTACGACCATTCATCTAAAACCGTTTCTTAACATCATAGTGACTATACTTACAGTACTCTACATTACACTACATATATAGAAAAATGTTGTTTTCAGATATCAATAAATTTTCATCGTTAGAGTATCGTCGTTTCAAATTGCTATAAAGTGGTCTATAACGGAAATGTAATTTTTCGTGTTCTTATACTTTGCTATGTGAATAAGAACGAAGAAAGAAATACAGAGCTGAAAATGACAATAATTTGTTACCTTTAATGTTTTCATAAATAAATGAAACAACAATATCTGAATTTAATGAAGCATGAGTCATTTTTATCTGAGGTCGCAACAAACTGAGAGAAGTGGCGCGGCGGTGTTTCGAAAGGCGCTCGTCCACGTCGACGTCCGGTGTCGCGTCCAACTATCGATCATTCGGTTCGTTAATAAATAACACGTTGGCGTTGTTCGTTGCTTATCTCGGCTGTTCGGGCATGTGGAAAAATTTGGTGTAGGTGTCGTAACGGAGCGACACGCATGTCTCGTAGGGTTGCGTGCGCCCGCCTGGCGCGCTTATCCTCCTTCGGTCGTTGCCTCGCAACTCGATTGCTTCATTATTAATCTTTTAATTAAAACCACCACCGTCTTGATATATGTATATTACCTAAGTATTAAGCATAATTTAACCATTCTTTAATTGTAAATTGAATTTAATCTTGCAGCATGTTAAAAAACTAGTTAATAACGTCAAAAAATAACATAAATAAAAGAACAAACATTTTTTTTTTATTTAACACAAAACCTATCTTAAGATTATTCTAATCTTAAACTTGTAAACTTTAGCTAACTAGCAACGTAATATTAATTCTATTTATTAAATGAAAGTTGCATATAAGTTTATTAAGTTGAATTGTCGCATTAGTAAGGAACCAGCTTCGTCTGGTTGAGCAGTTACGCCGCGGCAGGTGCAACAGGCGCGAGGGAAAGTACTGGGAGCGGTTAAATCTACGTTTTATCATTTGTGATAAGAGACTAGAGTCTCTTTTCTTTAATCTCTTTAATGAGTTATTATTATAAGTCAATCTAATCTTTTAATGTATTCATAACAAACAATTTTAGTGTATAGTATAATTATGTTATACTATACCCTAAAATTGTACGTTAAGAATAAACAAATTATAAACCAATCTACAGCAACCATATATCGGTAACGTTCTAAATTGATCCTCGAAGCACTTTGTCATGTGCCTTCAGGCAGGCAGACGAAACGTGGTATTAAGACACTCCGCTGTCCATTTTCTGCCAATGGTTTTAAGCATCGTGTGCTGAGTGGCGGAACTCGTGCTTTATCCTGTTACCAGTGCGAAGAAATAAAAATATTAAATAATTCGTTCCCCGAGTGGAAATCGAACCCACAACGGTCGCGTTTCTAGTGAACTTCGCTTGTGCCACGACGGCCTCAAACATCATTACTAGTTATCAAAACACGTATTTACTGTTCTACCATTTCGTTCTAAAATAATTTACCGTTACTAAAAATTACATGTTCGTTATTTAATAAATATAAATATTTATTATATGCCTATAAACAACGTCATTTGCAAATAAGCAACAAATTTTGATATTTCTGATTATTTAATATTTTATTTGCAATTTCTTTGCTTGATAAATCAATTAAAACAGTCAATCCTTCAAATGGAAAAGACCAATACCTATTAGATAATTCAATTTAAAAATTTAAAATATTACCAACCATTTCAGTATGGACTAAAAGAATTTTGCTTTAAGAAACGAGGTTACATTGGACTGAGGCAGTTGAGAGCCAGCAAAAAAATAAATTCCTCTGGCCAGTATAAATAAATAAGGGATGAGTACATCCGTGACAGTATCGAGCACAGAGCAAGCCAAGCGAAAGGCATTTTCGACAAATATTTTTTGTGCTATGACGAGGAACGCATATAAGATGATTCATTTACGGACATCTTCACCGTATAAGTATACCTAACATTATTACTTCTGTTTTCTTGCCAGCATTATGTACGGACAACAAGAAATGTCTTCTTGGAAATATGCGCCCACGCAGATTAAAGATGGAAACGCTACATGGGCTCTAAATAAGTCATGTGTCCGTCTGCGTAACTAGTAAATGTTTAGAATTTTCAAATAGTCAAATGAAAAGTAATTATAAAATTTATAAGCTTTTCTCAAATGGATTTATGTCTGAATATTAAATAAATCGTTAGCATGAAAATATTTATTTAAAATCGTTATAATTATAACTTCAATTTTAGAAATAGTATTTGAATCAATGCACGACAAGAGATTGTAAAATTTGTAAAGGACTGTCAGTTTCTTTAATTTCTCTGGCATACTCAAAATGTTGAAGAATATATGTTATGTCTTGATGTGCTTATGTATGTAAATGGTAACAGTTAAATGTGTGTCATAAAGTATAATACAAGTTAACTATAAAATTCGCGTATACCTATTGATGCTCCCTTCACAATTATAAAACCATTGACCATTGATTGACACTGTTCAAAATCTTGACATCATGTCAATAAAATTTATTAATATATTTTTATTCAGAAAATTTCATTTGACGATGGACTCGGTGGAATCTTTCAAGTCCTTAATCCAGGTAGGTTTTCGCGCTCTTTATAAGATAAAGAATAGCCAATTCATGTCCTGTCACCAGTAAAATTTCTTATAATTCTATGCAAAATACAAAAGGCTTCTTGAACTGTATTTTTCCATATAATCTTAAGTTAATTTTGATCTGCCATCATAATTAAATTTATTGTTTTAAGCGTTATTAATAAAAAAAAATGTTCAATTTAAGCCTACAAATTAACCCTCGTCGTTATGTCGATAACAATATTGAATGAGGGAGAGGAAATACAATAATAAATAATTGAAGGTCACTCGATGTCTATTGATCAAAACTGAATGGCCGCCGGTGCCGAGTTCTTTACGCTTATTGTACTGGCAATTACTCCAGCGAGTAAGCTCGACAAAAACTACGCGACGTTTATCATAGATCATTTTAAAATAAAATATTTTTATCTGTTGGCCATTCTTTTGAATAAAAACTAAGTGGATATCATTTATTTTTATAATTTCAATGCTACCGTTTCAATTTTATGCTATCGTGTGATCTCACAAAATGTGTATTCCGAAATAAACGCCATTGAAGTTTATTTGTATTATTATACATACTATATTAATATTTCATGTTTAGGGCGCCTATGAAACTTGAAACGTTACAACTTACAAAAAACCTGTGATCGATGTTGTGGACATTAAGCTTTATTATATTTAGCTTTTAAACTCGTGTAATTTACATTATTCTAAAGTTACTGACTCACAATAAAGGGACGCCCGCGGTGCCCACGCGCTTCTTTTTAACGAAAAATATAAAATACTTAGTACTAATACTAGTAAGTATATTATTTATAAAAAAAATGAGTTTTAGTAATAAGATTAATGATGTTTGTACTTGACTTTATACATTAACTATATACTTGGATGGTTTCCAAGAGGCGCGGGTTCAAATCCTGCTACGGTCAAGTCCTCATATGTTTTCCAAAAAGTATTTTTCTTTCCTAAATGTGGAACAACACTTTAAATATGTAAAAAA
Source organism: Heliconius hermathena (assembly GCA_013403705.1). Lineage (NCBI taxonomy): Eukaryota > Metazoa > Arthropoda > Insecta > Lepidoptera > Nymphalidae > Heliconius > Heliconius hermathena. Next base: position 962,783 of record JAAIXJ010001804.1, read on the forward strand.
TAACTTTAGTAGTACCTCTTTTTAAGTAACTATACTCCATATGTGATAAGTATATATCACATCATTGGTATGAGTAGTCATTTAACTACTACTACTTTGGGACTATAAAAAAGTAATGTATTTACAATCAAAATCAGAATTGCATTGTAGTTTATATGACGCTATAACTAATAAGGCTAATAAGAACAAGAAATTTGAAATAACAAATGAAAAAAACAATTTTTAATTATTTTGCTTCTAAACTACGAAAGTTAATGGATGCTTTATCTTTCGTCACCATATGAAATAATATAATCTGTAAAATTCTTTTTTACAAAGAAATATTTATAAATTATATTTCGTTGTAAAAAAAAGAATTTTATTTGTGTAGATAATAGAATAAAGAAATAATAATGTCAACGAATGACAACGTTTAGGGTAGGGTAGGGTAAAAAATAATATAAATCTGATTTTAGCATTCGAATGTTATCTGAAAATTGAGCATGAAGGCATAAATAAGAAGCGAAGCCCGCACAAAGCACAACGCGGTTATACTACGTTCTGTGCCGTGCGAATTGAAACAGGTTGTGTGACAGGTATCTATATAGTGTGATTTATAGCCGATTATACTGAACTACGGGGACTATAATTAAATCGCGAGACTATTAGGTATGCCCGAAAGATTGGCGACACTGCCCACGGTTACGAATCGAGAATGATTTAATGCATCCAGCTGTGATATCGCTTTGATTAAAAATTGAATCTAAGATAAACAATCGTAATTGAGCATAGAAAATTATTTTGGAAATATAAAATATTTCACTTTAAATTCTATTTATTTAAATAAAGTAGTACTACTAGTCCACGCGCAATTCTTAAATACCGTTCGGTCCGTCGTTATTGTAAGCAAGAACTAATAAAATTTACGGAATGTTTCCAAGACATCGCAAAATGTATGTAAAAACGCAAAACTACAAGACTATATAAATACTTGTCGTATTAAGATAATTCATAGAAAACCATATTATGAAAAACCGTTGTGTAAAACAAAAAGAAATCATTTAACTACAAGTAACTGGTATCTCTGACGGGAGGCGGTGCTTTGCAACAAAACAAACTTTTAATACCGCAAAAGTTGCTAACAACTCGTCAACGTACTGACAATTGTGAGAACCCGATCAATTATTCCTTTGCAAATCGTAATTGTCAACAATAAATACGGTATAAGTTAACTACAGTACGGTCAACGAGTCGTGGCCGCCCTGAAGTTAGGTTTTCTGAAGTTTTGCGCATCGTTCACACGATAAGAAAATAATAAGATAAAGAAAAATCATAAAATCAAATCTGGGCAGCTATTTTTACAGCGTACTCCAGAGCGGCCACGACTCGTTGACCGTACTGAACTAGGGTACGTTTTCATTAAGATTCGAAGTTAAAATAGCATGTCGATCATTTTACGAAGCAATCAGTGATGCCGCGATGGCAATGTTGCGATAGCAGGGCGCGAGATAAGTTTTAATTACCGTCGCCTATTTACATATTGTGGAAGGTATTGACGGATATACTGCAATTAAGGCCGTACAAGTCTTCGTTTTATACGTTGATGTTAGTTCATTCATTCACTGCAACTGATAGCGTTCGTTTGACGGCGACATTAAGCACCGTGGCAGTGTGTCTGATTTCTGTTTAATAAAATATTCAGAAACTTAATATTAAGCCCATTTAATAATATATGCCTATCTTCATAATAAAATTTACATAAATATTTAACTTGCAAATTAGTAATTTTATACTGCCATATATTAATGCTGTTTACTGGCGTATGCCATGTATGTTATAAGGTATACTTATTTACCTATTTAGGGCTAGAAAGCATACTTTGTGTGTAAACATTTTAAAGAATTTTAAATTTTTAATTTATAAAAATGTTTTATAGTATGAACTGTATAATTATGTACTCCATTTATATTTATTTTGAAATATGTTTATAATTAAAACTTACAAAGGGCATACGAGTAAGTACATCTGGTTTTATGAAAATTTACTCTAGCTATATATTTTTTTGTAAGTCACCAACATTTTATGTTTTCTTTATACAAAAAAAGCAGGGTAAACAGAGGGAACCTAGTGTTAAGTAAGACACTCCGTTCTCCACTTTCTGCCGAATTCTGGACGCATTGCGTGTTGAGTGGCAGAACTCAACGCCGCGCTTAACCTCGACATCAGAGCGAAGAAATGGAAATATAAATTTAAGTAAATATTTCATCTCCTCGAGTCGGGATCGAACCCACAACCAGTCGGTTTTACAGTCACACTTCGTGCCGCTGCGCCACGACTGACCTCTAATAGTAATAGTAACTAGTAATAAGTAATCAAAACAGAAATAAATATCTATTAAAAATAGAATTATAGAAATTCAAACGGTTAATAGTAATTAATAGAAAATTAACAAATATAGCCAATAATATTAATCAATTTGTATAAATTTAGATTCGAATATTAGATCTTATAGTACCCAGATGTATAATGCGCCAAATCGGCGCCTGCTAATTGCGGAGGTCTGTAATTTACGAGCCTGAATAGCTGCGTACCGCCATCAGCCTTCCGCCGCGCCTTGTGCCGCGCACCGACACTACTTAGTACCTACTGTTAACCCTAAATTATTGTAATATTTTATTGTCAGTTTTAGCAAAATGTAGAACAGCTTAAGCTGCTATGTTGAAAGTATTCCATCTCCAAAAATTATTACCTCACAAAAGAATAATTTTCACCTCTTATGTGAATATCAACTAACTATCACGTACAACTTAAAGAATCATGTAGACTACTTTTACGTGGTGTATTTTTGTATAGAAAACTAGCTTCACACTGTATTCCTAGCGAGGTAGTCAGCTGTATAAAATGCAAATGTAATTTGTGGTTATGATGAATGAACGGATATTAATGACAACGTAGTGTACATCACTACGCGACTTATTATAGCCAGTCTTAAGAGGTCATAGGAGTAATATATACAAAAGTAAAATAATAAGTTGTTACAATACATTTTATAATTTCTTTCATAATATTTTCATGTTAAATGTAAAATTTACCAATATCATGCTTACCGCTTGATAAGATATTACATAATCATTATTTAATCTTTCTTTCTTTTTAAAAGTCTAGTATCTTTTACTTAGAAACATTTCTAACTTTCCGCGGTATTAAATATTAGCCTTTTTTAGCCTCACATTGTATCCCGCACATAGCAGGACAAACCTAGTGTTAAGGCACTTCGTGCCCATTAAGATACTTCCGTTACCCCCTTTACGTCGGAGGCACCGCGTGCCTGCAGGACCGGAACAGACAGAGAACAGAGACAGAACTCAATTCGTTACCAGAGCGAATCGTTCCAGTGGGAATCGAACCAACGACCACTCGCATTTAAATGACGATTGTGCCCACCAATCAACCCACATGTTGATTACATATAAAAGGGAAATATTTATTTTATTTTTTATAAAGGATAGAAATTGAAATAAAAAATTAAATAAGTGTGATTTTTTGTGAATTCAAACAGATATGATCTAAACAAAAAGATGTTATTGTTATTGTATGGCCTTATTTTAATTTTATTTCTTTGTTTATGAATATTTTAATATAAATATAATATTCTAATAAGATAAATTAATATAATTGGATAACTTTCAAAACTAAATCGGTTGAAACAGCTCTATTGAGACTGTTTATCTTACAAGAGCAACACAAATGAAAATTATTTAAATATAGAAAATCACTTCTCAGAATGGGAAAATAGATAGTGGATTCTTTTAAAATGGATACCATTATTTCGTTTTTGTAGGTTATTGTGTAATATTTTATTGCTAAATTATTAAATTATATTGGCTAATTTTGACCTTTGACATATTGCAATAGTTTAAAAACTTAGTCACTAACCAAATATTTTCAGCGTAGTGTCGATGAGTATGAGTTGTAAATAAAATATATTATGTATATATATTATACTTGAATTTAAATAAGAAATATTAATTTTAACATTATATGTGGAAATGTTTATTCCAATACCTTCATTGCCATTTTTAAATCTAATAAGAATCTAATCGGATAATTTCTAAGTGTATATGGGAACAGTTGTTACTATGAATGTTTATACATTTAATTAGGCAATTTTCTGTTTTTTACGCAAACGTATTCGACAGCTTATAATAAAATACTATATGTTTTTTTTTATTATTAATCTTATATGAACTTTTATCTTACTATAATACTTACTTTATACCACGTGTAGTGATTAAATATAAATTTTAATCACTACACGTGGAATTTTTTTTAGTGATGGAATTTCCGTTCATCGTTTAGGTGTACATAAAATTATAAAGAGATGTCTATATTTTCTAGGGATTATAATGTTACTTAGTATAATCGATACAAATAGAAACACGTTAGCATATTCTCGTTTAATGTAGATCGAACCTTTATTAACGATTCTATACATTAATTTACATTTTAATTCTGTTTATTATAAATATTTATTCGGTTTAATAATTTATATTGGTACCAATAACGGTGTAGCTGCCTATGGTCAATTTTGGTTTTCTTAAATTGATTTTGAATAATGAAAAAATATTCTTCTTTTTTATAAGGTACTTTCGTTTATTACATCGGAATTCACATAAAGAATCAAAAATATTATAAGCTATAAGCAGCCAATTTTTATATAAAAAGAAATATGATTGTAAATAAAGCTCAACATTATGTGTACAAAGGGCTAATATAATAAATAAATTCAGATATCTATATTTTTAGAGATGGCTACCTAAACTTTGTTTGCATCGTCTATTAATAGATATTAATCAAAAGATGAAATGACCTTAAATGTAATCGATTTTCATAACGATTAAATATAGGAGACTCATAAAAATTCGCAATTTTATGTAGATATGGACACTTAGTGGATACAATTATGCAAATATACAACGACGATTATGGCGTAGTAACTACAGACTAGTTGCAAGAATTTATAGTTTTACTTATAATACACAGTAGCCCTAGCAATTTTTTTTTCAACAAGGTACCTTTAATTGCTTTTGCATTTTTTTTCAATAAATTATAAATGAATCAATCGACTATTTAGTACCGTATTAACCAAATTATCGATTATAATAAAACGTCCAAATTTTATGTCATTGATATAATTTTACTATATAACCAAAAGGTTCACTTAAAATAGAGGTCACGCTTAATTAATATCTTATACCCATACTCATTTATTTAAATAAAAAGAAACGTAGGTAAAGCTTTAAAGATATCGTATTTATCTTTCAGAAATGTTTATTCTATTAAAATCGTATGTCAGCAACAAAACTACCAAAGCATGTACATAATAATTTTCACGAAATTCTTTGTATATGCAATTATAAGTGCATTTTGTCGGTGTGTCTGTCATTAACTTAAACGTACGATGTTATTTTAAGGACCGTAATGGCCGCCTCAGCAAGTCTCTGCATTTTTTTGGAGCGCTTACAGAAAGCTATGCATTTAAACGCTTGAATTATGAAATTACAGTATTGAGGGCAAACATGGACTGATAGCGGCTAAACGCGTGATTATGTCAATTCCTTAAATCTTTTTGTTTAAAAACACTGGACTATTTTAATGTTTATTCTAATTGATATATTATCTAATTGATAGTAGTGAAATACGTGCGATTCAATTTCGTTAACAATAGTAAGGGGTTATATTTCTTTTTCTTTGTAATAATATTCCAATACGTTGTGTAAGTTCGACACTAAGAAACAATAGCTGCCTATAGATCAAATCACAATATTGAATCACAATGCGTAAATTCATTCTGTTATGACAGGCGAGTATAAATTCGCGGCAGGACCCTCGGAGGCTGCGAAACAATACGTATCTCCCTATTGAAGCTGTGAGATATTATCATATAGGCCGGTACGACGCTTATGGACACAACGCGAAAGAGAAAGGGTGCAGAAATAGCATCGTCTATAAGGGTTGCATATTCTATTCTAAGAATGTATTTTTTTATGTGAAATATCTGTAGGTGTCACTTTTTGACCTATTCAAAGCGAATTTTGTAATAAGTTAAAGTGAAATATAAAAGTAGTATAAAAAATATTTTTTTTTTAATTATAGTAACAAAGCATAAACAAGTATAATACAGCAGACTGATACCCTAAGAAACCTTGCGTTTACTTACAAAAAAATATCTGATACCATGCCGTAAAATGTAATACAAGCTTTTAAATATTAAATAAATTATAACATCAAGGTGAGCACTAGCGAGTAATAAATACTTGCAAACGACCGCAAAATTATAGGCTCTTGGTCACAACTCACAGCAGGCGAAATCGAGCACCGCTACGTACAATAGAGTTAAATTTCGGTGGTGAGGTTATGACTGTTAATTGTCAAATTAGAGGGTAAATATTATAAACATGTGTTTTAATTGTAAAAGGAGATATTTATTATTATTATACTAAGAGTTATCTATTTGTTATCGACTCTTATTTGCTAAATATTGATTACATTTCAATAGTATCAAAAGAAGTAATATTGTTGCTAATATAATTGTGATTAATTGTCCTTTTTTTAGCATCACACTGTATCCCGGATATAGCAAGGTAGGTGATAAAATAAAAATATGAAATATTCATTTCCTATAGCCGGAGTTGAATCCACAACCTGCCGCGTCTACAGTCGAACATTTGTGCCCCTGCGCTACGACTGGCCTCTATTACTAATTGTCATTAATATTGTTTATTAATAACTACGAAAACTCATTGATAAACAAAAGGTGAATACTATATAAGTATCCTAATAAGAAATATTGAAATCAAACTCGTCATTATAAAATTTAGCCTGCGGTAAAAATAATTTTACATACTGTTTTTATAATTATAAATATTCGTTAATGACAACATACAACACCGGCTGCATAAAGACCCTTAATCATTGCGGACCCTAATAAAGGGTAGAGTGTAAGAAAGCGGCAAAAAATTAAGAATCACCCGATGAGCCATTATCTTCACATGTTAAAAATAATATGGTCATAGGGTTGCACATTCATGCGAGCCACGTCCAGGAGCGCATTTGAATATGGCTTTGTGAGGAGCCCCTGCCTGCGCCGGACTTCACACGCTCCTGAGCCCGGCAGGTACCGACAGCGGCATACCCCGTCCGCGCTCACCCTGGCGCTTTATATCAATAGAAATAAACAATTTTGATTATTGTCGAAACAATTTAATTTGTATTTTTAACATTTCCAAATTGTTTCAATTAAAACTAAAAGAAAATAGATACTTATTAATAGTTTAATGGTTTGATCTTATCTAAAAGTAAATTAAATAAAATCAGCCAGCTTCATAAATAACTATAACGGTGCACTTTAAAAAATCAAACCGTATTATATCGTAAACAGTGTCGTAACCGACACACTAAATATGATCAGATACATAAATTATTTATAATATCTAAAAGTATATTAATAAGGTTATTTAAAAGAGTTTATATGTAATATTATTTGGAGTATGTCATGGTAGATCAAATTAGCTAATATCAGAGAAGCAAGTGTCAAGATTTGTTAGTCCCGCTGTTTGACGGACGCGCTCGGCGCTACACGTACACAGCACCGCTTGAACAAGACGATCGCTAATAATATGATTATTATTAGTTGGTTCTTTTGTAAATGAACTTAAATTGTTGAATAATTTTGATAAACGAAACTAATGAATGGTGGCTCACAAATTTGCTATTTGTAACCGCTCATAGCTAATAGCTATATTAAAAATTTTATTCCTATGTTGTATTATTATGAAGAACAATGCTATATTATAATTGATTTTTTTTTGCAATATTGTACAAAAAGTTTAAATGACTAGCATTTATTATTACTGACTAATAAACCCCTAAACGTTATTTAATAATAAAAATAATAAAGACTCCTAATTTTATGGCTGTCTGTGTCGAGATTTATTTATACCGTTAATTAATCGACGCCTATATATAAATATATAGATACCTATAGTTAACCGTGCGTTGAAGCAAGATGGAGCTTTAACAACTTTAAGGTCAGGCATATGTTAGTGGGTCCGCTTAAAACCGACGCCGTGTTTCGGAATTGAAAGCCATTTAGAAAAGTTAACAGAACGCCATAAATTAACATTCCAAGTTGTTGCACAATCTCCATCTCCCATTACGATGAAATTATCTCCTACTATATTTTAATTTGATTATTTTTATACGTAACAGACGGTAATGATAGTCATATATTTTGGTGTAAAAATATTTTAATTATTTACCTTATATTGTATGCAAGGTGAAATGTTTTTTCTGTTTACAATTCAAATGATACCTACTGAACCTGCTCATTGTATCAATTTACATTTTTAGGTAGTTATAGAAGGATAGATATTTCTTTATTCTGATTTACCTAACTAAAACGTGTTTATAGGTAAGAAAAAATGGTTTTTGGTTATTTTAATGAACGTCGTTTAAAGGCACATAATAAAAAATATATTACGATTCTGCAGTCAATTTTACGAACATTGACACGACAATATTAATTCTGTGTTTGAAAACAATAAAACACACTAGCCTCCACGTGTGTCACTCATAGCCCGCAGTGGACCGGTCTTAAACTCTTAACCAGAGGGCAAGCCTTAGAAAGCTTGAGCGCCAATAAATAATACTCGTTCGATTATGATCTACGACGCGTAGCCCGTAGCTACTATGCATTTTATATGTAAGAATCATTTATGAGTTTTGCTACAAAATAGTTTATTAGATTTCTCATGTTTTCATATAAAATTGTATAAATATTTACTGATTATTTATATGGGAAACCTACAAACAATTCGTGAAATTTTTAATAGAACAGTCTACGTATATATTTGTAATAGCTAAGGAAATTTATTTTAGAGGTGGACCGTAGACACAATATGGCAAAGCGTAGATTTCTGAACCACATTCTTAACGCACTCACGCGTAATTGAAAAAACTTTACAAGGCAAGCATTGGATTCTCAGAAAGATGTTAAGTTCCAATAATAAAAAAAACTGAGTAATATGTTACTGAATGTTGTGTTGTATAGTTTGTTCTAAAGATATTTTTGAAATATTTTGATTTCATTTATATATTTTTTTCATTTATGACTGATTTCAATTTTATTATTAATTTCGTTTTGGTTTTTAAACATTTTTTTTCCTTAGTATTAAATTTCTACATTTTTATTTAATTATCATAATAAATATTGTCTGGCATAATGTACGTTATACTATGGAAAATACTTATAAGATTTATTAAAAAATATACTTAGAGAAAATGTATAATCTGCATACAAATACATTTACATATATAACGTAATATCAAAATACTATCAACTGCTTAGAATCTATAGAAAAATTGAGAAGTACCACAAATACAATTATGTTCCTTTTAAAAAACTAAATTACTTTAAAAAATAAAACTGACTAAATTCTTATTAAAAAGAACAGTAAATGTAGCATATAAATCATGTGCACACACGACGTGCACGTGGTCGTGTGGTCAATTAGTGCACACATGTAGACTACAAGTCGGCTACTTTCACGTGAGTCGGGCGCACCCACATTAATTGCTCCCGTTCTTCGGCGAAGCTTTATTTATTGCCCTCTCCGGTGATTGTAAAAACTTTTAAATTAACATCACTATATTTTCACATAAAAATAATCAAACTAAACAAACAATATCACTTACTACATATTATTATTAAAGTGAATGAAAATGTATGACATTATTACTATTCAATACGGCTAAACAGTGATGTAAACAAAAAAAATAATTATTAACTAAACAAAAATGTGAGTGGCCGTAGCCGATGTCAACGTTTTTAGAGGAATAAACATAACGTATTTACATAACGACCGCCGCCATTACTAATATTTGATATTCTAAAATACTATTCTATGTGTGTCGTGGAAAACAGACCACCACATCTACCTGCGCTGGCATATTCCGACATTCGGATATTTTAAATAATAATGTTTTGTTATGTTTAAGTAATCATACTCTCTATATCTGCTTAAATATTCGCACAAAGTCTGTGTAAAAAAATAATTGCACTATCACAAATTAAACTCATTTAAAACCGTCTTATACGGTAACTTGAAGGTATGTTAAAGATAAAATTTAAAATATACCTTGTTATACATTCATTAAAATATATTTTTTGAGCTGTGACGTGGGCATGATATCAACATTAAGTTCGATTTTTTACGTCTACATTTTAATAAATAACACATTAAGCAAAAAATAGCTACGCTTCAGGTCTCACGGTCAAACTCGCTATAAATTCGTTAACGAGCGCAAAGTGTGTGGATTGAGCCACAACGCGGAAACGTGATGTTAGTACTGCTTCAATTTTAATCTCTATAAATAAAATATTTTAACCATTTATACAGTATCTCTAACAAGTAATTACTTTCATATAATTGCATAGGGGACGGTACGAATATATGCTAAGAATATGTAGGCATTTACGGAATATATCTACATACAACTAAACAAAATATCTTAAAGTCGACAAAACAAATTGACAGTAAACCGTAAAAATAATTATAGTAGAAATAGTTGTGCAACTGTCAAAAATAGGTATTTGTCGATGACTAGTTAAACAATAATAATCAAAAATACTTGCGAAACAGGTTGAGAAGAACCGGCCGCGGCAGGGGCAGCTCGGTAACCCCGAATTAGCATTCGAGGGCGTTTTGCATGTTGCTATCGAACTGGTCACTCGTCGGTCAACGAAATGGGGTTGATAACAATGGGGATGTCCGACCCAGCCCTTTGTCCAAGCGTCCCGACGTAAACAGGTCCACGTCAGTTCGCTGTACTATCGCTCAGTAGGTAATCGGTGGCGGTGCGATTCGGTTGCGGTACAGCTCACTACTGTCCGCAACCCGCTATCACACACGGCAGCTAGTGAGCCCAGAGAAGGGTAACAATTCTACTCATCTAATTGTTCCATGGTCGAAAGGGTGCACATTGTTAGATAAAAGAAATCATTGTGAGAAGGACCTTTTACAAGGATATAACCACTACACACTGACACTTTATTGACATTACTATTTCGTGTTTTTTTATAGTTCTAAACATTTTTAAAAGTTTATTATATTCACCTAAAAATATGATATTTTTAAAAGTATATGAATCACTATTTAATTAATCCGTCTCTTCTATAAATAATATCAAAATGATCGTTGAATTATATTCACTTACAGATATTTTATAAATATATACCTCTATATGTTATATATACCGAGTGAAAGTTGAACATGACATTCTTACATGTTTTATTATAGATTGCTTTAATTAAAACTTCTTACTTATGTTAATTTACTTATTTATAGATTGATATGGAAAAATATAATAGGACGCAATTAGCACAGCATAAAACAAAACTAAAAGAAAACTAACTAAACTATATATTTTACTTCACCTATCTTTCCTAGTAATATTACCTATATAAATATTTAATAATTCTATATTTGTAATATTTATATCCACATTTAAAAAACTATTTCAAATGAACTACTACTAATTTATAAGTTATAACAATATATCGAGTGAAGCCTAATATTCTTTTTTTAAATTAAATACAAATATTGGGGTTTACTATAACTGTTTACTGCGTTACACACAGCGAACCGTTTAAACTTGTTTTTTACCGCTTTACATAATTACAAAATTATGTCTCATACTATATGCTAAGAATATACTAGGCTAGGGTTGTAAAATATAAAGCAGGGTATAAATAAACTGTTTATCATTATTTTGTATTTGTAAATTGTTTATTTTTGTTTTCACTTCCTCATATTATTATCATTGTATTCAAATGTGCTTTACCTACTGTTGTTGACCTATCAGTAACACTCGCCTATTCTTTACAAATGTAGATTAATTGAAATATAAAGTATACCTATTATTTAGCTTAATTTTTTTTCATTATACATTTTTTAACCAAAGCTTTATTATCAGCTCAGCTTCACGGTGTATACCTCGCGCAGCTGGGTAGGCAGAGGGAACCTAGTGTTAAGACACTCCTTCCTCCACTTTCCGCAGAATTCCGGAGGTATTGCGTGTTGAGTGGCGGAACTCAACGCCGCTCTTTGCCCCGACATCAGAGCGAAGAAATGAAAATATAGATATAAATAAATATTTCATTTTATCGAGTGGGGATCGAACCCACAACTGGTCGCGTTTATACTCAGCCACTTGTGCTCCTGTACCACGAATGGCCTCTAGATTTTATTACATAATCAAATGTTAAATAAAAGATAACAAAGTGTTTTTGCCAACCCTGCGGTTCCTCGCCCACTCACAAGCGGCTAATAAGAAAATCAGAGAAGCGCATTTGACCGAGATGAATTGTCATAGATAATATGTCATGTTATTTTTTTAAGAAATCAAATACGTTATCGTTGAAGTCATGAAAATGTCTAATGGAATATTTGATTTAAGAACACATTAACAACGAACGCTTCAAACTATTGCGTATATTCACATTACATTTGATACAAGAAAGCAGATATGTATATGTACATACGTACATACATACATACATATTTATAAATTAGCCTTTCGAAGACTGTGACTATATTATGATTGGCATAACGAGCACAGGTACCGAATTTGGTCAATAATAACCATAAGTATACCGAGTACTTTCGCGTACCGAATGAAATAATAATTGGAGGGTCCGATTTATCACATCACTGTTCCCCGAAATGCCTGAACAGTTCTTGTGCAAGCCCTTCACGTCGTGCGCACGAAAATATCTCGAGTCCATGCCGAGTGCGCTTAATTATAGGTAGAAAAATAAATTCATGGGAAATTTGCCGGAGAGGATGTTTATCTTTGTTATTTTACCTAACCGTTGCGAAGTGCAAAAAAGATAAATGTTTATGCTACCGAACGTATTGTATAAATCGACCCCCTTTTACTAAAGTAAAAAATATGTATAATATTTTAAAGATGGGTTCAAGCTATTCCAAAACAGTTTCTTCCCACACTGGTCAGCTATCCCTAGCATTGGTCATCGGCGGTCATCAAATGCTTTGTTCGAATATTGTCTACTGCACAAAAAACAACCCCTTTGGCTTTTCATAAATTTTTAAAGACACAACTTAAATGTATGACACCCCTTTGAAGAGAGTAAAACGGTTATTCGCCGTGTGAGCCAATCTCACAGGTGTGTCTATATGTGTTATGGGGAATTGAATTACGTTACCTAATTTTATATTTTATACATTGTTAAAATCAAAAATTAAATCAAATCAACTTCACGCTGTATCTCGGACACAGCAGGGTAGGCAGAGGGAACCTAGTGTTAAGACTCACCGTTGCCCACTTTCGGCCGAGTTCTGGAGGCACTCCGTGTTGTGTGGCGGAATTCAACTCGACTCAACTCGACGCCAGAGCGAAGAAATAAAAATATAAATATTTCATTTCCTCGAGTGGGGATCGAACCAACAAACAGCCGATTTACAGTCACACTCTGTTGTTTTGTGCCCCTGCGCCACGACTGGCCTCTATACATTGTTAAAATGATATAATGCGCATAGCTTATGCTTACGCTATTACGCTATAGCCTTAGCGTATGTTAGTTGTTTTTTTTTAAGAAATCGCATTATCTACGATTTAAGGCTACCTTGGCGCTATAGGACGGCGTCTCTGCGTCAGCCAGATTCTGACTGTAAGACTTGACTTGAGACCCCAATTGGAAATTTTACTTTATATGAGAAAAAATCTCAAAATATACAATTGTACTGTAATCTAAAAGTAAATAAAATAACAAAAATATTTTTAAATTTATATAAAATATTTCTAATTTTTAATCTATATTTTTCAATACTCTCAACAATGTCATGTGGTATTACAAACATATCAGCTGATCCACGCAACGTTTAGGTTATTACCAGTGTCAGTGTCATTTGTTTAAAGGACCAATTGACGTCACATTGTCCATCGGTTCCCTTAAAATCATACAAAATTTTATGCATTTCAATTACTATCCCAGCTATTGAATACCTAAAAAATGTTGATTGTTTTAAGAAATGTTTATTAAGTGTTAACTTAGATCCGCGTCCGCATTGGTATCCGCGGACATTTGCCTTAAAATATTGCATTTGCATCTGTCACCGCTATATCCGTAGTAAGGCTGTAGAAAAGGTATGTAATTTTTTTCCTAAATAATATTTTTGACCTTCAGATTTTATAAATATGTAGGTATATTTTTAAATTAAATTAATTATAATTGCTATGAAAGGCAAGACAGACAGATAAATAAATAATAACACACTCCACCTCAACATGTAGGTACATTATATTGATACTCAGCAAGAAAACTAAATCGATAAAAATAATATTTTATTGCATTAAGTATGCCACCAAACCTTGAAAGTATGTTAACACAGAATGTTAACAGTCTTACATTTTATATGTTCAATTGTTATACAAAATTAAGTGAAACTAAATATTTTTGTATATGAAATAAATAAATATATATATCGACTAAAATGAATCAATTTAAATACAATATTAAAATATTCATAATATAGTAATATAATGTTATTTTTATTAATACATATATTCATATTTATTATTTCATTATTGCACGAATCTTTAAATTTAATGCATATTTTTTTTAAAGCACATAAACAATGTAATGTGACTGTAAAACTCTGTAAACTTCGACATAATACTAATAGGTAACGGAAGGTTTATCGGCACTGGAGAAAGTAGAAATGATCATGATCATGATAAGGCCCTCTTTGACAATAAATTTATGTGCCCTTTGTTTCTTTTCAACGATTTATCAAAAAGGTAGGTTTATAGACATATATATAATACATAAATATCTATGAAAGATTATATCTTCATTGAAAAAATATTATTAACTAGAAAATATAGTGCATAATTTTTACGAACAAACAATTTTGTTTTTTAATAAAAATAATACCAAAACATGCGACAGGCGTAAGCTGTAATTTGCTTATTTGTCCTGGGGCCGCAGACAAATTGATTTGACCCTTATCGGGAAAATAACGAAACAAAATTGAAGCTAAAAAAATAATTGCTCATTATTATGGATTGGTGGATGGTACATATAGAAAGTTCTCAATGTATACATTAGTCAGAATTACAAATTAAAGAATTATCCGAGATAAAAATATATTTATTATATATTATATTTATTTTTTAATAAATTCTGAGCTAATCTAAATTTTGTAACGAAGTTGATGGCGAGTCTGGCGCCCGCAAAAGAATAATTATTTATATAGATAGATATATATGTTTACTGGTTTAAAATTTGTAATAGAACGTTGTTAAATAAATAATTAAATATTTTATATTCAAGTTATTTAATTTAGAAATTATATCCATATTTTGTGTTTATGTTAAAATATCAATAACGTTTGATGGGTGTGCCCATAGAACAACATACATAATTATATTTTTATACACGGTCTCTCATGCTCGAGCGTGCTGCAGTAAATCATGTCATTTGACAAGCATTGATAAATTGACCCGATGCACCTAGCGAAAATGACATACATGTCTATTTGTCGTATACTTTACCTTGTAACTTGAATTGTGATTGTTTAAAATGGTGTAACTAGCCAAACATAAACATTTTGACTCTAATATTTTCACAAATTAACTTTTTATTTGAAGAAAATTAAGAAAAAGTTGCACAACTAGTGTAGCAAAATGTTGTCTTTAAACTGGTTTTACTTATAAAGACAAAAATACTTTGCAATTTATACAATTATTGCCTTGAAAAGCTTTATGATATAAAACGGGATTAGTATAATAAGAACCAGCTTCCTCAAAGTAAATCTTTTAAAAGTTTACCATTACCGAAAGTAAAGTAAATTATATTATTCCGGATTTTTTATTAAGTAAATCAGTTAGTCTTATTAGAATAAATATTATAACAATTAAATATATTATGACGTTCTCACTTCTTTTCAATCTCTGCTAAGCGCATAATACAGGCACACGTTTTTATTTAGCAGCACCTAAACAAAATAGAATTGTTAATTACTAACTTAATGTGAATTTAAAAATGTATGGCATTTAAATGCCAATTCAGACGCCATTTTAACGCTACTCGACAGAGAGACACTATCACCTTGAACACGACTTAAATCTGACAACTTCGAATGTCACTCTTGTGTGGAGCAATTAAATTTTTAATTTTACTATTTTTATCACGGATTGCGTATTTTAATTATTATTTATTTGTTATTGGAATAAAAACATATTAAAAGGATATTAAATAAAATTGCCGTTATTACTTCTGATTGAGATAATTCAAGCCATATACATTTGTAACGTTTTTATTCACTTATTCACTAGATGCTCGCTTTGGTTTTGCCTACGTATACAAAATTAAATCCGTATAGATTGATTATATTATAATTGTAGGTAAGTATCACGCAGCGGAACGACAAGTGATAGTATAATAAAAAAATAGACACCTACAGACTATATATATAACAAATATTATCTAAAATATTAGAATTATTATATATAACTTTACTAACTTATATATACTCACTACTGTGATAGATATATTGTATGTAGGTACTTATACTTCATTACTAGATTTAGAGAATGTGAAATACAGTGGCTACAACACCACCACGACTAGTTTTATATTTAACTTGTATATTTTCTTATAAAACTAATAGTAGACCTATATTCTTATCTTATAAGAATTATGGATATAAAAGAAAACTTTCTTCACATTTTAACAAAAAAAAAATGTAAGACAACAATGCTATATAGCTCATTCATCTAAAGATAGTCATCATTCTTTCCTAGTACCGCTAAATTACGTTTCTAGTAGCTGTGTAACACGTTTACGAGGCAGTTTGAAGATGGCATAGTATATCCATAATGGCTCCAACAGGATTATATGGTAAGATGTGAGAACGATATAAACATATTTTTTACTACATAATTTATATCCGTGAAAGATACTGAGGCCGGGGTCAAAGAAAATAGCATGTGATACACTTAAGGAATGTAACATTTGAATAATATCACAGATCTAAGTATTCTAAGAAACAAAGGAAATTCTTAAGTGCACAGACTAAGTGTTTATGCTTAAGCTTGTAGTTGATACATTTCAAGCTAACCTTACCTTAGGTACCTAATAATAATAAATAAGTAGATAGATGTAAACATTGCTCCAGTTAGCGACCTCACGAATGATCCAGTTGGTCAATTTCGATGACTCAATGTACTTTATCTAAGCGGTAAATTATTACTATAAATGTCTAAACAGTATCTAAATGTAGTCCAATTAAAGAAATAAAAACGTGGATAAACAAAACGAAGATTGCTGCAAAAAATGTATCAATATATCGATACTAAATAAATATTTTATTGTATTTTTTATAGTATTTTTCAATAAAGAGATATCAATATAGATGTGTTTAGGTGTCCGTCGGTGATATTTTCTCTTCATTCTTCACTCCTTCATCGTCTAAAATGTTGCATCGGTTACAATGCTTTTCACACACTTGTAATTAAAATAAATTACGAAATTAAAGCACGCGCTTAGGTGTTATACACAGGTACTGGATACTTCAGTTAATTAATAATTATTATTTTATCTTCACCTTGAGTTTCACCTGGGAACCTAGTGTTAAGACCCTGTTTCCCCACTTTCCGCCGATTTTTTTAGGCATTGCGTGTTGAGTACGGGAACTCAACGCCGCGCTTTGCCTCTTAACCAGAGCAAGGATAAGAAAATATTAAATATTTCATACCCCTGAGTGGCAATCAAATCCACAACCGTCAAGTTTACAGTCGCACGCTTGTGCCCCTGTGCCACAAAGACCTCTAAATTAATATAATTTTATAAAACATATCCAATATTCATATTGGGTAATTAGAGCGTTTGTATTATTAATTAGTAGTTATTTCTGTTCTATAATTATACAAACCTTCATAATCGTATAAAAAAAATGTAGTTGTTTTATAAAAAAAAATGCGTAAATTCCAATAGGATTCTAAAAGGAGGTAAACAACGATTAATCAATAATTATAATATTCACAACTTGGATGTACAGAATACTGAAAAGTTTGCCTTATTTAAAACAATTTGTGTTGCAAAAAATAATTAACCTAATATCATCCATTACCATTAACGAAGTATAAAGTCATTAATAAGAATTAACAATTTTATACTTAACATGTTAATTAGAATGATAACAATCCTTTATTGTGTAACAACAACTACACAAAATATGATTTATAATATTGGAATTTCATTTTCTGAATTCTATATAAGATTTAATATGATTATTTAGATTGATTAACTAAATCCCCTAGCCAAATTAAAATTAAAATTTAATGTTTTAGCTTAAACTCTTTCTTCAATCAAAAATGCTGATGGTTCAACCAAAAGAAGTTATTGTGTCATATTGCATATTTAACTAGTTACTATTTAAGGTATTTTTTAGCTTGCAGAAAAAAAAACTACAATAAAGACATTATACGTACAGTAGAAATTCTACTCCAATTTGATATAATTTCTGTTGAGTGGCGGACCCTAACGCCGCGTATTGTCTAAGTAGCGCGTAGTAGGTTATCAAACTCACAACTTTGTCTAATGTCAAACATTATTTAGGTAATTTTTACTACTACATGATATGTATTTTTTGAGATTTTAAATATAGAAATGAAATATTAAGTGCTTTATCACACATTATTCAAACAAATAAAAGTATTCATAATTTTAAATACCTTTAATAGCTTTTGGCAGCCTTTATTTAAAATAAAATCTTTATTTTGCTAAATTTTAAGAAACAAAATTTGTATAAAGTGTTGTACTTTTTCACTCCGCTGACTGGGAGTCGAACCCACAACCTTTTACAGTCACACGCTTTTTTATCTATATGTACCTACATATTACACATATCGAAAGGTAAGGTATTTTTTTTTATGTTTTCATAACCCCAATAAGTAAAATATATATTTTTTTTCAATTACTTCTAAAATTAATTAAGAACTAATCAAAGCATATAAATTTATATAGTAGCCAATAAAATATATAGAAATTAGTTGTCGATGTCAACAACCTAGCAACTAATTCATTTATACCTATACCTAACACCAATTTCCTCTACATCGCAATAAAATTTATGAAGGCTCTATTTTAAACTAAATTAAGAATGTGATGATCATTAAAATTTCTACCGTGAGAGTGTAATAAAACTAAAATAGTGAGCGAATTAAAGGTATGTACAGTTACTGTCATATTAGAGTACATCAATAAGTGTTGTATAGGAAATATAGAAAGTTTTATGTGTCTATATTATTATTTTAATTGCCTTAAATAAAGTTGATAATACAATATGAAGTCAATAAATTAAACAAAAATTTAACTAATCGATTTCTGAAACATATTTTAATGTAATTGACATCAGGTACCATATAGATGTTTAAAAAAACCTTTCTTAAACTATTTAAGAAGAAAATGGCGTAGGTACCTAGTTGAAATGTGCCTAACAAAATACAGCTTCACGCTTTTTCCCCATAGCAGGCAGACATAATCTAGTGTTAAGACTCCGTTCGTATTTGCGACATAGCACGTTGAGTGGCAGATCGCCACACTTATTCTTACCAAAGCGAGAAAGAGAGAATAATTTGAATACAATCATTTCCATTTATTTAATGATCGAACTCACTACCAGTTAGATGCTGTGCGCTGTAACTGCGCGATATAAGTAGAAAATTATACCAGTATATCATTATCGATGATTGAGAGGCTAATTGGTCTAAACTCCATTTTTTGCGATATTGAGTTATATATTTGGAATCAGCGAATTTATCTACGTCTTTTGAGATCGGTTTTAACTTTCTGAGCACTTTTTTGGCGCTTGAACCCAACAGTTACTTTGCCCTCATTTAGAAGCCCATTGTATCAACCGACATAGAAATCACTATATTATTCTTCCAATTTCATACAACGGTGGGGAACGGAGTGTCTTAACACTAGGTTCCCTCTGCCTACCCTGCTGTGTGCGAGATGCAGCGTGAAGCTGATAAAAGAAATCATACAAGAAAATTAATCTATAACAGAAAAAAATATCGTGAATTTATCGTCCTAGTATTTGTTCATCAAGACTTGCGACATACCGCGACTATCAATTCAGGTCCGAGAGTTACAATCGCGTCGAATTACAACTAAGCGAAACACATTTACAATAATGAAGCATCTAAACACTATGTTTAGTGCGCTATAACAACCGAATCACGTTCGTTTTTCAGATGGCAGCTGGACAACGGTGACGAATAACATCTGAGTACAACCATGTGAACGAGATTTACGATCAACTACATAAGTTAGCGCGAAGGGCGGAGCTAGTAGGTAACTATAAGTATCTTAAGCGTGCAGCCAAACATAAGACGCTTGCTCGTGTGCCCTATATTGTTATATTATGTTTCGAAGCCAGTCATGGAGCAGGCGCACAAACGTGTGATTGTAAGCGCAACCGGTTGTGGGTTCAATTCGAGGACACGAAATATTTATCCTCGCTCTAGTAACGAGGCAAAGACTGGCAATGCCTCCAAAATTCAGAAGTGTCTGAATGGGAACGGAGTGGCTTAACACCAGGGTTCCAGGTTCCCTCATCCCACCTATGCTATGTGAAATATAGCATCCCTACATACATTTGCCTTTTAAATTAAAGGTAATTTAAAAAAATTCTATATTATTAGATTTTTAAAAACATTAAACTTAACTCAAATATCGTATCGTATTATTATTACAGTAAAAACAATGCCATGAGAATTTATGAGTCCTAATTAGACTTCTTGTTTCGCGAATCAACTCTATAGTCACTGAAACTAATTATTAGTTCTCTGTGAACTTTTTATCAGCCGCTCGAACAATGGGAACGTGACTGTACTAGCGATCTCACTGGCTTTATTATAAGAGCGTCCACCACTGTCCACTACCCTTTTCAGAAAGAAGCAAATACATCGCCTTCCTCGTATCTTAACGGCCGGCCGTACACGATAAGTAAATGCCAATGCAATACATATGTAAATTATCTTAAAACAACTATCAAATTGAAATTGTCTTCAATGAGGCTCTATAAAAATAACAAAATTTCCAATATGCTTCGACTGCAATATTGAGTAGGTATATTTACAGCCGTTATTACATCGGCGCCGACTCCTTATCAAATTACCTAAGTAATATAAGTATATATTCTAAAGAGCTTGTTTTGGTACCGAAAGAAATGTACGCTTTCTCAAAAAATATATTGTAAAGAATATAACAAAAATGTTATTACTATCTTTTTAAATGTCATTCATAAAAAAATTATGACAAATATTGGTAAAGCGTTGTGATTTGTTGATTTCTGGGTGTTTTTAATACTTACATTATGCACTATGCTAATGTAGAGTATGGTATTATTAATATCGTTAAATAAATTTTTTATTAAAGGAATACTAATTAACACATTTGTCTTTTTATTTTTTGCCTGCAAAATATAAAAAATTATGAAGGAATTTTAATAATTTAAGATCTTGATATCAGAGTTTTTAGTAACTAAGACTTGCAAAGCAATTAAAATGTAAACAGACCTCCGTGTTAATAAGGACAATAATAAAAAGCTTCTTTTAATTTTGAAACACACCGCAATGTACAGTATTCATTTGTATAGCGTTTAATTTCTTTTCCTATAAAACTTTAGTTACAACATAAAACGCAGGAAGTTATGCGGAGAAGCTAACGCCATCTGTTAGCAACAAACGAAATGACCAAGACAAACGCCTGCTTGCTTGGTGATTTTGACAGAGACATCTCTTGATATTTTTTTCTTAACAGGATTTAAGTCTTTCTCATAATCAAAATAAAAGGTGATCTACCATCTAAAAAATGTATTGTACAACAAATATGAACTGATGAAAATTTTTATATATAAAAGGGATTAGCTAGAAATAACTAACATGATTATCTTTTAGGTTCACCAAGAATAGTATACCTGGACTGTCGCAGGTACAGGAGCAGGCGTAACCGCCCACGGAGCCTTATGCCAAACACGTCGTCTATTATTTTAAACAAAATATAATCTGGATATGATGGTATCTAAATTATTAAGGAATATTAAGGAAAAGCTGTCGTCGCATTATATCTAACAGCTTCTTAGCATGTAGGTTATTGTAAGAATGTACTATTTATAAAAAAATACTATTAATATATTTTTATATCTTGTTATTTACATAATTTCCACGATCTCTATTTACATAAATTAAATTAGCTTCACGCTGTATCCCGCACACAGCAGGGTAGGCAGAGGGAACCTAGTGTTAAGACACTCCGTTCCCCACTTTCTGCCGAATTTTGGAGGCATTGCGTGTTGAGTGGCAGAACTTAACGCCGCGTTTTGCCTCGACACCAGAGCGAAGAAATGGAAATATAAATTTAAGTAAATATTTTATCTCCTCGAGTGGGGATCGAACCCACAACCAGTCGGTTTTACAGTCACACTTTGTGCCACTGCGCCACGACTATTTACATGATTTTTTTATTATGTGTACCTTTTTAGTTCTAATGTAATTTTGATATAGAATATATCGACTGTTATTAAAAGCACGCAATAATCCTAACCACAATTTTCTTTCACCTAAAGTTCATTGCTAAACGTAAACATATTATTTCTTTCTTGAAGCATATTATTTCTTTCTTGAAGTAAACTATTTGGATCCAAAAATTAATAATTAAATAAATTATGAAAGACGTAAAAATTTTAACTCACGACAAAAAAGTAATTCAAATCAAATCAGCTTTACGCTATGTGTCCTGCCTACCTAGTGTTAACACCCCGTGCCCCACGAATTTTGGAGGCATTGCGCGTTGAGTGGTGGAACTCAACGCCGCGCTTCGCCTCGACACTAGAGCGAAGAAATGAAAATATAAATTAAAATAAATATTCCATTTCTTTGAGTGGAGATCGAACCCACAACCAGTCGCGTTTTGCAGTCACACCCTTGTACCCCTTCGCCACAACTGGCCTCTTACATTTTTGACGCACAACTTTTTTATAATAAAATAAATGAATGGATTATATCGAGATTTACCATATATACCTACTACACAAATTAGCATAATAGATGACCACATTTGACATACATAACCTTTAACGTTAGATCTTAGATCTACACACTGACAGATGATGAATTAGTTGTGTTTTTCTAACCATTCAGTGTCAATTCAATCTTATCAATTTAAATATCTTACTAAATGTGAACTTAAATAAATACACCCGTTAAGGCAGATAGAAAGAGCCTTATGTCAAAATACTCTGTTTTTCCCTTCCTGGTAAATTTTATAAAAAATCCCAATGCCGCTACGCTAAAATAAATGGTATTGGAATATTAATAATTCTTACACTATCTTAAATTAAAAACTGTGTATTTGCTAAAAATAACAACAACATTTATTTTGTGACACATACAAAATTAATTTGATACTATAAAATGTATTAAAAAATTGTGATATTAAAATCAACTCCCTTAATTGGTCAATTAAACTCAATAGTTAATATTATTACTATGGAAGTAAATTTCTAATTAGTAAAATCATTTTAAAATAATGGTAATAAATAGATAATAGTATAGATAATATATAGGTAGAATTGGATTGTCAGTTGTAATTGGTAAATAAATATATATATATATATATATATATATATATATATATATATATATATATATATATATATATAGGTAGAATTGGATTGTCAGTTCATATTTATTTTCAACTAGCGACCCGCTGGCAGCTTCGCCTGCTTGAACTACATAATTAATAATTTACCATTCTGTGTAACTTTCGTGTTCCAATAATAACATAACCATTATCATACAAATCCGTTGGGTCGTTCTGAGACTATCGTGAACAAACGCACAGACAAACAGACAAATCATTTAAAAATCATTGTTTTTGGTTCTATTACATTATTAAATGACACCAATAACATTTTTCTTATATATCTTGCATGTACAGACACTGACTCCCCTTCTATTTTATTATGTTTTCTAATCTTAGTGTAGAATAACATTTTAGAAATCTAAAAATTATTTATATTTGTATTGCACTACTTAGATGTTCTTTTTATCAAATATGCTTATAGTTTTGCAGATATTACGTACAATATAATATTAACCTTGCCCAGGGCAGCCACAAGGTGAGGTCAGGGGCCCTGGGCACTAGTTCTATGTGCCCTTAAGGTAAAGGCAGGGATCCTGGCTTAATCAGTAAAAGTCAACTGATATACAATCTAAAATGTATGTACCTAAAAGTAAGTACCTATTATATGTCTGATACAGGTCCTTCACAAACTACTAATGTGTAAGTAATATTTGAAAGTAAAAAATTATAAGTGTTTACGTCTACTATAATACAAATTGCAATTCCTTTGTACACATTATGCATAGTAATGAAGAATAATATCATATAGAATACTATTTATATTGTTGCCGCAAACTTTTACAGTAATCAAGAGTTAAAATTTATTAACTAGGTACGTTTAGCTTTTAAAGTTATACAATATATTTTATATATTATACATTTTATATTAAATGTTATATATTTTTTCAAAAGATGTCAGTGAAACACTGCTGAAAATATTTTAACAATAATAAAAAATATACAGAATGTGAATACGAGAAGCTTATACTTTTAATTAAATGCTTTTATTAAAGGTTCGACTAAGATACTCGTAAGTGAGGCCCGCGCCCAAGAGCGAGTCTCCGAGAGAAAGTCAGCAACGCCCTGTTATGGCGGTGTTTCTCATTCCTCAGAAACTTTTCCCTTTATTATACAAATAAAAGTGATTCTTATAGATATAATTTTAAGGTATAAATTTAATATATAATATATTAAATTATTTTCTTTTACGTTTTATTTAAAAACAATATTTTTAAAAATGCTACTTAAAGAGAATTGAAGTATATATTATATGCATACATAAAGTGTACGTCAGATAAAAAATGAACAAAAAGTATTTAGTAAACATCGGAGTCTAAGTGTAAAGTTTGGTCTAATATGCGAGCGCATGCGCATCACCACAAGAGTGTGACCTATCCTCGGCGCGCTAAGCAAGGTCACGAACGCGCGTGCGACTCAGTCGTGACCCGCTAGCGTACTACAATACCACAATAACGCAAATTTCACACCACACGAAGTGATTCTAGAGTTCATTATCATTTGTAACCTCTTTTGAAACTGTCTTATGCTATGTACTATGTAATAACGTCGTTCAAAGTCTTGGCGTTCATTTATATGATGCGATTTGATTATATTCGAGCACAGGACTGCAATGGCTTCGATAAAGAGCTCGTAGGGTCTACCTTCATCTACCTCTAGTTTAGTATAAAATATAAACTGTTACACCGCACGCTTACTGCAAATAGCAATATTCTGAGATCATAGTTGACTTGTAAATAGAAACTTTGCAGAAATATAAATTTTATAGTTCGTTTATATAGTTTAATTCATGCTAATTCCACGATAGTAAAATATTGTATTATGTTATTGAACCTTACCCTATCAAAAAAAAATATTTAAATATATAACAATAAAATATAATAATTCCAAACACAGTTGATAGAATGTTGTTTATTTCAATCATATACAGATTTTTACTTGTTATCAGCTTCGGTCTTAGGTAGCTGCTTATAAATAATAGTATTGTAAACAAGCCTGTATAAGATCTAGACTATGAGCAATTTTGAAGTTTCGCACACCTTATGTAAAACCACAGAAGTACAGTAGTAAATTAAGAGGAATAATGAAATACTGCTTTAACAATCTTTAACGAAAGTTGTTAAGCGTAATGAGCATTTTCCATTGATACATAAAAATTGAAGCCCTGGAACATTTTATGAAGTACTCTATTAGTTTAGCTTATAAGAAAAAATAAAATACTGCCTAAACAAAAGTTGTTCAGCGTGGTAGCCTTATTCGTGGACATAAAAAAAATATCTCGAACATCTGAAGAAGAAGCATAATAGTGCAACTTAAATATAATATAAGAAACATAAAAATATACAAATTTAAGATCTGGAACGTATAACGTGAGACCGTAATAGACTTAAGGAAATGGCATATTAGCAAAATTTGTTAATTTGTAATTTTTAAATGGTTAAGTTCTCGTTTGACAAGTTAAAACTGTTGAAAATTGGAGCTTTCGTTGTGGCTGTGCGTGGAGTGGTTTTAAGTGTGATTTCCACTAGAAGACATAAACAAAGTGCGGCGTTGAGTTTCACTCAACATGGGCGGCAATTGTTAGAAAATATTTTTAATCCTATTCATATTTAATTATTATTATTTGTATCTTTTTTCTTGTTGCCAGCTTTAAAACGATAAATGAATAGTAAATAATCAAAAAATTATTAAAATTAACTATCAAATGACAAATATATATTTCAACATACATTATTTAAACATAACTGTTAAGTTTACAAATATTTTAGTCATATAATATTTCACAGATGAAATACTTATTAGTCATATAATATATGACTAAAGTATTTAAACTGTGAAATATTACATTTGTTCATTTATTTTCAAGAAATTATTTAAAATCACCCACTGTGCTTGAATATGTGTACTCGCACACATATTATTAATATTAATAATTATTTAATTATTTATTTAAAACGACAATTTTAATGGAGTATTAATACTCGTAATAATAATAATTAGTCTTACAACGGCTTTGGTAATTAACGTGTTTCACTGCAAGTTTATGCAGATAGAAAGAAGTTGAAATAACAGTTAATTGCATTGTGCCTTATATGATAGTAGAAGAGCTGACCAAGAATGGGATACATTATTCAAGGGGATCATTTACATCGCAGTACAGCAGACGTGGTGGACTGCGACTCCTTGTATGTAGTCAGTGGCGCGCTCGGCACTTATTGTGACACGAAAAAAACATACCATATCGTACGAACTTTTTCTTAATATGTGTATAAGCAGTAAATTCTTCCAGTGAGCACTACAAGAAACTGTTTATTCTGTTGCAGTCCGTTCGATAAAAAATCGTAAGATAATTATGAGATGCCGAGATATAACTTATCCCACGTACACCGAAATCCTTCATTCAAAACAATAAAAGGTTAGAGTTATTTTTATAAAGCGTAAACCTGACCATCTCGGTGAGTCGACCAATTAAAAAGGCTACGATATTATACTTAATGAAGTAAATAAAAATATATTCGCTTCTAGCCATCTTGAAAAACTAAATTTGTATGCGTTTATCGATTTAAAAATAATTAAAGCATTAATTAAAGTATTGTTATTGCAACTGCAGTAGGTTGTTGGTTTCGATTAAGTGCAATAATTACATTGGCATCCGAAAACACGGTGCGACGTGAGTGAGAGGCACGCCCTTGTGGCGGTAAGTCCTTGCCGCAATGTCGTCGTTTTCGGCCCCCGTCCAGTCGTCCACGCACCCTGCGAGACTGGTGAATGTGCAGAGTAACGACACCAGCGACCGCCTTCGATATCGCATAAATTACGCAGTTCACATAAGAAACGTACATTAAAACGTGTCTTTCCTTATGCACAAAAATTATTAATCGTATTTTTTTTATCTATGTGTATGTACTACAAAGAGGAAAAGAACATTCATTTTTTTTTATTGAAAAACAAAAACTTTATTATAGATAGGTATGCGGTAAATATACGAACAAATTCAAAGTACATTTAGTTACATTTGTATTATTAAAACGATTGAAATTTAGTATATTAACTGAACTATTTCATACAAAGGAACACTGTTTACAAATATTTTTTGTAAACATTTGCATTTTGCTTCCTTATGAACACATTAAATGATACGTAACTAAAATTTTGACATTTGAAGTAGGTACATGTACATAGACTCGTACTGTAATTTTGCAATATCCTTAATTAAATCAATATAAATCTAGAAGTTAATTCTGGTATAAATTAAACACCATATTTATCATAGATATTTATGTATTATAAATAATTTCATACACACCTATACGTACTTTAATTTAAAATGTAAAACGTCATTAATCAATTATAGACGATGTGAAATAATAAAAAAATAAAATAAATTGTTTATTTTAAAAGTAAAATCTTTTTTATCCTCCCCGGTAAAATATAAAAAACCGATAGATAATAGATTACATCGTTGTATAACATAAAAATGTTTATCTTCATCAAGAAGTTTACTATAATTTGAATTTCAAATCATTCTATAATCAATTCAAAGTATATTAACAAAAACCACGAACCAAATGCTAATAATATTGCTTAATCGTTAAGAAACCAATCTTTTGTGAGCGACTAAATATGAATCATTTGTCTCTTATCTCACTATTCCTTATTTTGTTATCGTTAAATTAACATGGAAGGAATTTAATTTAGTAAAAAATAAGGAAAAAATATTTTAAACAAAGCATATCTTCTATCCGTCATTATTTCATTATGGAAATTTTTCATTAAAATATTTATCGATAGTTAGTTTTAGCAACATAAGGTTCATACCTGTGTATATAAACATATTATGTGAGTAAAAACGAATGAACTCAATATTAAAATGTTGTGCAGTAAATATATCGAATCGAATTATAAAATTGAACATTCATAATTTTATAATAAACTTATGTACATGGCTAAGCTAGCCTTGTTGACGACAGTTTGTCTCAGTCGCACACGTTACGTCTGTATTCTCTGTCTTCTTCTTACTAATAAGCACGATATACATACACAAGACGCACACTATGACACGCTTACAAGTGTGCGGTCATGTCAATGCGATGAATAAACAGTTTCTCCGATTTTACGATTCAATGATTACAGATACCTATCTATGCAAAGTTGGTTAATGATTTTGAAATATTAAGTGATATTACAAAATAACAAAATTATAATAAATAGAAAAAAAAATACTCTTCCTCGCTCAGCTAAATATCCTGTGTAAGATTATTTTTCTTAATAAGCTATAAAGTATCTGACAAAGTGCTGTTTAACATAACATATACATATTTTATATAATATAATTACATATTTGTAAAACATAATAATTGAAAAAAACACATCTGCAAAGTATGCGTGACGCTTTATATAAAGTGAAATATCCTTGTAGAACTTTAGTTGAAATAAGTAGATACTATTATTATTAAGAAATTTATTTATACAGATAACATGTTAATTATATCTGGTGCATTTAATTTCTTATATGGATTAGTATCCTGCACAGTATATTAAAATGAATAGTTTAAAATGGATTCACTTTTTGCCCAAGCAAAACAATCATTTGCTAAAAATATTTCATAATATTTTCATAATATTATGAAATAATATTATATAATAGCAATTTATGTTTTTTTTTAACACTGTAAACTTATTTACTCTTTATTGCTGTTATAGCGTTTTAAACATTGTGAAGACCACATAAGCCTAAAAATTGATACTTTATCTGGATCTTACTCTGGATCTCTAGCATACTATTTCTACCAAACGTAGCGCAACACATTATAATGACAACAGAGCCTATACATTTAATTAATGTATATCTTAAGTATATTTTCCTTTAATAGCTCACGCTGTCATTTAAAGCATAAAATAGTGAATATAAGGATAGTACCCACTGCTTAATAATAAAAAATATGTTTGGTTAAGGAAATCCAAAATTTTTTACTACTATCAAGGAAAGTCTCTGTTTTTTTAATCGTGTGGGAAATTTAATAAAACTGAGAGATTATTTAACGTTATTAATAATTAAATAACTGTTATATTTTAAATGCTAACTACCAAGGGTGTAAATAATTATTTTCAATAAAAATTGCATGAAGTTATATAAAATAATAGACAAATGGATTAAAATCTAAGGCGCCGATTATCATGAGATTCTGACCACAGAGAGATACCTAAACATAAAAAAGGTTGCATATCGCTATGAATAATTAATAAGGTTTGGCTAAAGCTCACGCAATTTGAAACGTAGTGTAGTATGACATAAAAATGAATTTCAAACGTATTCTTAAAAGAGGCTCCTTTATAAAATGGTGATGCCTTACAATCCCAAGCTTCGATATAAGATAATAAAATGGATATGTTGTTCTTGTGCGGTTCTTATTAAACACGATTTTCATTATGTAGAATTAAAAATGTTTTAAGGGAATAATTATTTATTTATATATTTATAATTTTTTGTAAGTGTAGGTACTTACAAAAAAATATAAATATATAAATAAATAATTATCGTTATAATAATATTAATATTTTTATAGTAAGTACTCCTTTATAATTTATCAAGCTTGCAGTCTGTTTGTTAAATAACATGCTATACTAATAATTAATTATATTTTAATATAATAAATATAAAATATGTGTAGCAAGTAGCAATAGCAATCAGTAGGTATATTAAATAACATATTAATTGTAATATTTCTCTTGATATATGTACAATATTATACTTTACTTATTATAAAAATTATAATAATAAACCGAAATAAAATTATAAATTTACATTATATTTAAAGCTAATCCATACTATTCTAACGTTCCAAAGAAATTTTATCCCCCGTAGAGATATCTGTCGGACGCTGCCGCTTCGCTGCCTACAATATGTGCTTAATAGTGTGTGCATGTGTATGTACGTGTGTGTGTGTGCGTGTGTGTGTGTACGTGTGTGTGTATGTGCATGTGTGTTTAGCTACAAGCATGTGATGGGAAATGAACCCTTTACGTGAGGGAAACCGTTTTTTTTATTTGCACTCGGACAGCGGTATCAGGTAGAAAGGATGATCGTTAATTTTTAAAGGACACACTGAACTTTGTGTTTACCCACACGGTCAGTATCAACTCTCATATACTTTTAAAATGGGTTCTTTTTTTATTTTTCATGTTAGAGTCATATAATATATGCTTTATATTTATACAATCTTTATTGTTAATATTAGCTTAAGCCAAAAAATACGAATGTAGCAACCTGCAGATAGTTTCGGGAATAAATCGAGCGCGTTGATGTCTTTTGTTCAAGTTTTTTACACCTCGCATTATTCAATATTTATAAGTAATGATTTTAGTCCCCATTGGGCATATATACAACTAACTTATTATCCATAGATTATAATTTTCGAAAACCGAATTATACAACCGAAATTTATATAACGTTTATGATTTCTAAAAAAGCAGTTTACAGACTAAATAATTACATTAAATAATGATCAGGCCGAGAAGGCAACCGATAGTAAACTCAATTCGAGGGCTCGCTGCGGCGAGTGCGGAGCAATAAAATAAGACTCCGTTGGGAAGCGGGAGGCTGTTGCTGGACCACGCCTCAAGTTATACGCAAATAGAACTCTCATATTAAAACTTAAAATAATATAGAAAAAACCTATAAATGAAAAAATATTCTATTTAATGTAATAAATATATTTTATATTTATCTATTTTATTTTTAAAATATAATTCATTATTAAAACAAAGCTGCGTGTGTTACATATCCGCTTACATCTCTTGGCTGGGACCGCAGATCAACAAAAACTCATCATTAAAGTCTCAGAGGCGCGGCGGGTGAGGCAGCACAGCCTCTCGCTCTGCGTCCTAAACGATTCAGTCGACTTTTTATCACTTACCTACCAATCCATATCGAGTTTATTTATACATTTTTACTTAGAACCTTTTTTTATTTTATACATCCTTATCATTAATACCTGCACGCCGTATAATACTATTAGTTGGATGCCAATTATGACTTCAGTAATCTAACTTTACCTCAGTTATAGCTCTACTCTATCTTAATGGAATAAATTTCGACACGGTATTCCAATTATACCAAAAATATGAAACAATTAACTGTTTATATAAGTTAAAATTTTATCTCTTTCGACGTCATATGTATAAAAATATCACCAAAAAACACAAAGAGAATTTTGGCTTCCTTTTATAGTTTTAACTAAAATAATATAACACACTATCACGTATTGTCAAAAACATCAACATAAATATTAATCATATGAAAAATTATAATATTACTCCCTTTTTGAATTTAATTAAAATTCATTAATAATATTCTGTAGCCTAGGTACTAGCTCTCTACTCAAAGGTCTAAGTTCCGATGCATATCGGAACCTAAGTTCCAATGCATAAAGGAACCTAAGTCCCAATGCATATCGGAACCTAGACGATTGTCTATAGATAAATACGTTATAATATATTATAATAACAATAAACATCTGAAAGTAGAAAGAAAATAATTTGGCTCCAAGTAGGTACGTTATGACTTAGAAACTCGAGCGTTAGTTAGCACCAATGTCATAATTAATTTCTGGCGTATGTCTGACACGTTAACGTAAATGAAACCTCACCTGAGTTCAGTTTTTAAGAAATATTGACATAAGTTGTTGGTTATTTTATGAAATTGGTCTTTTGTTCACGCTCTACGCTTACATACATATATATTTACAGATTTGAAATATAATGACCACTGAATAGATACGATACTATAAAGAAACGATAGCAAAATCTTCCCAAATAATTATTTAGTAGAGTAAATTATAATGAGTAATTCAAATCATGAGCGGGGATCGAACCCACAACCAGTCGATTTTACAGTCACACTTTGTGCCCCTGCGCCACGACTGGCCTCTTTCATCAGTAATTGTATTACAAATTAATAATTATATAAACATGTATAATTGTGTAGGTTTATATGTATATATCTGCAAGCGCTGTAAATTTACCATGCAAAAACAACCTTTTAGTTATGTCAAGAGTGGTTCATCATTCTGTATTTACCTTGCGTAGTCGTAAGTGATATTAACCTCAAATTATGAATGACAAGCACGTGGAATCTACTACGTGGATTAACTTGGTTCTTTAACTGTTAAGTATATTATATTAATAATGTTCTGTAACTTTTTTAGTGATGTAATCAATATAATTACAATCAATTTAAATGTAGATATTGTGAATTTAGATAGTGTTAGTTTAAAACATGTTACGTGTGACATGTGAAATAATAAATATTCCATGAAAAGTCGTAATTGAAACATGTTATCAAATAGGACATTAATTAATTACCTATACTTATTTATTTATTTATTTTTATCAGCTTCACGCTGTATCCCGCACACAGCAGGATAGGCAGAGGGAACCTAGTGTTAAGACACTCCGTTCCCGACACTATACTTATTATTTAAACACGATTTTGTATGTTCATTGATGGCATAAATGAATACAATAAACAATTACTCTTTATGAACGTGAACTATAACCAGATAGTAGGTACAATTTGCGCAATTTTCATCTACCAGTAAAGTAAAACTGATATTGAAGTTTTTTATAATAGATATTTATATAAATTTCAAAATATTTGTAGTAATTTAAAATTTTTTTTTTATTCTTAACAGTGTGCAAATCACCAAATGAAATATAGTAATCAATCCTACAATAGTTTGATAAATGTGGAAGTGTGTAACTATCAAAGCATAATTTAAAATTTAGTCAAATCAAATCAAATCAGCTTCACGCTGTATCCCGCACACAGCAGGGTAGGCAGAGGGAACATAGTGATAAGACATTCCGTTCCTCACTTTCGGCCGAATTTTTCGAGGCATTGCGTGTTAAGTGGCGGAACTCAACGCCGGACTTTTGCCTTGGTGCCAGAGCAAAGAAATGAAAATACTAAGAAATAATAATTAATTGCCTCGAGTGGGGTTCGAACCCACAACCGTCGCGTTACAGTCACACCCTTGTGCCACTGGGCCACGATGGCTTCTTTAAAATTTAATGTTCCTAATATATATTTTATTAGATGTATTTAAGTTCACATAAATAGTTACTCAGTTCACATAAATAGTCACATAGTGAGTTGTTTATATTTCTATGAGTATAAACAACGTAAAACACAAATAACAACAGAGCGGAATTTCCGATAAAATATTAAATGAAATAATATCCTCTTTTAATTCCATCATGTAATAATTGTCGAGGCCGGTCGTGGCGCAGCGGCCCGAGGTGTGACTGCAAAACCGACTGGTTGTGGGTTCGATCCCACTCGAGGAGATGAAATATTTACTTAAATTTATATTTCCATTTCTTCGCTCTGGTGTCGAGGTTAAGCGTGGCGTTGAGTTCTGCCACTCAACACGCAATGCCTCCAGAATTCGGCAGAAAGTGGGGAACGGAGTGTCTTAACACTAGGTTCCCTCTGCCTACCCTGCTGTGTGCGGGATACAGCGTGAAGCTAATTTATTTTTTATTTTTATTTAATTTATGTAATAATTGTAAAAAAAATCTATATTATAGTATTTTTAGAATGTTGCCATTATAACTATGATAAAAATAATAAAAAAAAGTTATGTAATTTTAATTATAATAAATTAAAATTACACTCGTGTAGGTAATATTATAATTTTTGAAATGAATATTGTTATACCTATTCTTAACATTTAATTTCAATAAATTTATGCTTTTATTAATTGCTTGTGTAATTTTATTATTGAGTAGCGACCCGCTCGCGGCTTCGCCCTCCTGAACAATATAATTAATAATTTACTAATTTGCATTAATATCTGTACTTATATTGAAAAATGATGCAATTTTGTTGAACATTTTTTAAAATATTTTTTTTTATTTATAAGTCGATTGAAAACAAACACTAAATGTTAAGGGAAGCTTTCCAAAATACAATAGTGAAAACTGTAGTAAACCGTTTCTGAGATTAGCGTGCACAAACCCACAAACTGACAAATTTTAAAAATCATTGGTTTTGGTTCAATTACGCCATAAAATACCGCCGCCTATAGCTTTTTATATAGCTATAGACTGTCTTTCTAATGAAGAGAACGAATCGAAAACGAAGAGAACGAACTATTTAAAACAAAATATTTTAATTTTAAAATATACGCGTAATTAAATATGATGGCTGAAAACGATGATTGAAGGTGGCTATGGTAACCACAGAGTGCAGAGTTGCCGGAGTTAGCCGGACACGCTCTCGCGGCAAGTTCAAGGTGAGCACGTCGCTCCACCCACACGCGCCGCTCCTAGCGAGCCCGCAACCGTTACTTCGAACACGGCCAGAATGGACCTCCGACACGAATCATAAAATATACACATAGGTAAGAATATCTCTCACATCACCGAATGGCTTATTTAAAATTAGATCTCTCTGCCACTACATACAATTGCACTTCACGCAAAACGTAAGCACTGTTAAAAAGAAAATTATACTGTACATACAAAGTTTTTTCGATTGTTATAGTCTAAAATGTTTATTAATTTGAAAAAAAATTAATAACCCTTAAATAATTCGTCAAAATTTGAATTGGTACTTTGTCATATCATTAAAAATATAGTCAGATTAATATGTACAAACAGTTATTACCTGGGTATTGTAATGACTTGTCCGAGTTCATCAGCTAGCACCAGAACTGTGCCCTGTCCAGGGGCACCCACCACCACAGAAACGCCTCCGTCCACTAACTGTCCCGCCCCACTAACTAACTGTCCATCTTCAATTTGACCGCTTATCATCTCCACTCTTTTTTGATCAGGTGTTGTAGTGTATATGACAGTTTCTTTATCATCTTCATA
This sequence comes from Heliconius hermathena, assembly GCA_013403705.1. Classification (NCBI taxonomy): domain Eukaryota; kingdom Metazoa; phylum Arthropoda; class Insecta; order Lepidoptera; family Nymphalidae; genus Heliconius; species Heliconius hermathena. The sequence continues at coordinate 998,442 of JAAIXJ010001804.1, forward strand.
AATAAGATCTATTGGAGTTTTCTCATCAATAGACTCCATTCCTTGATCGTATACATCTGGTTGTACAGGGACTTTATTATCAGGAGCATAAGCGGCAAGCTCATGAGGGGAGTGGCGGTACGAGTGCGCTTCAGGTGGATATCCATCGTCAGAATCCATCTCCACCTTGTGGGGATAATAATCATGTGCAGGTTGAACTGGGGTCATCGTAGCAAGAACAGCATGAGCGGGCGCAGGCGAACGTGGCGCAGAGGGCGGCGACGCGGCAGCTCTGGGGGTGCGCGGGCGCTCCTCGCATACAGTAGGTTGAGGCGACGCAGACATGACGCCGCACTGCTCTCCCACAGTGACGATTTCAGGATTGCGGAGGCGCCTCTACAGAGCGCCCCGCTCTACTCTTGAATACTCCAACTTTGTTAACTGAAATATACATTCCTCAGAGCATTCCATATTTTGAATATATGTATAAGCTAATAAGTTGGCTCCATTTGAATGACGTGCTCGTTTTGCCGAATTTTTAAATTTCTTTCATTAACTTCGTTAAACAGTGATGAAATAATATTTCTTATAAGAAAATCAATGAAGAATGTTCCTTATATAAATATTATTCTTATGACATTGTGTTAGGTGAATTTAGTAAGCTATTATATAATAATATATCTAAGATGCTAACAATAGTATCAGCTGATTCAAGTCCAGTTAGAACAGAACAAGTATCCAGTGGCACCTGATTGGCGAGAAGTGCCCGAACTTGTTCAAGAACTGCACTGCTGAGGCGCGGGTATACAGCACCGGAGACCACCGAACGGTACAAACTGGATACACATTGTAACACTCACGTGCCCACTGAGGTTGCTCGACAAAAATATGGTCACAAACACGTAATTAAGAAATATATTCCTTTTAACGAAATCTCAACAAATTATAGTTATCGTAGTTACATTTTAACTAAACTATTGAATAATTTATTTTAATATTAAAAGTTAACGTCAATACGAACTCCATGGTTGCATGATATAATCGATTTCATTTTATCGTCAAAATACCAAAGTAATTTTAAGTTTTCCTGTCATATTTTAAAGCTTTCACGCAGTCATTAAAGTAGCGGAGGCTGAGAGGATCGTATAAAAGAGACAGAAAATTGAAAGCCTTCTTTGGACATATCATCTTATAAGTGCAAGCAGGATCGATATAAAGTTGTTCAGATCATACAAGAATTCGATATCTTAAGAGATACTTATTTTATGCTTGTTCTTTGTTTCAAAAATAAAAATCAATTAGTTACCGTATCGTAACTTATTATATAAAAAGACCGATTATAATATCAGTATTTCTTTACTATTTATTTTGACTGGTAAATAAAGAATAAACAACAAAAGAAACAATGAAAGTAGATTGAAGGTAGAAGTAAGCAAAATTATATTATATTATAGCTGATAAATATTTTATTAAGTAGAATAATAATGGAAAAATACTTAAGTTAGGTCTAACAACAATAATCTTTTAGTTCTGTTGCCGCGTTGGAGAGGGAAAAATAAAATGACAAAAAGGCTTCACCGCGAAGCTGGGTTGTCAATGTGTACACACTTACACACATTGACACATGAAGCTCGTTCAATATATCGATACAAGAACACAAGAAGTAACACACGTAATTCACTCACACAGTAAATACAAAGATAAATCGTATACTATCTCTTACTATGAGTGAATTGTTAGATACATATTTATTTTAAAAGCTTTGTTTGTAACAATTATTCACTTTGTTTGTTCGTGTATATTTGCGGTACTTTGATGAAACACAGGAAATAAATACGCCCGAATCGGTCAAAGCGTATACGTTAATATTATTTTCATCACTTCCGAAAAAAGGTAAACGAGCACGTCATTGTACTGGAGCGGCGGTCGGGGGCGGCGGCGGCGCGGCGCGCGTCGAACTAGTCTCGTGACGTCACGGCCCGCCCGGCAAAATTACAAAACCGGCCGGGCAGCCCGAGCCGCCGCGCGCCGCAGTGCGCCAGCGGGCACCGGGCACCGGCGCGCGGCGCAGTGACGAGCGCGCAGCCGACCGACCCCGACGCGCCACGTCGCGGCCGTACGTACTTGTGCCGTGGGCGGCGTCACGACGGCGGCCGGGCCGGGCGCGGGCGCGGGTACTCGAGCACGCGGCGAGCGGCGCTACGGAGCGCGGGCGCAGGTGCTCTGAGCGCAACAGCCTCCGCGCGCCGGCGCCGCGCCCGCCCGCTCCCCGCGCCGCCCGCGCCGCGCTCCAGCCTCGACCACGCACCAAAACGACGAATTTATCTTCCGTGCATGTTGGCCCTCCTACCCGAGGCTATGAGGACGTTACCCAGGATGCCCGTGTGATAAAAACTTATTATAATCATTCACCAATTATTTTGTCGTTTTTATATATATGTACATAACACTTTTGGTGTAAGGAATTTTGTTATTTTCAATATAATAAGACAAAGAGCGGCGCTAAGTTTCAATGTTTGCTACATTGAAACCCAACGCCGCTCTTAGTCTTTGCAAAAGTTAGAGAACGTCTTAATATTTTGTCTGCATACTTTGCGAAAAACTAAAAAAGAGCATGCACTGAAATCAAATTAATACTCTTCTGAGCATTTAGAAATCTTATTTTTCTAAACACACATTTGCTTAATTTGTATTGTTGCCCACTACATATTTCAAGTAAAAATTATGCCTTAACATCGAAATTTGCATTACTTATAATAAATAGTACGTGAATATATCATACGTTTTATAAATATTGAATATGAAAATTGTTGAAATATGAAAAATATTCATTTCCATAATAAAATAATACCTATACATCAAGCAGCACTTAGGTACATAATTACATCTAGTAGTCAAACATTTTATACTTATAAGTTATAAAATAAATAAAATAAATCAGCTTCACGCTGTATCCCGCACACAGCAGGGTAGGCAGAGGGAATCTAGTGTTAAGACACTCTGTACCCCACTTTCTGCCGAATTCTGGAGCCATTACGTGTCGAGTGGCAGAACTCAACGACGCGCTTAACCTCGACACCAGAGCGAAGAAAATGGAAATATAAATTTAAGCACAACCAGTCGGTTTTACAGTCACACCTCGTGCCGCTGCGCCACGACTGGCTTCAATACTGGCCTCTACTTATAAGTTATACCTGACAAAATACAGACCAAAGATCAAAACCATATCTTTCTTATTCATCTATTCACATTAAATTGAACGTTGAATTCTCCTACAAAATTAGTATTTTAATAACAAGTTTCGTGTTTTTTTGTTCAGCTTGCTGCTTGCTCGCCGTATCCTGCATTTAACAGGGTAGGCAGAGAGAAACCTAGTGTTAAGACGCTCCATTCCCCACTTTCCGCCGAATTTTTGAGGCATTGCGTGTTGAATGGCGGAACTCTTTGCTTTGCCTGTTACCAGAGCGACGAAATTAAACAATCAATAAATAATAATTCATTCCCCCAAGTGGGAATCGAACACACAACTGTCACGCCTACAGTCACAAAGTTGAACCACTGCGCAACGATGCGCCTCATATTAATGGGTTTAAGTATGAAATAATCTGTATCAATTTTAGGATTGTAGACCAACGAGAAATAAACTTATAAAAATATACAAACTAAAGTTTACGAGTGTATGTTTAGGTTTCTTTTTGTATGAAATGGACTACAAGTATAATTAAGTTAGTATTGGTTTTTTTTGTAATAAAATAGTCTTTTTTTGACAGAAGAACAACAAGTTTTTTATCTTTTGACGTACGGAAGCCTAAAAATATGTGTGTGAAGACGATAAATGAAAAAAGATTTATTTATTATTAAATGCCATCCGCAACTCTATTTGCGCGGTCTTTAGGTCCGTTGCCACATTCATTTAATTTACTATCCTTTGTCATTGAATCTTACAGCAAGTAGCCACAACCACCTGTAAACCTAGTGTCAGTCTTAATAAAAAGAAATTTAAACAATTATCAAGCTCAGAGGAGGAAATCAAACTCTTAACTATCGCAATGCCAATCAAACGCTGTCCCATTATTTATTTTCTCATCTAAGTCACTTTCGTGAACTTATATGTATGTATATATATATATATATATATATATATATATATATATTATAAAATATTTTAAGAGATATTTATATTTAGATAGTGATAATTGCATTTAATTCAGTTAAGCCATTTTTGGGACAAGCAACCAAATAAACATTACATTGATAAATTCCACCGGTAATATATCTCATATATCTTCCATGTACAGACAGCGGTGAGTTAGTTTTATTATATAAGGTCGGGGCAAAATTATTTTCGTATTGTTAATACAAAGGAATTACTTTTTAGGTATGATTTTTTATTTATTTATAATATGTACGTGCCGTTTTGATCGATGACTTCTTGCCATCTTATGAGTAGTCCCATGATCCCATTCCTGTAGAAATTTTGAGAATTTTGATAAAAAAAATCTGTCAGGTACGGTTCACAGTGTACTTTTCAGGTTAGCTTTATGCTTCCTAAAGAGTTCTGCAATGACCGAAACAGGTGGTAATTTGTTGGAGCAAGGTCAGGGCTATACGGAGGATGCATTAACACATCACAGCCAAGCTCTCCCAATATTTGCTGCATGGCTATAGATGGGTGCGGTCAGGCGTTGTCATGGTGGAACACCACGCCCTTCCTATTCACCAGCTCCGGCCGGTTTTTCTCAATAGCCTTTTTTAACTTCATCAGTTGGTGACAGTACACGTCAAAATCGATAGTTTTACCCGATGGAAAAAGCTCATAGTGGACGATTCCTTTCTAATCCTACCATACACATAGCATTACTTTGTTCCCAATCAGGCCGGGCTTTGTCACGGTCTGTGGGGTTTGTCCATGCTTCGACCATAATATTTTTCGCACATTGTTATCGTAAGTCACCCATTTTTCATCACCCTTAATCAACTGTTTAAGAAACTTTTCGAAATTGTTACATTTCGACAAAGAATCGCAAATGAAAATACGTTACTTTAGGTCTCAGTAAGATCATATGGTACCCAAATGTCAAGTTTTTCCTTGTACCCAGACATTTGTAAATGACGTAAAACTGTGTTTAAATCAACGTCCAGTTCTTCATCAATGTCATAGCTACTAATATGTCGATCTTGCTCCAGTTTCTCAAAGATGGCACTTATTTTATCTGTCCAGAATGAACCTTATCTTTCACAATCAAATTTCCAGACTTGAAACGCTTGAACCACAATTGTGCTACTCTTATTGATACCGCATTAGGTCCATAAACCGCACAAATTTTATTCGCAGCGTTCGTCGCAGTTTTACCTTTTTTGTAATAAAACTTTAAAATGTACATGTTGTTATTTTGCTTGATTGAAAAACAATTGAAAAATGGCGGGAACTAGTTTTTTTTATATTTATTGAATCTTCAGTAATATTACAAAATATTCGACTTTTGTCCCTCCCATACCAAACGCCAATTTCATATGTAAGGACATACATATCATCTTACAAACATTTAGTCTTGTTATTGTTATTTTGATTTATTTATAAAATTGGGAGTATTTTTTAATATATACAATTATATGATATTCGTCTGGGGGGCGCTGAAAGCGTATTTTGCTCTGGGCGCGAGTTACGCTCGTTACGCCACTGCTTCAGAATGTCACATTTAATGGTATTAAAACCAGCCAGTTACATTCAGTACAGGTAAAGAGGTTTGATTACTAATAATACATTATATTATAATCAAAATACGAAAATACTTTTGCTCCGACTTTATTATATAGCTTTTCAACAACTTTTGTTACGCTGAACGCTGAATTGTATGAACGCTGGTTTCACGCACTAAAACAAAATGCCGTGACTCACTGTCACGTTCCGCCTGGGCCGTGAGTGCAAGCGAGAGCGTGGTACAAGCGATAGAGAGGCACGATCGGCCTAATGTTCGGCTTGTGACACATCTATCCATTCATTGTTACTTGCAATTAAATAGCTCATTGTTACTTGTAATTAAAAAAATGTTTGTATTAACGAGTGCAAATTAATTTTAATTGTAATTGTATTTAACTTCTTCTTTGTATTATACAAAATAACCTCATAATTCAGTTATAAAAGTTCATTTCTATTCATAAAAGTTTTCTTATGATAATCACGTAAAATAACAATTTTTTAGAGTTTAACTAGACTAACTATGATTCTATCAAATGTGGCAGTTTTACGTATTAATTATAACCTACATTCTGCCTAGGTCTAATACCTAAAAACAAAAAATTAACTTAACCTTAATAACATAAACAAAGGTATATGAATTTCGACTTAGCTCGATGAGAACATATGGCGATGAGATACCATGCTGTGTGCAGGATACAGCGTGAAGCTGATTTTATATTTTAAATTAGGAATTATAGAAAGCTCTATAAATATGTGATATCTCACTCATTCGGAAGCTTAATCCTGTAGACCAGGGTTTCCCAACTTTTTCTTGATCAAAGACCACTTTTATATCATCCTTGGTAGCAGGGACCACTATGCATGTAGCTATGATAAAAGTTAACTGTGATAATCAAACAGAAACTTCGCCTCACCATCCCCAGTCATAAAATTAAAATCGTTCGCAGACCATATTTAGGCTTTTTTTGGGCCACTGGCTGGGAACCAGCGCTGTAGACAATAAGTACTTACTTATTGAATAAATTTAGAGACTTTTTCTAATTGCGATTTGTCAATTTTCAAATCACAACTATTCTAAAGAAAATTCATTATAAAAAAACGTGTATTTTAAAAATGATATAAATTTAAATAAAATTTTATTAAATCAGCTTCACGCTGTATTCCGCATATAGCAGGGTAGGAGAGGGAAGGTTGTATATTCCTCTATGAAAGTGTTTGAAAATATTAGAAAAAAACTATTTAAAAGTACGTAGCCCTTCCGAGTACACTATCAACACTACTATTAACAAATTAAATGCAGTTTTTTATAAAAATCCCTGTCTCGGAAAAATGTAAAAATTGATGCATTTATCAACGGCATCGGAAACTCTGCCTGAAGAGGTTTCTGCAGAAATCGCGCCAAATTTCGAATTCTGTCCAGTAACGTCAATTAGCGTTGAAAGGTTATTTTCAGGCTTGGAATTTATACTATAGGACAAACAAGCTTACTGCATAAAACCTGGAACAATATAATATATTGTCGCTTATTGTAACAATTATTATCATAGATAAGTGTAATTCTTATAATTTATCGTTAATTATATGTTAATATATAAATCTATTTCTAATAATAAATGTTGTTTTGATTGAACATATTTTGTGCATATTTCGCCCTATTTAGTGCATATATGCATGCATATTTTAGCATTTCGATTACACATTAACAAAACACTAAGTAAATCTCAGTTTTCAATATTTTGTTCAGTATATAATAGATACTACCGAACTTCTGAACCAAAAATGCAGATTGATTTCAAAGGAATATATAGTGCATATAAAATTGAATATGAACTTTTGTAATAAACCTAGAGCTTGGGTAGTGGTACCTACCTAATATCCAGGCCGTCGATAATATTGATTGAAAGGGCCAATAACTCTATTCATCTCTAGTCAGCCAGATTTTTTTTCATCCCATCTCCGTTCCTATTCTCTGATTCTATCATTCTTTTGTTTATTTTGGATTTTTTTTCATATATTTTGATAAACTATATAGAATGTAAATCTTTTTATCATAGATCTTATATAATAAAGTAATTCATTAGATTTTGTCTCTTTTACTCAAAAATATCCGGAGGTACCCGTTAAATTTGTGTCTAATTTTGCCTGACTAAATGCCTCGATTCAGTTTTACTGGAAAACGTCCTTAGTAAAGAATGAGAACGTTTTTTCGAAAGGCGTTAATTTTCGTTTAGCTAATATTATTTAAATAATTGTTGAATTTTGAGAAATTCAGTGAGAAATATGTTAAAAATAAAACCTAACATTTATTAGAAAATAAATAAATAATTAAGGTACGTTGGGATAATGCCGCGTAGTGAAGAAAGGAAAAAGGAGAAAGGAAAAAGGAAAATAAGCGTGATGCAAGCTAAGGCTTGGCTACTTTTTATTATTTTGAGATTTTTACTATGTCTCAATAGTGGTATTAATATGATTGTTGACTTTAACTACGTTCATAGTATTGTCCTATGGGATTATACTTTGTGGTAATGCAGCCGGTATGCAATCAGTACTTGTCCTGCAAAAGCAAGCTATTCGATGATTTTACTAAAATTGGTGATGTACATAACATTAATACCAGAAATAGGCTTAAACTTAGCGCACCTGTAAATCGATTGCATCGAATCCGTTATTGTTGTATGCATACGCTTTTACAATAGGCACCCAGAAAAGTCAAAGAATTTTCTATATCACAATTTTGAAAAAATGTGAACGTCTGTGTGTTTAAAATTATTACCAAATTAATAATTTTATACGAGTAAACCATAACACGCCTTGGGAATGAAATGCTTGTGTGCAGTGTACTTTAAAGGCATTATTGTCACTTATAAGAAGGTAAGTTGAAACAATTGATTTAAAAAAAGTCCCGCTTAGTTTCTTCCGCCGGTTCTTCTCAGGTCTGAGGCATTAACTTTAGTGAACTGGTGATAAATTGTTTGACATCCAAAGAACGAAGCATGTAATTTCTTATTTTGAATAAAATTATTTGACTTTGACTTTGAATGGGAACTTTTTAAGTCATCCCAAAAATATTCTCAGATTTGCTGTTGATATAATTTTGTTTTTAGAAACCTCTTATCAAATAAACTAAATGATAAATGACTTGAACCAGGTCAGTAGAAAAATTAGATGTTAAATAAAAAAAAAAATAAATAAATTAGCTTCACGCTGTATCCCGCACACAGCAGGGTAGGCAGAGGGAACCTAGTGTTAAGACACTCCGTTCCCCACTTTCTGCCGAATTCTGGAGGCATTGCGTGTTGAGTGGCAGAACTCAACGCCGCGCTTAACCTCGACACCAGAGCGAAGAAATGGAAATATAAATTTA
>JAAIXJ010001804.1:1007954-1091157 GCA_013403705.1 Heliconius hermathena
GCCGAGAGACGTAGAACGACGTTTTCTCATGTGTGAATTGTTGCTTCAACGGCAAAAGAGAAAAGGTTTTCTGCACCGTATCGTCACTGGGGATGAAAAGTGGATTCACTACGACAATCCAAAGCGAAAAAAATCGTGGGGCATGCCGGGTCACGCATCAACATCGTCGCCAAAACCAAATATCCATTGTTCTAAGCTTCTTCTCTGCATTTGGTGGGATCAGCAGGGCGTAATTTATTATGAGCTGCTTAAACCTAATGAAACTATCACGGGAGCTCGCTATCGACTTCAGTTGATGCGTTTGAGTCGCGCTCTGAAAGAAAAGCGGCCACTATACGAGCAGAGACACGACAAAGTGATTTTATTACATGATAATGCTCGGCCACATGTGGCAAAACCAGTCAAAACTTACCTGAAAACACACTTCAATGGGAAGTTCTACCCCACCCGCCGTACTCACCGGACATAGCTCCCTCCGATTACCACTTGTTTTGGGTCGATGGCGCACGGTTTAAGCGAGCAACGCTTCCATTCTTTTGAAGAAGCCGAAAAATGGCTTGATTTCTGGATTGCCTCGAAAGATGAGTCGTTTTTCCGACGGGGGATTCAATTGCTACCAGAGAGATGGGAGAAAGTGGTCTCTAATGATGGACAATACTTTGAGTGATGTCATTGTAAGCATTATATTTTAAATTATTTTTTTTACACAGACTTAAGCGATAACTTATTCAAGGGCCTAATATCTTTGTAAAATAAAACACCATTTGTCAAGACACATAAACCTATCAAAGGGAAACCGCCTCATTCCGAAATCGAGTCGTAGGTATTGGCGGCAAAGTTCAAAGTTGTTTAACCTTTAGTAGTATTTTTGTAGTAGTATGTGTTTACGTTATTCATATCTATGCGTAACTGCGTCACGAAACGAAATACAGGTTGGATAAATATCGTGAAATGAAAATCCTGCGTCTAAACTGTTGAGGTATCTTGATTAATCTCTTCAGGTATGGGTTTAAAATAATTTATCCTATATGCTGTTTCCGTAAAAGAAGCGCTGACGCTTCCACCCTGTGTGCAGCATGATTGATAGATAGATAGACAAATTTATACTAGGATAGAGGAGGTTATTTCCAACTCATTTTATCCTAACAGCATACACTGTTTTTCTCCTGTTTCATTAAAAAAAAATTTTTAAAACAATATGAGTAATAATATGCTCGAAGAAAAAGATTTTGTAGTTTTGCGTGTTTTACTACTGATTGACGGTATTTTTTTTTAACATGAAACCATCTGAATTTTGTACTTTATTGTTTATTGGGTGACAGTTCGAAAACATAAGAATTTTGTCACAACCTATAATTGTCATTCATCATCTCAAAATTTTAAAAAGTCCTTTTATTTAAAAAATATCTTTTCTTTGTCCTCTTTCTAGCGACATCGAATAAATATTATTTTAACTATTATTATTTTATAATAAGATAAAATGTAAGATACCTTTAAATTAATGAAATTCGCTCAAGAGTTGTAATAAAATCATAACGGATCGGTGTCTGTTCATGGAAGATATATGAGAAAAAATATTATTGGCAGAACGTAATAGAATTAAAAACAATGACTTTTAAAATTTTGTCTTTTGTCTTTGTGGTTGTTCACGTCTTTCTCAAAAACGACATAACCGATTTTGGGAATTGCAAATCCCACGATATTATTTTGGCAAACTTTCCTTAACCTTTAGTACTTGGTTTATTTCAAACGACTTTTAAATAAAAAAGTTATAGCATTTTAAAAAATGATTTTCGACAAAATTGTTAAAAATAAATGTTTAATTGAATTGGCTGAAATTTTACTTTTCAGTATTGGTGTACAGATATTGTTTTTAAAACTATATAATTATTATAAAACGAAAGAAATGCAGATAATTATTACTTTACTAATAATTATGTAGATCAAGCGGCGGAAGCCGCGAGCGGGTCACTGGTAAGTAATATTTCTATAGATTTACGTTGCGAAGGAGATTTATACAGGTAAAAATCTCCATCTTTATACAAGTCGGTTAAGAATTTCCACAATATGTTAAAATGTAGTATTTTTCTACCCATTATACAATGTCATTAAAGCCAAAGAGCTGTTTATTTACCTCATATGCTTTTCGGTAACCCGTAAGTTTATACTAATAGGTCGTCAAGAATGAAACTTGTAGCTTATAGTTTGGCCAACTTTGACTGCTTGGTATTTAATCGGGCCTCAATATTAGTCTATGCTGTTTATTTTTTGTTAAGAAACTACATATATTGCCGGTAAAAAGAGATTATCCTAAGCTCTAAAAAAATAATAACTAATTTTACAAAATTGTAGTTTTTAAATATTGATCACCCGGAAATTTGTACTGTAATTGCGAGCGTTCCTTACAGTTGTTAGATAAGAACGAATCTCCAAAACATACTCCTATAAATATTCATCCGAAAAAGTTGATGTTCAGTGTTTAGTGGACTAGAGCAGGTGTGATTCATTGTGAGTTTATGAAACCAAGCTTATCGATCACAGCAGAAATATATTGTAAGCTACTAGACGAAATTATACTAGAACTTAAAAAAAAACAGCCTAGGTACTCTAAATAGATCAGCTCCTATCTTACCAAACACTACGCAAATGACCATGGCAAACTACAGCAATTGGAGTTCCAACTTCTTGATCATTCTCCATACTCACCAAATCTAGCTCCAACAGACTACCACTTCTTTCGTAATTTGGATAATTTCTTAATAGCAAAAAAAATAATTCCGATAATGCAGTAAAATTGGCCTTCCAGGAATTCATAGACTCTCGTCCACAAAATTTTGATACTACCGATTTGAACAACGTGCCGCTTAAATGACAACAATGTGTTGACAATTTGGGCGCATACTTTGATAAATAAAATTGCTTCTTGTATTTATAAATTATCCAGAAACTTACCTATACCTCTTTGAAGACCTGATATACGTACAACTGAATCAAAAAAGTGGGAGAGGGGTTAACTTTTGAGTAGCGAAATAAAAAAAATTGAATCTTAATTGAGTCCCTTGTGGCATGCCAAATGAAAGGATTTGGTCGGGGGGTAGGAGCGTCAAACATCGTTTTCATTTACTTAAAAAAAAAAGATTTAAACAATATGTAGGATGAAAATAATATATAACGAAAACTTCTCCACCCAAGTTTTATTCACACTTAATAAATAAATGTAAATATTTTTTTTTTTGAAAACTCAGGGAGGAATAAAATGAATTTTATTAAATGATAGTATTTTTATTATAACAATGATAGAAATTTACGGTATATCAGGATACGTATCATTCTCTTTTCCTTAACTCCTACTTTTTTATGGTACACGACTACTAAAAATCCATTTTTATTTTATTAATTGTTTACCATAAAAATGAAAAGAGCGACACCAATTCTACGTACTAAGTTTTGAAGATTCGGCCGGTTTCTAGTCGAAATTATAGCCAAAATGATCAATATTTTTTGGCCGCAACTGGTTGAGATCGAAACAGAAACTGATCATTCGGTATAATGTCTATGGACACTATACGATTATATAGTCTGTTTAAAAGTTGCTGTCACTTTAACCAACAATAGAGCTACGTGTACAAAAAAAGTTATAGACAATTCTTTTTATCTTTGGTTCTCTAGCTCGAAAGGTAAATTTAAATTTNAGTCTGTTTAAAAGTTGCTGTCACTTTGACCAACAATAGAGCTACGTGGTACAAAAAAAGTTATAGACAATTCTTTTTATCTTTGGTTCTCTAGCTCGAAAGGTAAATTTAAATTTTTTAAAGAAAGTTATGTTATAGAAACTAAAGCAAGATTAAGAATTATAAAGTTCTAAAACACCTTGAAGTACAGTTGTTTCATTTTTTATTTATTAATATTTATAGGTCATATACCTTGCCTTATTTTTATATTATGTGTTATAACGTATTCCTAACCTAAATATTGAAGAAATCGTACAAATTTATCTTAAATTGTAATTTAAAATAGTTATTAGTAATAAATATTTTAAAGAAAAGATTATATTCAGTGAATTTTATATATTTTATATTATTATAAACAACATTGTACTACATTATTTTTTATAATTTATTTTAAAATATATAATTTCATTTTTATTACAGAAAATGTCTGCCTTACTCCACGAAAAAGTTTGGGTTGATAAAAATGTCTATAATGATGCCGAACGAGCTTATTATGAATCTCTATCAAAAGTAAGTAAAATAAAAACTTTAAATTATTTTTTTGATATTCTTGTACTCTTCTTTTGTCAATCTAAATGTAAACAATTTTTTATTAAAAAAAATATTGTTGTATTTTTTGTTAGAAACAGGCAACAGGTATAGCTAGCTCATCACTAGCTAGTGAAGTTGCAAAAGCTAGACAACACATTAAAAACTCACTGGAATGTGTAAGTAATTTATCCTTTATCTTTATAGACACCATACCCATATTAAATTTCTTAAAATTATAGACAAGAAAATTTTATTAGCAATATGTGTTTTAAATTTCAAATATAACAATTATAAAATGTTTTGCTTCTTTAAAGATGGATAGTGTTGCGGCATTAGCTGGTGTTCCAAATACTGAAATTAACAACAAGTTAAACAGTCTCGAAAAAGAAAATTTTGAATTGAAAAAAGTTGTTGATGATTTGCGGAAAATTGTTATAAGTCTACAAGCCAGAGTTGAGTCAATTGAATCAGCTAATTCTGGAAATAAAGCTGAAGCCCCTAAGGTAATTAACTCATTTCTTTTGCACATATTAAAATTGTAACAGATCTGCATCTGTACATGGACTAAATATAAGTTGGTGGCAGAGTTCATAATTGCATAAATTCATGAATAGCTTATACTATGTTGCTCCACAACCCCCTCNCCACTTTCTGCCGAATTCTGGAGGCATTGCGTGTTGAGTGGCAGAACTCAACGCCGCGCTTAACCTCGACACCAGAGCGAAGAAATGGAAATATAAATTTAAGTAAATATTTCATCTCCTTGAGTGGGGATCGAACCCACAGTCAGTCGGTTTTACAGTCACACTCGTGCCGCTGCGCCACGACCGGCCTAACCCGGCCGGCCGAACGGCCTTTTTCTAATTTATTCTTATTTAATAAAGAATAAAATTATTTGCATATTATCTTTTTTGTGTCTATGTTTGTGTTTTCAATAAAGCTTCAAAATAATTGTTGATAGAACTAAATTTTGACATGTAAAAGTAAATCTTATATATTTAATATTTTAGAGCCAGCACTCATTGCAAAATCCAATATTATATTGGATGTGAAACCTTGGGACGATGAAACTGACATGAAAGCAGTTGAAGATGCAGTTCGGAGTATCAGTAATGATGGTCTTTTATGGGGTGCTGCCAAACTAGTACCTCTAGCTTTTGGAATAAAAAAACTCCAAATATCCAGTGTTGTAGAAGATGAAAAAATATCAGTTGATTGGCTGATAGAAGAGATTGAAAAATTTGAAGACCTTGTAAGTATATTTTATATTCTTTAAAACTATTCCATATTTTAAGTATGGAGAGAAAATGTTGTGATATTATATCAATATCTTCTTGCATACAACATGTCTATTTTAGAGCCTATATGATAAAAAAAAATATATAAAAAAGATAAATCTAATGTGGTGATGGTAAAGCTCGTAGAAATAAGTGCATACAGGCTTATTTATAGGAAGTCCTCGCTGTTTTTTTTTTTTGTTTATTTGGCACAAAAGTACACATTTTCACAAACGGAAAATAAATATGTAGTTGACACTGTAGTAAACACTATTCTACTATAATTTGAGGTTACATATAGTACTACTTAAGTGATTCGCTACCATACGAAATTCCATGCACAGAGTGCCGCAACGCCATCTTTAAAAAAACAGCGAGAATTTATTAAAGGTCATATTATTATAATAAAACAGATTTTACTACATTTTAGTGCATTTTTAACCAACTTAATAAAAAAAGGCCATCTCTTTTTTTTAAAAAAAGGTAGTTATGCTAATTTATTAGTATTAAAATATTTTTAAATTAAAAAGGTAAATTTTATAACACTTTTATATAGTATGATAATGCCTTCTTGGTAAAATATGCAAGTGCTGCTTAACATAACAAAAATTTTTTTTTATTATTTCAGGTACAGAGTGTGGATATTGCTGCATTTAATAAAGTGTAACAGTGGGCCTATGTGAATAAGAAAGTTGTTTTAATAAACTCAAAAATTCACAATATTCTCTTATTTTTCCATGTACAAGTTTTACTAGAAATATATATATATGTATACTCAATTTTTACAATCTTTATGACCCTAGTGTTAGAAAACGCAATTTCCCATTTTTTTGCATAATATTCAAGACAATGCTGAACTTAATATTGCACTGTCTACCAGAACGAGGAAACGAAAATAACTTAGTCCGTCTAGGGGAGATTGAACTAATTACACACTACCACTGCCACTAACAAATGTACTTTTATAATAAGATAACTTTATACAGGGTGGAAGCGTCAGCGCCCCTTTTACGGGAACAACTTATAGGGTAAAATATTTTAAACCAACCAGTTAAGATACCTCAACAGTTTAGACTTAGTATTTTTTTCCATTTCCAGGCGTGTGCGGCGGTTTCTCTTTGATAGGTTTGTCTGCTTGCGTAGTTCTGGACAAATGACGTTTTATTTTACAACGATAATTTTATTATTTATTTTGTTTGAAAAAATCAGTTTAGAATTTTTTGAAAAAAAAAGATTTTATTATTGTATTAGGCTTTTATATAGTAGTTAAAACTGTGGTTTCAAGTGGTGCTGACAAAAACACTGTACAGAATATTTTGGAACTACTGGTTACTTTAGCCAAATAATAAAACTAGAATTTTGAACTTATCGAACATTACTTATTACTTATCACTTCCTTATTTTGTCATAAATTTCTCAATAAACATTTTGCAGATGAAGCTTAGTGGTTTGTTTCATATAAATTAAAATTAATATACATTGACTTAAAAACTGACTACTTGCCTACTGTACGCTGATGCAGTGATCATTGCATTATCAGAATACGATTTGTGGGCATTAGTCAGTTAGTCACCATTCTGAAAGAAAGTTGTGAAAGCAATGGTCTACGCCTGAATAAAAATAAGACAGATTCTGGTATTTGAAAGAAATCAATAAAGGACGGAATGCAAGATCATTGTAAATGAAGTGGTATATTTGGGAAGTATGTTCAGTAGAGATGGAAAATACGGGATAGATATCAAAATGCGTATTGCTGCCGTGGGTATTACAGAAAAATGAAAGAAAGAAGAGATTGCATCTCCACGGCATTCATCTTAAATGCCGTGGAGATGCAATCTCTTCGTAGGATATGCGGAGTCAGCTTAGTTGTTCGAATCCGCAATGATGAGATACACAGAATAAGTAAGAATGAAGAAGAACGCGCTCAGCTAGTTTGAAAAGTGAGGTAATTAAGGAAAAGTGAGGAAGACCTCGATTGACCTTCGAAAACACAGTATCAAAGAAACTACAGGAGGGTTACGTAAAAAGCATGATGACCCCATCCTCCGGTAACGAGGCAAAAGCGCGGTGTTGAGTTCCGCCACTCAAAACGCAATGTCTTCAGAATTCGGCGGAAAGTGGGGAACGGAAATGTATTAAGAAAACGGAGTGCCTTAATACTAGGATCCCAGGTACTCTGTGCCTACTCTTATTTGCAAGATACAGCGTAAAGCTAAAAAAACTTAATTTTCAATTTTAGATTTTTAGTACACTATAATGTTATTGTTCTTATAAAGAGTCTATATAAACAGAAAAGCTCTTATCTCACCCAGCTTTATAATATATCACTGTTAAAACCCACTCTTTTACGATTAACGTTGTTGGCAACTCTGATTATTATTTATAAACTGACTGACTCTCCACACACAAATTTAAACTTCTTTATGTTTACTCATTAATAGTAAATTATTTGAAGAATATGAATATCATATTAAATAGCAAAATTTTAATAATTAAGGATTTACAAAAGTATATTTTAAGAAAAAACTTTCAAAAAAATTAATATTCTACGTGCCTCTTTGGTGTATTTTTAGCTTATTTATTTTCAAAAATATTCGTAATTAAATTACATTCATTTTTTTTACTACTTTCAATGAAATAAGTCTATACTTAAAGTTTTTAATAATAAAACTATACTTATTTTTAACATTTCTAAAGTGTTATTCCACACTTAGGAAAGAAAAATACGAAAACGTAAAAAAATTGAACGTAGTGCAACCACTAAGCCATACATTCTCATCGAGCTACGTCGAAATTTTTATACGCTTGTTACAACTTTTTTATTTAACTCTACCTTTAACTATACTTATAATATAGGTGTAGCTTTAGAAACGTCGGTCGCAAAAAAGTTTATTAAAAGAATGTCATTGATCGCCCGAGTTTTTGTTTTAATAATTGCCACGAAAAGACGTTAGATATACTGCTTATTTGTGGTTATAATAATGCTAGTATGCAGCGCTTTATTCTCCGACGATGTATCGGCCGCTACGGAAGCTTTAGCAATGCATAGGTAAAGTTGGGCGTTATAACAAACAACAGATAATATAATTCATTATAAATTTCTAATCTTCTAATCATTATTTATTTTCAACACTGACTGTTATATAAATAACAGTCAAAATATTCATTATCTGCTATAAAATGGCGTGTAGCGCCTCGGTTCGGTAATGATCGGAAATATTTAATAGTTGTTCGGCCTACATCGACTCCAGCCAAGGTCAAATAAAATAATGATGGCGAACTTCACATCGTATAACCTCGCACAAATATGAGCTTTAACTCGATGGCAGAAATATTACTTACATTAAAATAACTAATAACAAACGGAGTGTCTTAACACTAGGTTCCCTCTGCCTACCCTGCTGTGTGCGGGATACAGCGTGAAGCTAATTTAATTTTTTTTTTTAACTAATAACAAAAATATTAGTCTGAACTTCGTACATTTTGTCATTGTATTATATTTACGTTGAAAATAATATAATATATATTACAACAGTTTAAAATAACAGTTAAAAAAATATAATATAATGAATAATGCATTATAAAAATATAACAGTAACGCCCAACACTATGCATAGGTGTGGTTTGAATTAGTCTCATAATTTTAGCATATCAATTGCCATTGACATTTAGAACTAAATCTGTAACCAGCACATTTCATGTACTTTTGCATTTTTTTTGCATGATTTTTAATTTACGAGAAAAATTTTCAATGCATTTTATATAAATTAATCATTGATAGCAACGTCATTGCCAGCAAAATGGTAAAAGAAAGCAATGACGCTGGTTGAAGACTATGACATTATATGGAAAGTGGTAATGACAGTTAGAGAGAATAATGATTATTAGCTTTTATAGAAGATGAATAGGTATGATCTAATGCTGTAGTCCTAGATAGTTCAAATGATGAAATTTGTATGTTTAAACCGGTATGACTAATTTACCCAGTACCTAAATTTTATCCGTGAACTCTTTTCGGATTCTATTCTTTCGAGTCTTCATGCTATATAATTCTCATGGCATTCAGTTTCAGTGTAATATAAACGTTATGAATATTATTATTGGTCTTACCACGTAGAAAAGTATAAAATTAAGCTACTTCAGTTATGTAAGCATAAAAATCAAATTAAATCAGCTTCACGCTGTATCCCGCACACAGCAGGGCAGGCAGAGGGAACCTAGTGTTAAGACACTCCGTTCCCCACTTTCCGCCGAGTTCTGGAGGCATTGGTCGAGTGGGGATCGAACCCACAACCAGTCGATTTTACAGTCACATTTTGTGCCACTGCGCCACGACTGGCCTCATGTAAGCATAAAAAGTCATAAAATTAAAATTTAACGATTTTTATTAATATTCTTAATTTGTACGAGGTAGCCAGAGAGAGCGGAGCTTTTAGTGCTCCGTTTTTGTACTTTTCTCACTTGGGGCTGATAACTGTCCAGGATCTCCAGTTTTCCAACACAAGTTGCACAAAAACTAGAACAAGTACAAGAATCGTAGTTGTGATGATAACTCCATGTGTTCCCACTGTTTAGCACATTTTAGTCTTCATATGGCACTCTCATCTCTCTTTGTAATTTCGCTCAATGCTGCAAAACGTGTGGCAGATTAGTGAAAAAGTCGGGAATCACTAAAATCCCGCCAGAAATGTTTTCTATCTACCCGGAAGTTGTTCGTTAACCTTTTATCCTTATCTTTCTCTGAATTTTCACGCTTCATCTTTATTTTTATATATGATTACATGTTAATTTCAATTCCTTACATATAATGGGTTATATGAACACTTTGAAATCATTTTAGAACAAGTACTTGTAAAATTATCTGGATCTAAGAAATTAATAGTTGTATGTGGTAGCTTTAATATTAATTTACTAGATAATTCCACCACTTGTATCAGATTCAGGTTATTACTAAATTCATATAACCTATTGAGGCCGGTCGTGGCGCAGCGGCACGAGGTGTGACTGCAAAATCGACTGGTTGTGGGTTCGATCCCCACTCGAGGAGATGAAATATTTACTTAAATTTATATTTCCATTTCTTCGCTCTGGTGTCGAGGTTAAGCGCGGCGTTGAGTTCTGCCACTCAACACGCAATNATATTAATTGTTTTAATTATCATTGACATAACTACATTTGATTTTGACGAGTAATCGGAGTATAACAAATAAGTCACATTATAACCTAAAGAACCTATATTTATTTTGATATTGATTACTATCATCAGTGAGAAAAAAATAAACTTTTATTTGAAATGATTTGTAGAAAGTGTAGTTCTCCAGGGAAAATATTAATAAGAAAAGAATATTGTTATTGTAATGACTGCTTCAACATTAACACTAACCACAAATTCCGAGCATGTATTGGAAAAAACAGAATATTATCAGCAAATGATAAAGTTTTAGTTTGCGTATCAGGAGATGTGAATTCTGTAGTTTTGCTGGACTTAGTTCATATAGGAATTTCTTTAAATAACCATAAAAAGTTAAGAATAATTCCTTTTTTTCTACATATTGTAGGTGAGTAATACCATTGTTAATAATATTATTCAATTCTATTATGTATTGAAACTAATTTAACTTGAATTTTACAGACAATGATACAACTATAAATATTAAAACAATAATTAATCATTGCAACAACTACGGTTTTAGTGTTAAAGTTATAAATATTAAAGAATATCTAAAAAATAACAATCTTTACAATAGTAAGTCAGATTGTTCAAGTAACCTTAATTATCCATCTACTATAAAATATGACATTCAGAAAAATCTCAAAAGGTCTATATTTCTTCAAATTGCTAAAGAATTGCAATGTAAGATAATATTTACAGCTGAAACAAATACATCATTAGCTAAAAAATTATTATCTAACATAGCTATTGGACGGGGTTCACAAGTGGAACATGACACTGTAAGTAACATTAATAATCTATAAATAAAAGAAATGACAAAAATTGAGAACATTGTAACACACTGGGGCAAACTCTGATTGTTAATGTGATGTTAGTAAGCTTTAACCCAACTCCAGGCAATTGTTTATTATCATCTCTATTTGGCAAGACATATTGTAGAAATTGTTTTCTGCAACTCAACATCTTAAATGTAGCCCAGTCTTAAATTTATGTAGAATCTGGTAAATAAGTTTATTGACATTTTTCCTACACTGCTACATGTGAGGTACAGCTTAAAACTATAATAATATAAAATAGTAATATAATAAAAAAAAATAACATTAACAATATTTTCTTATAGGGCTTCGCTGACACTCGTGATGAAAATGTGAAAATATTAAGGCCTATGAAAGATATAAGCAATGAAGAAGTAGAACATTATGTGAGAATTAATAATTTAAATCCTTCTTATACAAAACAAGAAAAAGATAACAGCTTGCAATCAATTATTCAGAATTTTGTTCTGGATCTACAAGGAAACTATCCTGCTACAATATCAACAATTTGCAAAACTGCTGATAAAATGAGCTCTTATGACATTGCAAATGCAAAAAAATGCACTGCATGTAAGGTAAAGTTTAATGTAATTTGAATATATATTTTTTTAATTGCATGGAAAACATTAAGATATAATGAAACCTAAGATATAATTGCATTTTGTGTTACCAGAGCAGCATATAAAAATAAACTATTATAATATGTAAATAGGATGAACCCACAGCCAGTGTTTAGTGAAATGCTATGCATATGCATTAAACTCTACACTATTCCACACACAATGTCTTGAATCCAGGAGGTGAGTGGACAATGGAGAGTTCACACGAAGTAAATACAAGGTCATATCCAAGTATCCTATTTATGATAGTGTTGCAGGAAGAGAAATAAAAATAATTATCTGTCTTCATTTCAAGAAATGCATTGCCTCCAGAATTCAAAGAAAAGTGTAGAATGGAGTGTCTTAACATTAGGTTCTCAGTTTCCTTCTACCTACCCTGCTATATGCGGGATACTTTGTGATGCTAAAAGAAAATATAATATTTTGAATTTAATTAAATTATTTAGGATAAACTTTAAACAGGATTTTTAGTTGTGGGCTGTGGCCACAATTAAAAAATGATTTTTAAAAATGGCACTATACTTTTCAAGATTGTAAAGAAAATATATGTTTTAGCACTATATAGTTTATCACTAAATTATAATTTCTTTGTTTCAGAGTACAATTGATAACAATCCTCCTAAAATAAGTGCTGTTGATGCTACAATGTTTTCCAAAAAAGTTTCTTTCAGAAAATATGGTGAAGAGAGTAATATGGACAATGCATCTGATAATAAAGAAATTAATGCAATATTTCCATTTATATATGATAGTTTATGTTATTGTTGTAGTCGAAATTATGCTGAGTTAGAAAATTGTAAATAATTATAAATAAGTAATCAATAATTACTAAATAAATTATTTAAGAAGCAAGTAAAATTTTAATCTAGTGTTTATTGCGTAATAGAACTTTGACTACATTGAAACTTAGTGTTTCTGTATACCTATATGTGAACACTGAGTTGGTAGTAATAAATTATATTAAATATAATGATACTTATATTTAATATATTTAGGTTTCATTCCACTGGCAATTGTATTAAACTTCTCAATCAACTCCATGTATAAGTGCCTACTTTTGGTCCTTTTATAATTATAAGACGCACTGATTTAGCAACCTATATACTGCCTAGATAAGGTAGATCTTCCTCTCGGCTTCTTGCTTTGATATTGTTGCTACCCATTATTTGTGTTGATGACTCATGATGGCGTCATAAAGGGCCTTAGAGATGGCCTCCTGGGTATAATTTCTTAATTCCAATTCTTCCAACTGGTGCATTTGTATTAAGAACAGCTGAAAGATATGTATTTTTTAAAATTGTATATTTTAATATTATTTAGATTCGGTGTCTTATATTTGTTAGTCGAATATGCAAAAAAAATTGAATGACATTTATAATCTGGATAAAATAATGTCAGAATTGCGCACGAAGGGTCTGTTGTATGGGAGCTCCCATACAACTCCCTTAAATATATGTTTTGTTCCATTTTTAGTATTTGTTGTTACAGTGAAGACAGACAGCGGAGTCTTCTGTCCTAGTAATAAAGTCCCGTTTTACCCTTAGGGTACGGAACCCTTAATAGTGTGTGTTTCTCTTTATCCTGATCTTCCTGGCGAGTACATTAATTTTATATTATGAAAACATTGTATTGTCATCGGACCCGAACACTTGTGCAAATTTTAAAAGCAAAATTGGACGACCAGTGCGACAATACTTAAGTATTGTAAATAAGATTTTTTTTTTATTTAATTGATAAGTAAAAGGAATAAGATATGGAATAAAAATATATTTTGAATAAACGTAAAATACAACAAGATATCTGGTTTCAAGATATAAGGGATGACTTATTCTTATATTTTTACCTCTTGAAACCATATTTCAGTCCAGTTCAGTCGAGGCCAGTCGTAGCGCAGCGGCATGAAGTGTGACTGTAAAACCGACTTATTGTGGGTTCGATCCCCACTTGAGATGAAATATTTATTTAAATTTATATTTCCATTTCTTCGCTCTGGTCTCGAGGCTAAGCGCGGCGTTGATTTCTGCCACTCAACACGCAATGCATTCAGAATTCGGCAGAAAGTGGGGAACGGAGTGTCTTAACACTAGGTTCCCTCTGCCTACCCTGCTGTGCGGGATACAGCGTGAAGCTGATTTTTTTAAACCGTATTTGAGATCAGTCGTGGCGCAGGGATACAAAGTGCGACTGTAAAATCGACTGGTTGCGAGTTCGATCCCCACTCGAGGAAATAAAATATTTATTTACATTTATATTTTCATTTCTTCGGTCTGGTATCGAGGCAAAGCGCGGCATTAAGTTCCGCCACTCAACACGTAATACCTCCAGAACTCAGCGGGAAGNACTAGGTTCCCTCTACCCTGCTGTGCGGGATACAGCGTGAAGCTGATTTTTTTTAAACCATATTTGAGGTCAGTCGTGGCGCAGGGATACAAAGTGCGACTGTAAAATCGACTGGTTGCGAGTTCGATCCCCGCTCGAGGAAATAAAATATTTATTTACATTTATATTTTCATTTCTTCGCTCTGGTATCGAGGCAAAGCGCGGCATTAAGTTCCGCCACTCAACACGTAATACCTCCAGAACTCAGCGGGAAGTGGGGAACGAAGTGTTAACACTAGATTCCCTTTGCCTACGTGCAGAGTACATCTGAGTACGTGCTAGCGTGAAGCTGATTTTGTAACCATATTTTCAGTTAAAACTGATTAAGAAATAATCCAGTATAGTCCAGCCGCCACTAGTGTTTTGGATTTTTTAAGGTTTGAGCAACACAGGTTGGATAGGAAAGAGAGTACTATGTCCCTAAGAACGGCCAAAAAATACAAAATAGGACATGAAGACCAAAAAATTTTTTTGCTACACGTATCATGCAGTAGGTAGGCAGATGGAACCTGGGAACCTAGTCTTAAGACACGCCCTTCTCATTACGAAACCTGTATTGCGTGTTGAGTGGCGGAACTACCCCGTTGTTCCATCTTTACCAGAGCGAAGAAATATAAATATTAATTATTTGTATAACTAAAAGTTACGTACTTTTTTTAATAGGTAGATCGGACGAAAATCGATAATTGGCGAAATAATCACGTAACATGCATACGAGAACAAACACAATGGAACTGAAAATATCCTCTTCTTGAAGCCGGTTACAATTTAGTATTTTTGTAGATTTATCAGTTTTGAATTTAAGTACCATGCCAATTTTTATTTGCGACATAGTGAGACATGGTGGGTACAGAGTGAAGTAAAAACCTTGTGTAGAGCACAGGTTGCACTTTTAATCATACCTTTGATAATGATCTTAGAACTATTTTTGTTTAGACATAGCTCGAATCGTAAGGTAAAAAATATAATATAATATCATAAATTATGTATCGAGGCCGTCATGCCGCAAAGTCACAAGCGTGCCACTGTAAACGCGACGGATGTGGGTTCCCATAGGCTGAACGAATTATTTTATAATTTCATTTAATACTTACCAGAGGGTAAGAATTAAGTGCCTGGCGTTAAGTTTCGTCACTCAAGACGCAATGCTTCAATTTAGCGGAAAGTGGGGAGCGAAGTGTCTTAACAATAGAATCCCTCTGGCCACACTGCTATAAAGATTAGAAAAAACATAAATGTGCAGTGAAGTGTAATGCATGTCGCATTTATAATTATTTTTAATATGACGAAGTTGTTCATGAAAAATATATAATTTTAGTAGACCCGAATAAAGCACTAACTTAACTTTATTTTGTAATGAGTTTGTTGAGCAGTTTATTAAGTACAGTATTTATAGGCAGTTTTTACTTTAACCATCACATAAAACTCGTCGCCGTACCTCTGCTACAGTTTCAAAGAGAGAAATATACTTTAATCAAAGCTTGGCATGGCAAGTTCACAAACTAAATTTACTTTTTATATCAGGATAGGTGTGAATTGTGTTTAGTGTTATAAAGAAAGAAAGATTCCCTCACAGAACCCATTTACTTAATTCTCTTTATAAATAAAAAATTATTTTCTTTTTTTAAATTTAACAAAGATGCTTTGAAAAACATCTAACAGATTTAACATTAGAGTATGAAAAGTGAATGAAAATTCACCATGTCAAATTTTAATTTCTTGATAATTCATATTTATATGACTAAAAAGTTTCAAAATACCGAATCAAGTCAATCACTTCTACTATAACGTATTTTTTTAAATATATATTATTTCATACAAAAAATATTGTATTTGTTACAAAAATGCCAAAACAATATTATCGTAAAGTACATGTGAAATATAGTATATGTAAAAACATGTAATTAAGTCCCTATTATATATCCAATTTTAATAGTAGGTTCCAAAGGGATATTATCCAAATGTACACTATACATAGAATTTATTAAATATAAAAATTCAAAAGATATCCAGGCAAAGTTAGTCTGTTTATTAAGAAAATTTTGATGCAACAACTTGAAGTTATCACATTAAATAATAAATTATAACCAATGAGGCCCATTGTTTAAGTGTAAAAGATCCAACTTCAATTAATTATATGGGAAATTAACACAACATACTAAAAATATACTAAACAGAAGCAATATTTTATTTTATATATCTAATTGTTAATTTTACTGGTATTTTCAAATGATGTAATAAAAAAACAGGTACATCTTAAAATTTTGTATTTATCACACATATCTACATTTTATTATTATAATATAAATACAAAATTTTAATTGAAGTATCAACAAAATGTTTTCTAACCAGTATTCGCAAGTGGTATAGGTGTTATCAATTATATCATACAAGTAATTACAATATCAATACCATAGGTTAATAAATGCAAAAGATCAAGTGCAATGAAACTCCAGGTAAGTTTTGTTATTTCAATAATTCATATTGAACTTTACATAAAAGATTGATGTTGAATCTAAAATCTTTTAAATTTTAAACTCATTATATACTTATAAGTAACAATAATGAATGGTTTTCATGGACATGGTGGTTTGTACCAGAGATAAAACACTTTAAAAACAATTAATAAACCAGATTTTACTAATATTAAACACTAAATTATATTGTCTTTCCAAATGATACTCCCATTTAGTAGAACATCGGAAATACATTAGTTTTAAATTGAACAGAATTACTCCTATAGCTGTAATATTTCTGCCTTGGCGGTAGACAGTGTATTTGGTGTTTGTCTCAGCTCCTTTTATTTAGACAGGAATTCTTGTATAGGTAAATACTTCAATATAGTTATAAAGAGCATTATGGAATTTAACAACAATTATTCTGCTGCATTTATTGGTCCTTCCAATGCATTAGGACTAGGAGAATTAGAAGATACCATCCGGCCTTGTTCCTTTACAATTGGGTCTGAAATAATCGAAATAAACAATTTACTTATGGGAATTTACATATTTACATAAAGTAAGGAAAAAACACTGTTTTACAGAGACAACAGAAAAACTGTAGATACTCTATTATCATACCCAAATGAGATGTTGTTTCTAGTATTGATACTCAACTTCACACTATTACAAGAGCTGAGAAATGAATATAATATAATGTTACATTTCTCCTGAGGACAGAGGTTTCAACCCACAATCAATGAAGCAATCTCCCACAGAGCAATGTTGGCCTTTCTTTATAACTACTAGCAATACAATGTTCTGCCCGGAAAGGAAATATTATAACAGTACTAATATCTTTAAGTTAAAGTGCCTTATCCATTTTTTTATCTTTTTCTTTTATAGTTTATAGTTTCTAATTAGATATTCCTGACCATTGATTTCCATGTCTCATCAAATATCACACTAATAACTTTCTTTATCACATCTCACTCATTCATGTCACATTTGATTTTCAAATAACCCATGGGCCATAATACAGTTTCAGCCAAGCTGTTCCAACTGTTTTAATAGTTTAACCTTATCATAATATATAAATAGTTATCACCTTACTGGTGATAAACATATGTACAGAAAATTATAATTCCATATATCAATGGTCCCTATGTATAAAAGGGCACGTCAAAAGAGAATGTTTACAGGAATACATCAGAGTCTGCACAATCTCCCTGTGTAGATACAGGGTGATTGTACACATTTTATTCCCTATTTTCAGCCAATTTTCAAAATATTGCTTGTTGAGTGGTGGTCATGACAAGACTGAGGTTTGGAAATAACCATCAAACCCACAATCATTATGTTTACACTAAGACATTAAAATAAGTTAATTTATAAAAAAATATTGCTTACAAAAATAAGGGTGATCCATTGCCTCACGAGCCGTATAACGCTCATAATGGTCATAGCGCAGAAGACGATCAAGAAAATCTAAGGCTTCAGGTGAAACCAAATGTTGATTTTCCGAGTGCACAAATCTCTCCCATCGTTTGCGAGAATGTCTGTACAGATAAAATGAGAATGTTTTAACAATTCACAAAATTTAAATTACATATTTTGATTTAATTTTGATATATATCATAACATACCTTCCAAGAATATCATTAAATCGAGGATCTAAGTCTATACGATATTTATCCAAATACTCAAAAAGTTCTTCAGTGCCCAGCACTTTTGCAATACGTACAAGCTGATCGTAATTATCATGACCGTGAAAGAATGGTTCTTTACGAAAGATCATGGAGGCCAACATACATCCTAGTGACCACATGTCTAATGAATAATCATACATTTGATAATCCACTAAAAGTTCAGGACCCTGAAAGAAAATTTATTTAAAATATATTTAAAGCTTAATCATTACATACAATACACAAATATATTATATTGGTTTTTACTAACCTTAAAGTATCTAGAAGCAACACGGACATTATACTCTTGTCCTGGATGATAAAACTCAGCTAAACCCCAGTCAATAAGACGTAGCTTTCTATTATCATGATCAATCATCACATTATGGGGTTTAACATCTCTGTGCATTATACCCATACTGTGACAATAATCTAAAGCCTTCAAAAGTTCATACAAGTAATATCTAAAACAATTATTAAAGAATTATAAATAAATACATATATTTAGAAATAAATATATGCATTATTAAAATGAATATATACCTTATATCATAATCTGACAATGTTTGATATAGTTGCTTAAAATCAGTATTATTCACATGTTCAAAAATTAAAGCTGGGGTGCGAGATACTGGATCTTTTACAACAGCTTGTAACGTAATTATGTTTGTGCCTCCTCTTAGGTTTTCTAATATTTTTATCTCTCGTTTAATCTTCTTCTTTTTGACAGGCTGTAATAAGGTTTGAATAAAAGTTATTGACATGTGGTAATATAATAGTTCATACATACATAAGTTCATACATACATACATAAAAGTTCAATTCCAGTGAACACAATGTTAACTATTAATATATTGAATTTGTGGCTGAACTAAGAAGAATTCAAAGGATTTAAATTCTTTAAAAAACAATAAGTAATAACGTAATAATATTAAAATTGAAGTACTCACCTTCAATATTTTAACTACACATTTCTCATTGTTTATGACATTTATTGCTTCAAATACTTCACTGTATTTTCCGCGCCCAAGCTTCCGAACTAACTGATAGTTTTCCTGGTTACCCCAATCCACTACATAGCTCTCATAATCCCAATATTCTCTAGGCTTTTGTGAGTTTACATCGGCATATACACGAGCTCTACTAGGTACTGACATCGTATTATATCTTTGCCAACCTAAGGTCTTGTCGACGACACTCTTACCGGAAATCGCATATGTCTTGAGTAATGATACTGTGAATAAAAATATTTTCGACGTCACTTTGAGACTATCACTATTACACTTGACTATAGTAATTTTAATAGTTGAAATCGTCACTGGGATTCATTACTAGCGATTATGAACGATTACGAGTCACTTGTATTGATGTATAACCTAAAAACGACATCCAACTCAATCATTTGAAATCAAACTGCGAATGGTTAATTCAGTAATTGCGATTATTTAAAAATTTTTAAATACTTATGATGTCGTATTTCTAATTAAATAAGTAATATAGCGTGTGCCACAAAATGACATTATAAAATTTGAAAGTCTTCAGAGAAAAACGCACGCCATTACTCGTCAAATGATCAAATGAATCAGGCACATTCTCATACCTAACACATTCCTGTAGATTATCCTATTTTAAACAATAAATAGTATAAGCATACATAAACTTCTTGAAAAATAACAATTAACTGGGGGTCTAATATACAAATTACACTTTTATCACACAACCGGCACAAATTCAGCAAATTTCAAGATGGACGCCCATCCATCCATCTACCATTGCTCTAGTCTTGGTCTCTCTCCCTCCCGCCCCTACTATAGGTACACCATTTTGTCGACTTGTTGTTTGTTTGACATTATACAGAAAAATATAAATTTTGATTATGGTCAAAACGTAAAATAATTAGAAAATAAATTAATTAATTTTAAAAATTCACAGAATATTTATATAATAACAAATTTTATATTATATAATTTATTTTGAATATATTAATAAAGATTTGTAATAATTTACAAGAAAATCCTATACAATTTATAAATATATTTATAAATTGAATGGGATTTTCCTATAACCGTTAGGCTAGACGCACTTACATTAATATTGACAATACAATATTGACAATAATATTGATCAATATATGGCCCCGCATACTACACAATATTATTGACAGTATTTGGGCGTAAAATCTGACGCAGTCGCTCAGTAGCTTTATTTATGCGGATGTGTTAAATCTAAAACGGATAGACAGCCCTTGCTTTAGTTATTGTATTTCGCTTACTTATAAAAAAAGACTGGATGACAAAAAAAGTTTAATCATTTCAATATTATTAATGAACTACACCTAACAGAGTCCATTGTTCAACGAAACATGTTATGGGTTCGATACTCGCTCGAGGAAATGATATATTAAATATTTTCATTTCTTCGCTCTGGTGTCAGAGCAAACCTTGCGCCTTGAATATCGCCACACAACACGTAATGCCTCCAGAATTCGATGGAAAATGATTTTACTGATAGAGGATGATTTAAAGCACCGGTTCTCAACTAGTGGTCCGTAGACCAGTAGTGGTCCACAGCAGCTAAAATATTGTCCGCGAATGAATTAAAATTTTGGTATTTGAGGAGTCTGCCTACAGTTAAGTTGTTTCCTCAGTAAAACATAAAATATTTTGACATTTAAATTTACTAATATATTTACTTTGAAATACATAGATTTTTAATATTTACTTAAAAATTCACACATGATGTGACATCTTACAAAATGTCAGATTTTGTATGATGAATGAAATTAAAAAAAAATATTTTTATTACACCTACATAGTGGCCCCTGCTAACAAGAATTCTATAAAAGTGGTCCCTGATCACGAAAAGATTGGGAACCCCTGATTTAAAGAAATACATGAGGATGAGAGATAGCTGGTTTCAAAAAATATTATCTCTATTTGGTTATTTTAGTTTTTCTTGGGTGTAGTTTTTTTTTTGTAAATATCGAGCAGCTTTTTTTAACACTCTATTTTTGCTAAATACTATTGTAGATAGATACTATGACTTTATCGCTTATTACTTTATATGCTTATTGAAGCAGAGCTATGGCATATATCTCAATAGATATATTTCATAGCTCTGAATAAGTTTCCCATTTTTTAATAAACTTTATTAAATATTGTTTTTCCGTTTAAAGTAATTATATCAACATTATTTTCGCTATTTACTCCGTTTTCGTTGTCCATCTCGAATAGAAAGCATAAGCGTCCGCCTCCTTTGAAGTCTTTTTTAAGCTAAAATATTGCCGCGCGCGACACATGCATGACAATATTATTGACAATAATACTGCCTCCCCGATATTCCCCTGGCAAAACAGAATTACTAGAAATCTACAATAATATTTGGCAATTGAAAGAAATTAAAAAAATACGGAATGCAAGATCAGTGTCAAATTGTAAATGGTAAGATATTAGAACATATGGATGAAGTGGTATATTTTCGAAGTATGTTCAGTAGAGATGGAAGATACGAAATGGATGTAGAAAGGCGTATTGTTGCTGGTAACAAGGTTAATGGTGCCTTAACTGCATTAATTAGACGGTGAAATGTCAGCATAGCTGCACGTTTGGTCGTACATAATGCAGTGTTGGTAACGGCGCTGTTATACGGTAGCGAGACGTGGGTATAACAGAAAAAGAATGTTATTAGGGTGATAATGAAGAAGAACGTGCTCAGCTGGTTTGGGCACGTCGAACGAACGAGGGATCTCGGTGGCCTTATGTATAAAACAATGTCAAAGATACTAAAAGAAGGTCACGTAAAAAGCAGGAAGACCTCCCGAAGGGCATGTATGACAGTGGACGAGGCGAAAGAGGTATGCAGGGAGCCTATCATTTGGCGTTCCGTTCTCTCTGACTAACCCGCTATTGATACAGTGTGAAGAGAATAAATCAGCTTCACGCTGTATCCCGCACACAGCAGGATAGGCAGAGGAAACCTAGTATTAAGACACTCCGTTCCCCACTTTCTGCCGAATTCTGGAGGCATTGCTTGTTGAGTGGCAGAACTTAACGCCGCGCTTTGCCTCGACACCAGAGCGAAGAAATGGAAATATAAATTTAAGTAAATATTTAATTCCTCGAGTGGGGATCGAACCCTCAACAAGTCGGTTTTTACAGTCACACTTTGTGTTCCTGCGCCACGACTGGCCTCTTTAACAAATAAATAATATTGAACAATATCGAAAAACCGTCAGTACACAATATACAATTTTTGACAATACGTACTTTATTGACAATATTATTGTACGTATGCGGCCATACACTCGATACTATTGAGGGTAGAGGTAAGGCTAGCCACACACATAAAATATTATTATTAATACCCCGCAAACTACGCAATATTATTGACAATATTTAGTCGTAAACTTTGACGTATGCGTGTTCAAGACAACGAAAACAGTGTAAATAGCGAAAAGCAGATTGTGATAAATTACAAAAAATCTAACCAAATACAGATAATATTTTTTGAAGCGGGTATTTCTCATCCTTATGTAATTTTTTTATACTGTTCAATATATTCAATTGTTCAATATATGGCCCCTCATGCTACGCAATATTATTGACAATATTTGACCGTAAAATGTGACGCAGTCACTGAGTAGCTTTATTTGTCGTATGCAAACGTACGTTTAAATGGATAGAAAGAAAAAAACCGTAACCGTAATAAGCTCTATTAAATATTGTTTTTCTTTGGAAGTTTCTATCTTGAATGAAAAGCATAAGTATCCGCCTCCTTTGTAGTCTTCATAACCCTGCCTCCCCCCGATATTGCCGTAACAAAAACGAATTTCTAGAAATCTACAATAATATTAATCTATATCGAAAAACCGGCCGTATACACGCAATATTATTGACAATACGTACTTTATTAACAATATTGTGCGTGTGCGGCCAGGAGAAGAACCGAACCGAACTTAAATTAGGGTGGCGCCACATTAGCTTCAGGCTAACAAAAGTAAAATTATTGCAAGTTACTTCAGATATTAATTTTCACACTCTGCCTCCCGGGATCATCTTGTGCACTTTTCGCCTATACTTTAGTATTTCATTAGTCTATCTTTATTACGAGGGTATGGTAGCAGTGATAGACTACTATGCTGTGATTGATAGCGGGTTAAAATTCCCAACTTAATTTGTTTATTAAAGAAATTAATTAAAGTACTGTTTTATGCATTTTACTTTTTTTTACTGACCAATTGTTTTGTATATTTAATATAATATAAGAACAAAATTAAAGAATAAATATATTTTTTTGCGTCACGCTGTATTCCGCACACAGCAGTGTAAGCAAAGGGAACCTAGTGTTAAGACACTCCGTGCACTGAATACTGGAGGCATTGCGTGTTGAGTGGCGGAACTCATCGCAGTGCTTTGCCTCGGCACCAGAGCTACATTTCCTCGCTCTGGTAACAAGACAAAGCACGGTGTTGCGTTCCCCCACTCAACACGTAATGCCTCACCCAGCAGAAAGAGTGGAACGGAGTGTCTTAACACTAAAAATACAATAAAATATTTAAAGGAATCGTGTTTCTTTGTCCAATAATGATTAATTTTAGTATTATATAATATTGTATAAAATAACTTACCCCATAGAATTTTACTAAAAAATATATATATTAGAAACATTTAGCCCCAATCTTAAGGATTGCATATAATCAACTATTGATATTTTCGTTAAAATATGTATATTTGCTAAATATGTACGAAAAGAAACAATCGTAAAGCACTGATATAGGAATCGTTAAATCACTTCATTTTGCCGACATTCAATCAAGTTGTAACTACATACATATAAAAACTAGTGAGTCAAAGCAAGGCTGTAATTTTATTGGAATTGGTTTGAAGAAATAAAAATAAAAATGTCATAATGCAACATTTTTTTAATATAGTATAATAATACTTTATAAATATTTGTTTTCATTATATTTGTTTTACAATTAACAACGACGTGCTGTTAGGGAATTGCATAGTGGCCTTTTTGTCCATGTCCCAAATTGTAGTTATGGAGAAAGCAGAACCCACCAAATATGTCCCA
Organism: Heliconius hermathena; assembly: GCA_013403705.1. Lineage (NCBI taxonomy): Eukaryota > Metazoa > Arthropoda > Insecta > Lepidoptera > Nymphalidae > Heliconius > Heliconius hermathena. The sequence continues at coordinate 1,032,682 of JAAIXJ010001804.1, forward strand.
GGGGCAGCGCACAGAGCACGAACCTATATTAAGAGTATCAATAATAAACAAATCATAGACTACCAATAAAAAATAAATTAAAAAGTATAAAATAAAAAAATCTTCAATTTTATTGTTTATTGAAATTTCTTTAACAGTTAACTTAGCTATATATATGTATATTACTGTTATGTTTATTTGGCAGTTTATTATTAAACTGCCAAATAAACATAACAGTAATATATTACCGTTCAATATTACCGAGAAGCTAATGTGGTGCAGGGACACAAGCCTGCGAACACGACGTTCGTGGGTTCAATTCTTACTCGAGTGAATGATATATTTAAGATTTTTGTTCAGCGAAAAGTGGGGAAAGGAAGTCTCTTGACTGGAACGAAGTGTCTTAACACTAAGTTTCTAAGTCCCCTTTGCCTACCTTACCTACCCTATGTGCGGGATACAAGTAAACCTAAAAAAAAATTGAAGGAGAGATTGTTGCGCCATTACTCAGTGGAACAGCGTCTGACTGTAAACTCGACATTGTGGGTTCGATTCTCACTTAGGGGAATATTTTTTTATTTCCAAGAAAACATCTTGAATTAGGATGGATAGTGGACAACGGAATCTTATTTATAGGCCAACGTAATTTTAAATAAATTGTTGTTTCATAATTTTACCTGAAAGCGACGGGACTCAAATTTTTCTAGAGTAACATTCAATCCTATTTCTTTAGAATCTAAATCTAATCCATTGTTCAAAGCACCGGCCCATCCAAGCTCTCCTGAAGTTTCTCTATAAAATACATTTAAATGAAAATCTTAATTATAAAAGAAAATAAATTATAACTACATAATTTTTCTCAACAACTACCTGTTTTTTTGTTTCGATATCTCTATAAATACTGAAACAGGGGATCCATAGCAATTCACGATGTTAATTATAACTGGTATCATACATAATTTGTTAATTTTAAAATGATGATCAATATAATTTGAATGTTCCAGTCTGAATATTATGAAATTGTTCTTTTCAGTCTTCCCTTTATTTTCGTGCACATCTAATCTGCTATCGACTGCATCATCAATCTGGATAGCATGTGGTAAATCCATAAGGAGCTTTTCTCTATACCGAGAAATAGTTTTAGCGAAACAATCAAGCCAGAGACAACTTTGACCAATACTCGTACGTCCAGATTTTTTATTATACGCTTTCCATCTTAAAACAAACATCGATTGTATCAAGCCAGTTTTCTTTTCAATGTCGTATACGGGATCTGGTGTATCGAACAGGGAAGATATTTCATCCGTAACAAATTTTGAATAGGGTGGACCATCAATATTTAATTTGCTTTCCACTAAATGTGGAGCAAGTTTGAGGCAAGAATACTCAATGTGGCCTTCAGGTAAAGTGTCGATTATTCTGACACTCTTTAGAATGAAATGTACTTTCTCGCGCGAAATAAGGCTATTATTTGTTTGCAATGCACTAGTGAGATCTGTCAATTTCCACTGTCGGCTCAATAACGATGTTTCTAACATTTCTATACTAATATCATCTTCTTTTTCATTGCATATGTTCTTTACCTCTACTGATAAGTGCATATTTTCTAAAACGTTTTCACCAACAACTTTCATGCCACGTCGAGGTGTAGCTATAATTTCAATAGATTCCTGTAAAGAAAAATTTTTAGAGTACAGTATAAGAAATGTCTTTTAAAATAATACATTTATAAGGTCTAATTCAAAAAATGTTTTTAATATTTCGAAAATGGTTGTTTATTAAATTATACGCTTAAGAAAAGTTCGGCACATATCTTCTGTTTGATGGAGGACCAATTCGACTGTATATTTTTTTTAGTATATGTAACCGATTACTCATTTATAAATGGATTGTTGCCAGCCAATTTAAAAATAATAAAATTTATCTTACTTTACATGTTCATAAATTGTAAGACGAAATAAAAGTGGCGTAATTTTTTTTATAATTAATCGACATTAATAAAATTTTAAGAATACAATAGATATTAAGGTATCAGATAGGTTACATTACAGGTTCAAAAATGTCCACGATGATAATTTTTTGCTTTCACTTTAAACTTGGTGGGGTAAACCACTTTTTTATTTTATAATAAAACTAAAGAATTATTGTAAACAATCGGTCGTTGAATATGGTTAAATGATATTTAGATCAGGTTTTATGATTTTTTTATAATTAATCACTGCTTTATTTTATTATATATATAAAAAGGATGAGTAACAACATTCGTTGACATTCAATCAGCTTTGAAATATATGAAGTACTTAAATAGACATAACTACAACAGTTGGATATAAAGGATCGGGGCAAAAGTATTTTCGTATTGTTCATACAAAGGCAAAACCTTTTTAGGTATATTTTTTTATTTATTTATAATATGTGTGTGCCGTTTTAATCGATGACTTGTTGCCATTCTTATGGGTAGTGCCATGATTCCATTCCTGTAGAAATTTTGAGATTTTTGATTTAAAAAATCTGACAGGTAGTGTTCACAGGGTTCTTTTGAGGTTACCTTTATGCTTCCTAAAGAGTTCTGCAATGAACGAAACAGGTGGAAATCTGATGGAGCAAGGTCAGGGCTATACGGAGGAAGCATAAATACATCCCAGCTTTCTCAATTTTTGCTGCGTGGCTATAGATGAGTGTAGTTTGGCGTTGTCATGGTGGAACACCACCGGCCGCCCGGCCTGACTCGGAACACTTTGTTCCGAGTCAGGCCGGGCTTTGATACGATCTGTGGGGCTTGACCGTGCTTCGACCATGATCTTTTTCGCACATTATTATTGTTAGTCACCCATCTTTCACCACCCGTAATCAACTACTTAAGAAATGGTTCGGAATTGTTACGTTTCAACAAAGAATCGCAAATGGAAACACGTTGCATTAGGTTTCTCTCAGTGAGATAATGTGGTACCCAAATGTCAAGTTTCGTCTTGACATTTGGGTACTCAACTCAATTGAACTCATACTTTCGTAAATGACGTAAAACTATTTTATGATCAACATTCAGTTCTTCGGCAATGTCGTAACTACTAATATGTCGATCTTGCTCCACTTTCTCAAAGATGGCACTGATTTTATCTGTGACAAGGCGTTCAGAGCGAACCCCATCTTTCACACTAAAATTTCCAGAATTGAAACGCTTAAACCACATTTGTGCTACTCTTATTGAAACCACATTAGATCTGTAAACTGCACAAATTTTATTCGCGGCCTTCGTCGCATTTTTACCTTTTTTTGTAATAAAACTATAAAATGTACCAAATTTCTTCGTCACATACGTTCATTTTGCTAGCTTGAAAAACAATTGAAAAATAGCGGGAACTGGTTTTTTTTGATTACGTCTTCATAATGTCACATTTAATAGTAACCAGCCAGTTACATTCAGTACAGCCATAGAGGTTTGATTATTAATAATACATTCAAAATACGAAAATAGTTTTGCCCTCGACCTATTATAATATCGCGAAGTTTTTCTAGATACTGATATGTTCTTTAATTATATAATACATTGTTGTTATATATGTAATATTTTTCGCAGTACATGCGATTAAACAGATCCATTATAAAATCTGATTTTGACACGCTTTAATTGCTTTAACTTTGTTTGTGTTTAAGCTGACACAATTCTTTGTCTCAATAGGTTATATTACATGCATTACCTAAGGTAAAATAAATATTTATTAGTCGATGAATAAAGGTAAGTTACCTTTATTAAAAATGAAATAGTATAGTAGCAAAGTACACTAGAACTTGTGGTGTTATTGCCGATTAACCTTTAATAATGGATAAAATGAGGCTATACTAACAGTGGGATTGAACCGGAAGACGTGCCTCAAGAGGCGGTGGGGCCTCGCGCGCTGGCCGGTCTCGTAGTAGGCGAGCAGGTAGAGGCGCGGCGCGCGCGCCTGCGGCCGCAGCAGCAGCGCGGCGCCCGCGCCCACGCGCGCCACGCGCCGCGCCGCCCCGCGCGCCCGCGCCGCCGCCCGCGCCGCGCGCTCGTCTGTGCCCCGAGTGGTAACATCGATGTCAGCAGAGACACATAATCGATATGTGGGACATATACTGTGTTTTTACTCAGTTATGTTTTATTTAATGTACAATATTTTTTTGATTTTTGTTTTAATTAAAAAGTCGTGTTATATTTTAGTTGTTAGGGTTCCGTGCCTTTAAAGAAAAAAATCAACCCTTATAAGATCACTTTGTTGTCCGTCCGTCTGTCTATCTGTCTGTCAAGAGTTTATCTCAAGAATGCTTGAAAATATGGAATTGAAATTCAAGCCATATACTCAGATCTACGGCCCCATGATTTCTTGACAAAAAAAATTCTACATCGCAAAAAACGCGTATTTCGACACTATAAAGGGAATCATAATTAATAAGATACTTTCGATTGACCTAGAATTATGAAATTTGGCAACTAGCATAGGAAAAAATCTAAAAACTATACATTTGTGGGGTAGTACTAGCTTAGGAAAAAATCTAAAAACTATACATTTGTGGGGTGAGGGTGGGGCAAAATTTGATTTTAAAGCCACTAAGTTCAAGTGAGGTATCTGATGAAAGGGCTCTGGCTAACCTAAGCTTGAATTTCAGAAAGAGCTCGAGATCTCCAATTTTTGTACGGAACCTTTAGTGGGCGAGCCCGTCTCGCGCTTGTCCGGTTTTTTTATTTATTGATGACGATATGTGCAAAAAAATATGGATGTTGGCTGACATCGATGTTCACCAACATCGATGATTTAGCTTCGATGTTGACATCGATGTTTTTCTAACATCCCTACTGAGTCGATTTTAGAAGAATCGCATTCGTACAAATTATTTATAATATAAAATTTCTGACAAACCAGAGTAATCAGGTGGTTCAAAATATTTTTCTTCATAGAGCACTTTGAAGTCATCTTTGTTATCAATCGCACTAACCACACTCATACAATCAGGATGGGAAACTGCTATATATAAATTTTTCATAGGAACTGGACCAACATTACGGAAATCAAGATCCACTTTTAAAATTTCTCCACTTATTACGTCAGCACTAACTTCCGAGAGAGTCATCTACAAAAAAAATTACAATTTTCACTTTTGCAGTTCTAATTGTAATCTTATATTTTAGATTTTAATAATTCGATTATAATATAACTATCTCAACGAGATTAATATTAACCTGTATACAAGGTGTCTCTGGAATGACTGTTATGTTTAATAGCTTATCAGAGTTGGTGGTGCCACTTCGTAAATTTAACTTCCCAAGAATTGCGACACCGTTTTCGTTTTCTTTACCTTCACCCATGTTAATAAGCCTGAAATGACATAACATTTATATTATTAAAATGTATGTTATAGAAGATGAAGGGCTAAAATGTTTTTTTTTGCTTAATAAACTTATCAATATTTATAAAACAATGATGAGACCAGATGTGGCGCAAGGGCACAAAGTGTGATTGTATAATCGACTGGTTCGATTTCACTCGAGGAAATGAAATATTTATTTACATTTATATTTTCATTTCTTCCCTCTGGTGTCGAGGCAAAGCGGGGCGTTGAGTTTCGCTACTTAACACGCAATGGCTCCAGGATTCAGTGCACGTCTTAACACTAGGTTCCCTCTGCCTACTCTGCTATGTGCGGGATATAGCATATTTTTAATTTTAATTTTAATTTAATTTAATAAAACAATGATATCAAATATTTACTTAAAAGCTAATCCTTGTACAATCAATTGACCAATTTTTAAAGGTGTTATGGTAAAATTCAATGCTTTTCTACCATCTCCATCTAAGAGAATTGATTTGATCTTTTGTCCTATTATTATGTTATTCTCCAAACTCCTGCCTGAGGCTAGTGATGGTTCGTTGATTAATGTTTCATCACTAGGCGTCTCTGCGTCCCCTTCACTGGGGGTAAATTGCCATAATAGCTCTACATCTTTCAAAAGTAGTTTAACTTTTAACGGGTTGAACAATGTGATGGAAATTTGTATTGGTTCTGAAAGTAATTTTTTATTGGTTACGATGGAATGAAATATAAAATAAAATACAAGCATGGTAAGGCTACAACTATGAATTATTTGTATATAAGCTCACCTCCTTGTGAGACGATTGGGTTGGCGTCTGTCTTCCGAGTGTACAAGTCGGTTGTCGGTTTAAAGATCATTGGTACGGCGCCTTGGGCTATTTGCAATAGTATCTCTTCCATTTTGTGCCAATACGGATCGTCTTCAGTTGTATCAGGCGGTGGTAGGGAAAGGGAGGTTGCGGGCGTCCTGCCCGGGGACGATAAGGGCGCGGGGCCCACGCAAAGTACCGCCGTATCCTCAATACATAGTAAAGGCACCGGCAATACTGGAAGTCGTTCTGTAAACTCCTCTGATGTTTCTACCCATTGCTGTAACCAGTACATCGCCAAATATATCAACATTTAGAATTTAATTAAGGTATGCTTGATAAAAATATACTGATACGTTACTTATTCTTGCGTGTCCATCCACTTGTACTGTTAATTATTACCAAATTAGTCTTCAAGTTATTTAAAAACATATACATATAGAAAGTAAAATAAGATCAAATTATTAAGTTATAAATATTACAGCTTATATGACTTAACAATTAGTTTAATAATAAACTAAACTAAACAGTGAAAATATATCTATACAATATAATTGTTACAATTATTTTGTTAGGTTTCAAATATCACAATTACAAGTAATATGTTATATATTAGATCGAGCGTCATTGTATTATATTACTTTACTTGTATATATACTAATTTAGATTTCATAATATGGAGGTTTAATATTATATTATTTTAAATATAATATATATACAAGATTCCAATTTAAGAAGAAATAGACTAAACTAATGATTCATATCAAAGGTTTTACAATATAAACATCAAACATTATCTATATTATATTCCTACTAAATATAAAGAATACTCACGTCGCACATATGCAAAGATATCCACGTGTCTTTAAATGAACATTTAATTCCTGTCTGTGATGTTGAACGATGAAACCTGGTATCAGAAAGGGGGAGCAACTTGCCTGGTGCGCCAGCATGAACTCGCGCAGGAAGGCGTCCTGCATGGCGGCGGGCTGCGGCGCGCGCGGCGCGGGCGCGAGCGGCGCGCGCAGCCAGGCCGGANGCGTCGCGCGGCGCCCGCAGCGCGCCCGCCAGCCGCCCCAGCGCGAACTGCACGTGGTCCGTCGACAGCCGCCAGCCGCTGTCCTTGTACACCTGCAAATAGCCGCATAGCAACACGAGGACACTTCTACAACATTATTATTTCACGGATTTAGTAAAAACTCCGCCACTCAAAACGCAAACGTGTCGAATTTAGATGGTAAGTTAAGAAGAATGTCTGGCACTAGGTTTTGGAGAGGACCGGGTAGATGACGGACAACTATATGAATAAAAGAGCAAAGCTACTAATCAGTGTAATACACTAATAATATTATTATGTTATAAGACTACTCATGTAATTTTTTTTTTTTTTACAGGTAACACATTGCTAAAATTATAAAAAATAAGTTCATTGAGCATATAATATAAAAAGGTAAATGAATGTGCACTGTGGACTTTATTATTTTATTATATTGGCATAAGCATCAATGACAGTGTTTAGCGAAAGCTACGAGAATTATACTACATTAAATTCATTTGATTGAAAGATTAAATTACCTGGTATGCCTGTTTATAACATCTGTAAGCATGTTTCTTTTGGCCCGCTTTCGAGAACCTGTGACCTGCGAGCACCATGTGAAAGGCGTACTTCCTTGACATGACCTTGTTACTTGGACCTTTGAGAAAGCACAAAGCTGCCTGTTCCAGAAGCATGGCACTCCGCAAATCGCTATCCTCAGACGTCATACGTATTAGTTGTTTAGCAGCTTCGCCGTATAAGCCCGCGTTGATTAAACATGGTACGGAGAGCAATGTTGCTCTTACAGCGTATTGTACCATCCTAAACAGATAATATGCATTTATTTAAGTTAGGGTTCATCTATAAATCACATCATACGTTAAGGAGAGAGGGCGTCGAAATAGTGACATTATAACACAAGTTATGGGGAAAAGTCTTAAATTTTCTGAAATCATAATTATTATACAAAATATAATATACAAATACTTATTAAGAAAATGACCAACTAAGCCTTACATTCTCATTGAGCTACGTCGAAATTCTTATATGTTTGTTACAACTTATTTATGTTTTATAGCATCTCTGTGTGACTCTGTATAAGTTATAACAAAAATCATTAAATTTGTGTAATGTATTTATTTAGGTGTTCCTGATTTGGTCTGTGTTAGAGGATGAACCAAGAAATGATCAGATATACAATTTGCTTTAATAAAATTCTGAATAGATTAGATTTTAAAATGACTTTAATATATAATTTAAGTGAATTATTTTTCTCCCTTCTGAGTATTTTTATATATACTATTGCATGGTTTTTTACTATACATTAACATTTTTCACTAATAAAAATAAAAACACTTAACAATTTTAGAGAAATTTAAAAATGTAAAGTATATTAGGTAGTTAAAAATGTAAAGTATATTAGGTATAGTTAGGTATACTCTAATAGAGTTGCCCAGTCAACAAACCTGCATGTGTTAAGATAAGTGACGATGCTCTCTTCCATGTAGGCTGCGGTCTTGCGGGTGGCGTCGCCCGCCATGAAGGCGCTGATGGCGGCCATCTCCAGCGCGCCCGCGTAGCACAGCCACGCGCTGTCCGTGTAGAACTCGCGCTTGGCGGTGTGGTAGGCGTCGAAGGCGCGCTGCCACTGCCCGCACATGAAGTACACGTCGCCCAGGCGGCGCAGCTGCAGCTCTGGACAGTCGCTGGAGTAGCTGAAGGCAGATCAAAATTTGTCAAATCAGTTTTTTATTTTTCAAATCAGTTTTATTACATGGGAGCCTTAATTACTCATTTTCAGATTTTATTTATCTTTCTGCGTATTATTTACAATCTTTTTTGTAATTATTCTTCTGTATATTAAGCTTCGTTTTCATTGCCTAGCCTGCTAAGCGTGAAACTGCTTCCAAATTATTCACATTTCTAGTTATGAATATAAAAATGTATCACATAACTGATAAATAATAAAATATACTAATGTTATAATATATGAGGCCAGTCGTGGCGTAGCGACACGAAGTGTGACTGTAAAACCGACTGGTTGTGGGTTCGATCTCCATTCGAGGAGATGAAATATTTACTTAAATTTATATTTCAATTTCTTCGCTCTGGTGTCAAGGCTAAGCGCGGCGTTGAGTTCTGCCACTCAACACGCAATGCCTCCAGAATTCGGCAGAAAGTGGGGAACGGAGTGTCTTAACACTAGGTTCCCTCTGCCTACCCTGCTGTGTGCGGGATACAGCGTGAAGCTGATTTTTTTTTGATTTATAATATATCAGATAAATAATAAATCATGTAAAAGTGTTACATACATAACAGTGTTATTGACAGCTGTATTCCCAGACTTTCCAGTTGTAAACCATCTTTTCGTAGCTGACAACAAAGATCTACTGACACCTTTTTTATTTGCGACCTATAACAATAATTATCATTGTTTTTCTGGGTAACAAAATGAAACATATGAAAAAATTATATTTTTTGGTAAAAAGCCACACCATCTCTATTTCCCAATTATTTGAACCCAGGAAACCGAAAACATATATTAGGACCTTGAATAAGTTCACAGTGTTTTTGAAAGATGGCATTGCTCTCTGGCTCTGTGCATGGAATTTCGTACGGTAACGAATCACCAAAGTAGTACTATATGTAACCTCAAATTATAGTAGAATAATGTTTACTACAGTGTCAACTACATATTTATTTTCCCTTTGTGAAAATGTGTACTTTTGTGCCAAATAAAGTGTTTTTGCGGGGAATTTTATTGCACTGCTTTATTCAGAAAAAATCTGCAGCAGAAGCACACAGAATTCTCGTTGAGACAATGCTTTGTCGAATACAACGTGCAGAGACTGGTTTAGGCGCTTCAAAAGTAATGATTTTGACCTTGAAGACAAAGAGCGTTCTGGAGCACCGACAAAATTTGAAGACAGAATTGGAGGCATTGCTTGAAGAAGATCCATGTCAGACGTTAGTAGAGCTCGGGAAAACGTTACAAGTAGATGCGTCAACAGTTTCAAAACGTTTAAAAGCGTTAGGAATGATCCAAAAGCAAGGGCATTGGGTGCCGTATGAGTTGAAGCCGAGAGACGTAGAACGACGTTTTCTCATGTGTGAATTGTTGCTTCAACGGCAAAAGAGAAAAGGTTTTCTGCACCGTATCGTCACTGGGGATGAAAAGTGGATTCACTACGACAATCCAAAGCGAAAAAAATCGTGGGGCATGCCGGGTCACGCATCAACATCGTCGCCAAAACCAAATATCCATGGTTCTAAGCTTCTTCTCTGCATTTGGTGGGATCAGCAGGGCGTAATTTATTATGAGCTGCTTAAACCTAATGAAACTATCACGGGAGCTCGCTATCGACTTCAGTTGATGCGTTTGAGTCGCGCTCTGAAAGAAAAGCGGCCACTATACGAGCAGAGACACGACAAAGTGATTTTATTACATGATAATGCTCGGCCACATGTGGCAAAACCAGTCAAAACTTACCTGGAAACACTTCAATGGGAAGTTCTACCCCACCCGCCGTATTCACCGGACATAGCCCCCTCCGATTACCACTTGTTTCGGTCGATGGCGCACGGTTTAAGCGAGCAGCGCTTCCATTCTTTTGAAGAAGCCGAAAAATGGCTTGATTCCTGGATTGCCTCGAAAGATGAGTCGTTTTTTCTGACGGGGGATTCAATTGCTACCAGAGAGATGGGAGAAAGTGGTATCTAATGATAGACAATACTTTGAGTAATGTCATTGTAAGCATTATATTTTAAATTAATTTTTTTAAACAAAAAAAAACAGCGAGAGTTATTATTCAAGGTCCTAATAATAAATATACTTTTTTGACGCCATGAACGAATGTGATGTAAAATATAATATATCTCTTTACTTTACAATTAATAACAAGTTATCCATAACAATAAGGGGAATGATTTTTTTCCGATTTCTCGCTCTGGGCGATTTCTCGGTCTCGAACTGGGCGGTGCCCAGTGATTTAACACTGGCGTGTTAAGATACTTAGTTCCCTCTGATTAACCTGCTATATACAGGAGATAGCCTGAACCTAAAAAAAATACTTACAACTTCAGATAATTGTGCTATTAGTTTTTCCAAGTGTAAAATCAGAGCCTTTGAAACATATTCTTGTAAGAATGTTTTAATGGCCTCTATGTCCTTCATATTTAATGCTGCTCCATGTATTTCAGACATACTGTCATATTGTTTCCCATACACATTAACACTTTCTGAGCTACCAGAGAATGAGTAAGGCTGAAAAGAAATATCATAAAAAATATTTAATATCCACTAGAAAAGGATATATTTTTCAACAATTGTGTAAGAATCAATATATTTGATTAAATATATTGATCAATTAGATAATTGTGAAACAGGAATCAAGCCTACAGCCCTCGCATTTGCAGTAAGACACTACCGCTGCGTTATTACAGCCTTTATTTATACAGGGTGGAAGCATCAGCGCTCCTTTTACGGGAACTAAAAATGAAAATATTTTAAACCCATACCTAAAGAAATTAATCGAGATGTTTACGACGATGTTTATCCATATCTGTATTTCGTGTGACGCAGTTACGCATAGATACCAAAAGTAAAATATTTTTGTAGTAGTATGTATTTACGTTAAACACAAACTACTACAAAAATACTTTACTTAGCTTCACGCTTTATCCCTAGCAAGGTAGTCAGAGAGAACGGAGCGCCAAACGCTACGGTCACATACCTCTTTCGCCTCGTCCACTGTCATCAACCTTTTCATACATGCCCTCCGCGGGGTCCTCATCCTTTTTACGTGACCTTCCTCCAGTATCTTTGATACTGTGTTTTCGAAGGTCAATCGAGGTCTCCCCCTATCTCTCTTACCACTCACTTTTCCATCATAAATCTTTTTTGCCATTCTTTCATCACTCATTCGTTCGACGTGCCCAAACCAGTTGAGCACGTTCTTCTTCATTCTCACCGTGACAACCTCGCTAGTACACTCGCGTCTCCACGGTATTTATCTTTCTTTCATTTTTCTTCTGTAATAACCACGTTTCGCTGCCGTATAACAGCGTCGGTACACTGCATTGTGTACGGCCAAACGCGCAGCTGTGCTGACGCCGTTTCGCCGTCTCATCAATGCAGCTAAAGTTCCGTTAACCCTGTTACCGGCAGCAATACACCTTTCCACATCCATCTCGTATCTTCCATCTCTACTGAACATACTTCTTAAATATACCACTTCATTCACTTGTTCTAATAACAAACAAAAATACTACTAAAGGTTAATCAACTTCGAACTTTGCCGACATTACCTACTACTCGATTTCGAAATGAGGCGTATGCGGCGGTTTCCCTTTGATATGTTTGTCTGCTTGCGTCGTTTTGGACAAATGGCGTTTTATTTCACAACGAAAATTTTATTATTTATTTTGTTTAAAAAAGTCACTTTTTCATTTTTGGGAAAAAAATATATATTTAAAATTGTATTAGGTTTTTACAGAATAGTTAAAACTATTGTTTCTTTTAAAGTGGTGCTGACAGTGCAGAGTGTTTCACTCTGTGTATATTTTTATATTTTTCTAATTATAATAAAAATATGAAAAACTTATTACTAAGTGATAGTTTAATACAAACATATTTACCTGTAAGCTGTTAGCATTATCATAAACATCATTCTCAGCAGTGAGGGGATGACCTCCGTCAGTGTTTACTGTGCTTGGGGCATTTTGTTTTTCATCTGAAATTTCTTTTATAATTTAATTATAAATTTTTATATTTAATTTACAAACCATATTATAATGAACATAAATAGACACGTACACACATTTTTTTTAAAATATTAATAATATAATAATATTATATATTTTTCTTTAGCTTCACACTGTATCCCGCATAAAGCGGGGTAGGCAGAGAGAATCTGGGAATGTAATGTTAAGACATTCCGTTCCCCACTCTCCGCCGAATCGAAGGGAATCGAGCCCACATATTTACAGTCACATGCTTATGCCCAGGCGCCACGACTGGCCTCAAACAATAATAAATTACAAATAATTTTAATAATTACCTGGAGTAGTAGCGTTTGCTGGTTGAAATCCTACTTGTGATTCAAGGGGTGTCATTGAAAAAGCCGAGAGAGACTGTGAATCACTCTATAAAAAAATCGTAAGAAATATTTTTAAAAACAATTATTTTATAAACACATTAAAAGAAAATGATACATGGAGAATATTCAGACCAGTGATGATAACGATGATTCTGATTTTAAGCATTGAAGTTAGAGGTTCAAAGATTCAATACCTACTATGGGGAATGAATCTTAATAATATAAATTTTCTTAATATATAATCTAAATAATATAATTATAAGTCGTCTGTATATGTAAACTCAAATTTCTATAGAAGACAGAATAAATATTTTCATTATTTTTTTTACATATGATTTCAGCTTTATTATTCTTTTCATAACATTTTAAAAGTTTTATAATCTTTTCTTTGAAGTACACTACAACATACAATATAAAAATATTAGGCATCAATATTCCTGATATATCGTAAGTTATATTTGCAAAGATATAAAAGTGAACAACATACTGAAGTTCTTATAAAATAGAATGTTTAATACAGTTAAGGACCGTGTTTTTAAATATAAAAATTAAAAAAAAGTATTAATGTACATAATATGTACTGAACTATGTACCTGTAAATCAGTTGGCCTCTTGAGATAATGATTCCAGTAATCAGTTGGTAGTTTCGGGTCTAAAGGTTGCTTTGAATTAATGGATAACATGAAGCAATTTGAAGCTCCAAATGTCTGTTTTAAGGTATCAAAAGCTTTGTCTGCACTGCAAAAGAAATGTATATAACCACTACAACATATTACATATATTAAAAGAAACTACTTAGCATTCAATGGATTCATCCTGCGGGTTAGCACCTGCTCAATGCACTGCAAAGTGAGCTCATAGCAGTGATTAAGACTTACAACCAAATATAGGTTTAAATTTGTGTTAACGCTCACCTTTTATTGTCGGAACTACTCTCTTTATCTAACCAAATTCATACATTCTAGAAATTATTTGATGATGGTTCAAGGCAACCTATTTTAGTGCACACAGGGCCAAGAAGAATTACAGCATATAAATTTACTGAATTTTTTTCTTGGTCAGTTTGTTCGTAAGTTCCAAGTATTTGTTTAGCTTAAAATTATGATTTATTATTTATTTCCCATGAAATTTAGTTAATGTAAATTATAATAATTATATCAGTAAAAATTTATAAAAAAAACTTTTTGCAAAATTATACATCATATGATGTAAAGTAAACTTAGTATTAACTATTGTCCTTCTATATAAATAGAAAAGCATGTTAAATTTTTAACAAAGCCTATAAGGCTGCCTTTAAATCACATAGTGATTTATGTAATATCAATACGAGTATAAAATATACAACCAAACCTAATTTATTGTACCTGACTTATACATTAATTAACATTTTTAAAGTGTTATTCCACACTAAGGCACAGTCTCTCTTGTCAAATGATTTTTTAGCATAATCTTTGGGTAGTGGAGATTTGGAAAATTCTCTAGATGCTGTTGTAATAAGCATACAAGACTTCCAATAAAACTTATGGCATAATTGTGAAGCTCATGGACAGTTTTCAAGATCCACAGAATTGAGGACCTGTACATATTTTTTTATATGCTTTAAATATTGTACTGACTTACTTCTCCTTAGGAACAGCTGACACATCATGTAAAAGGAGATAAGACTTAAGAACTGAGCTATTAAACCATTTTGGTAATTTGGGTGGGGCCACATTCTGGAGCTGAGCATATTGCTGATTTAAGCTATTGTAAACATCAACTATATTGTCATCCAATGTTGTTGCAACAATAATACAAGCTAAGAAATGTTTAGTAAATTCATGATCAGAAGGGAATTGCACTTCAAGATAAGTTTCTCTCCAAGCATCAAACCATGGTGTGGCTTGTGGTATATCAATTTTATGCCCTCCTGTAAAAAACATTATATTATATAGTCATATGTGCACCAGAGCAAGTAAAATTTTAAAATAAAGTGAATATATAAAATAAACCTATATTAAGTGGAACATTTTTTTCATCATAATTGTGTAGTACAGCATTATTCAATTGTCTTCTAGCATCAGTAGGCTGGAGAGGTTTCCAGTTTACATCTCTTATGACTAAATTAAAATTTTTTACAGTACAAGCATTTCCTCCTGGGTCACGAAATTGTCCTGTAATTTTTAAATGAAACGTAATAAACGATTATCTTTTATTTTATGTACTAAATATACCCATAAAAATGTATGATTAAATACCTTCCCAATCTAACTCTGTAAATGGTTGCAATAATTCAGGTAGAGTCAAATTATTTTTTGACACTACATTCTCCACTTTTGTACTGCAAAGCGTAGCAATTATTGGAGAAAACGAGCTTTGTATGAATTCTTGAGCAGTCTTAGCCATTTTATAAAATAGGAAACGCAGAGATCGAACAAGATATTATTACCGCATATTTTATTTCACACAACATTAAGCTTTTATATGATTTTCAATAACTAAGAAGTAAACTTGAGATATTTCTTCAATAATTTTAGATTTTACAATCAACCAGGAACTAAATTTACTGGAAATACATAATGAATATTGATACAATAAGAGAAATGTCACTTGTCAAAATTCAAATGTCACTCATCTCAAATGTCAATTGATTTTTATTTTATGATGAGCTATTAAAGCTGTTGTTGACATGGGATAGTATTTATGACGTCACCGGGCGTCATAAGGTAAGAAGTATAGGACTAAATAGGTTTAGTAAAGTATTTTATTTCAAAAAGCAAGTTGGCCGTTCTCCTATAATTATTAGTTTTAACGAAAAAATACGTCTTTTTTAAGACCAGCGTGTAAAGCTGAAATTTTGCTGTAAGATATATACTCGGACATTATAATACATGTTTATTGAAGTGGCATTACAAACTACCCCTGTATACTGAAAAAAATGGAATTATAAGAATATGTGTTGATACGTCACACGGTGATACGGACAATGACAATTAGTGAAGAATAATGATAAGCATCTGAAAGAAAATGATGCTGTGTTATCAATGTTAACAATGATATATACATATGTATATGTAAAGAATTGAAATTGGATACTTACTTAGCTTCACGCAATATCCCTAGCGGAGTAGTCAGAGAGAACGGAGCGCCAAGCCCTACGGTCTCTGCATTCCTCTTTCACCTCGTCCATTGTAATCAACCTCTTCATACATGCCCTCTGGGGGGCTCTCATGATGATTTGATGGTCCGACCGTGGTCTCCCCTTCCTCTTTTACCACTCTCTTTTCTATTTATTCTTTATTTTGAGGCAGCCGCACGAGGTATCCAAACCTGGAGTCGAATTATCACATAAGAAGCTGGAAGTTTTAAGATACATCAATAAGAAAGAATTACGAAATGTGCTTCCAAAATATTAGACACCTGTGAAACAGGAAATGTAAAAATTGAAGTATGCTCTGCCAATATTCTTAATGGCAGTTTTCCTAAAATTGTTATTTTTAACCAAAAATTATGTCTTTTTTAAAACCAGCGTGTAAAGCCGTAATGTTGCTGTGAGATGTAAGCTTGGACATTATAATGCACGTTTATTGAAGTGACATCTATGAACAACCCCTATTTATTTTATAAATGGAATTTTTAAAAAATGTGTTAAATCGGACAATGACGATTAGTGTAGAATAATGATAAGCAACTGGAGAAAAATGATGCTGTGGTACCAACAATGATTCTTTACAACAGAATTGAAATTAAATACTTACTTATTTAGCTTCACGCTGTAATACTAGTGGGAAAGTCAGAGAGAACGGAACCCCAAACGCTACGGTCTCTATATACCTCTTTCACCTCGTCCACTATCATCAACTTTTCATACATGCCATCTGGGGCATCCTCATGCTTTTTACGTGATTTTTCTCCTTCATTATCTTTGATGATGTATTTTCGAAGGTCTATCTTTATTACCGCTCACTTTTTCTTCATTAGTCTTTTTTGCTATTCCTTCATCATCAATCCATTTGCACGTTCATATTCTCACCATGAAAAGTATGATTGACTTATTCCTAGCGGATCAGTATATTTAAGGTTAAGTTGTGGACACACGAGTGCTTAGGATGCTATCTTGGGAACAGACCAATATGTAATCGTTGCTATAATAAGGAGTCTGTTTCATTTTAAGGTACGAGACGTCCAAACTTGGAGTCGAATTATCGCATAAGAAGCTTTAAGATCCATCGATCAAAGAGGAATAAGTACTTCCGTAAGCAGGAATACTTTGAGCGTTCAAATGAATAATATTAAAATTTTTCAGTACATCTGAGAAGTTTTAATCTAATGTTTCACTTAGCGTGAGGATGCTTAGAAAGCTGTCATTACTGCTCAATCGCTCAGAAATAGCCGGAAAGAATCATTGGAAGTATTAATGTTGATTGCCATTATATATATAAAAGAAATATATAAAATGTCCTGATACTTTTTTGGTGTTTAACAGATATGATGAGTTATCGGTATTCTTTTTTTGTCTATTTATAAAATTCTTAAAGGGTAAAGTTTTATTTACTTCCGTAAATTTTTATTATATTTGTATAATGTTGAATTTACTAAATGACATGTTAATGGATGTCATGTTTTCAAAATTAAATTAGCTCATACAATGTACATTACGTACATAATTCTACTGAATAGGTAATAAAGAAAAACAAATGCACTTTTTTTTTGTTGCTTATATTTAATGAAAAAATCTTTTACAAAATTTTGGTATACCTAATCTTGAATTAAAATAATAATTGTAATTTTAAAGAAAAATCTTAAATGCATTACTTACATATATAATCATTTTCTGTATAAAAAATAAAATTGGAAACTAATACACAATATAAAACAACAATGATTGCTTAAGATCACTTTCTAATACTTTCAAGAATTATTAAAATAGTGTAGTGAATTATCTAACTACAGACTTTGGATTCATATAATTGGCGGAATGTTAATAAATTTGCATATATAATTTTTTTATATTATGATGAGATTCAAAAATTTATCACATCACAATTTTTTTCGTAAATTACAAAAATTATATATTTTTATTTTCATCCAGTCCATTCAAATCAGTTCATTTATTATTTAATTTTAAAATTTTCAATGAAGAGTGATAAATAAAAGCTATGTTAAGTTGTATAAAGTAGACATGACTGAACATTAATTTTTAATTTAATTGCCACAATCGTGATAATAATAAAACATTCCGTTTAATATAGGCTCTCAGCTCTAAACATGTGACCAGAGTGAAAGCCATTTTGTGTTATATAGAAAACTATGTATTAGAAAGTGCTTATAAATTTTAATAACTATGCAGCTAAACGTCTTCTAATAATTATTATAAAATGTAAAAATAAACGATCAATCACTTAAAAATAATCTTAATAGCACATTTCATCATATCACTAACAACTTTAAGAAATAATAATATTTGAAATTTAATCTTGATAGGTTTATACATTGGACGTCGAAATTATATGACGCAATATTTAAAATGTGTGTTTTTTAAATTATAGCACTTAAATTGTCAATTTAATAACAAATTTAAAAATATAAAAATAGCCGCCAATCAAGTATTTTTTTAAAGTTGATTAAAGGTTTAAAAATTGAGACAGAATAAATTTTACTATAATTGCACTAAAAATAAAGTTGAAAAAAAAATAATTATATTTTAAATGGAATAGGTTGAATCTTAAAATATAGAAACAATAAGTTACATACATATCTTTTTATTTAATACAACAATGAGTAACAGAGTTAGTTTTCGATGTTTACTTTATTGCTCAAATAGTGTTGTGACACATTTGTTCATTTTTATTTTTGTTTAGTTTTAAGATTTTCACAAAAATTACTTTTATATGCAACTTATATTTTTTTTTTCATATGGCAGTTTAAGTATGCAAAAATATATTGCAATAGCAGGTATATGTTTTATAACTTTACAGTTAAGAATGGTTTGTAATTTTTATAGATATTAACATTTTTTATATTAAATATTAGGGATATATATTATGCTGATGGGCTCAATGGCATTTAAGATATGAGGCCCGCTCTTATTTTGGTGAAGTATAATTGTTTGCCAACCTGAATTTACAATAAAAAAAATATTAAAGTATGTATTAGATGTATGGAGGAAACTGGTAGCAAATAATTCAAACTGCAATTTGTTTAATATTCTAAAAAAAAATTATATACAGTTAATTTTCAAGGCTTTACTTCTGAAATATCTGTATACAATTATTATTTATTTCATTTACCATAACTATAATGGTAATTTATTTAACCAATCAATATGCATATTTTTAATAACGTCATAATTTCGATGCTTTGCTTTACATATCGCAGTTTTTACCCACTTAAGTTTAGTAAAGTCCAAGCCGTCAAATATGCACAATCAACACATAATCTAGTATAAGTACGTCAACACCACCTTACACATAGCAATAACAAACGTGCCTTATGTTTTAACCAGTTTAAGATAGGTACTACACCGTAGGTTTCAAATAAGTAGCAATCACTATTCAAAACTGGAGTTGAACATATTGATATTTAGGTCTTCGAATGTGGATGCGCCCCCCTGGTCCAGGATCTGGAGCATTTCGGAAAGCTCATGAGGTGCGTGCGGGCCCTCTGCGCCCGCGCCACCAGTCGCGCCTGCCCCACCTTGCCACGACCACATCCCCGCTGTCATACAGGAACGATTAATGTATTTTTGATAATCAATGAGTACATGAACAAATAAACTTTTGGGAGTCAAACAATATATTTTACATTCATTTAAAATAATACATAGACTAAAGATAGACAGTTTGTCAAAACTAAATGAAAAATGTCAAGATAGCCACTGATATAGAAAATCTAGTATCCAAATCACTCCATTCTCCTCTTGTCAACTGATCTTGGAATATTACACATTCAGCGATGGAACTAGTTCATTGTCCTGAGTGAGAACCACATAGCGTTTAAGTATTGATGAGTTATGCTGAGTGTATTGAAATGAATTTAAACATACCGTGAGTGGGATGCGTGGCGTGCGTGGGGTGGGGCGCCGGGTGCGGCGGGTGGTGGTTGTGGTGGTAGTGCGCGGGCGGTAGGTAGGCGGGCGCGGGCGGCGAGCGCGTGGGGCTGGGCGCGCCCTCGCCGCTGTACGTGTAGCCCTCGCTCGCCGCCCCGCCAGCTGCCGCGCCGGCGCTCGTCGTACCTGCTGCACTCTATAAGAATACTTTGTTTACTGTTAAGGCACTTAACGTCTATTATATTTATCAATGTAATAAATAGAATCCAAAATAATGATTTACAAAATTTTCATGTTTGTTTGTGTAATGCAATTTTCACTATTATATTTTGGTACACTACCCTTAACAGTATTTTTCTTTATTTCAGTCGGAAATAAATGAATGTTACATTAACTTGAATGATGTTCGGGCGAATAATATGTAGATAGATATAATATCGGTATTGAGTCGTACATACCGGGCGCAGCGTGGTCCAGGTGGTGTGCGGCGGCGTGTTGGCGGGGCGGTGCGGCGAGTAGTCGGGCGCGTAGTGCGGCGCGTGCGCGTAGGGCGCCGGCGCCGCGCCCGCCGGCACGCCCGCCGCGCCGCCCTCGCCCGGCGAGCGCACGCCGCCCACTGCGCCCACTGCAAGTGTCACAATCGAGCGCTGTATGTACCCTCATACAAACAAAGTTGCGGACAGACAGTAGTAGTTTTCTTATAAAATATTAAAGGCAAAAATGTTCCTACTATTTTAACTTTTCAAACATTTTAAAACATTATTTATTGCTAATAAAATACAAATGGTTTTTAAATTTCTCATACTAATTTTCTTTGAAATAATTTTTGGAAGTTTACTATAACTTATTCCATTAAGTTATAGCAACAATTGTAAATAATTTGATAATGAAATAATCTTTAAGATGAATGTTGTAATGTTTGAAATTGAAGTTATTATACTCTATTTCAATATGTAATCTTCCAAACATGTCCACTCTTGTATATGCTGGATGAAGCAATGGTGTTTCTAGTACATTGGCTTGCAAGTACAGTAAATGTGTCATCTGGACAGTCTTTTTGTGGGAATTCATTCAGATAATGTAAGGCAGACAAGAAAGTAGTTCATGATTAGCTATCATTATCATCATCCGGTAGGATCTCCCCTTTAAAAAACAACTAGGTACTAACAAGCTAATAAGATTAATCAAAAAATATGATTAAACTAGATTAACTAAATGTTTTGAAAAATTATATTATAAATGATTGAGGTTTGCCCAAAAGATAAGCTTACAAAAAGTAAAATTAAGTTGGATTTGAATTAACCTCATAATAAATAAGTTACCTGGTGGTGCATGGTGTTGCTGGTGAAGAGCCGGCGGTGCCTGGTAGACGTCTCGCTGGCGCAGGTGGTAGTCGTAGTTCTCCTCCGCCACGGGCTCGCCACCGCTACCTCCCAGCGTGCGGCTGTTACGAGTGTACATATCATAAATTAATATATAGTTATATTGTAGAGGAGTATTCTAATAAGTGATTACACATACTTACATAGATATAATATTTTGTAATAATTTTGATTTGTATTTCTATTTGTAGTGTACAATGAAGTAATAAGTTCTTTGATTTTCACGATTATTACACATTTTAAATGAAACTATTTTAACCGGATTAATCGCGTATATTTAAAGTTTTACATTTTGTAAATCCAAAATGTAAAACCTTAAATATACGCGATTAATCCGGTCAAAATAGTTTCATTTACAGTAAAGTATATAAAATAGAATAATTTTAAAAGCACAGCATAATCATTTTTAATTAAAAAAAATATTAAACACTTACTTTGCTAGTGTGTTTGTGCAGACAATATATTCCACGTCATCGTTGTACGGATTTAAAAAGGCAAAGGCGGAAGTTCTTAACCACACCCACTCTCTGTTTTTTGTGCGAAACCGGTACATTAATGAAATAATTTGGCCCTTTAATTTTAGAACTGAAATAGAATAAAATTTATGTGTTTATATAATAATATTGCAAAATGCAAAAGATACAAACATATGAAATTTCAGGTAAGCATATCGTGAAATAATGGAATATTTGAAAACGTTATATTTTTCGCAGATCACTTATTAAACAAAAAAAAAACGTAAGTTGTTATTATATTTAATTGTATATCTAACGCAATCATAACTTTTAGAATTCACCTTGTTATCCGACTGTCGGGATCATTTATCTCGTCGAGATAGTGTGAAAGTATCAAGCTGAAATTAATATTAAATATTCAAGTCTCCGGTCCCTTGGAGCGCAAAAGAAAAATAGCTTCTAAGTCAACGCAATCAAAAGATACGAGCATTTATACAGTTTGTCGTATTTATGTATGAAATTCGCTGCGTAATCAAAACCCATAGGGTACTTTCCGTGTACCTATTGTTATGAAATTTGTAAGTTTTAACTTACAATAAAAACAAAGGAAAGAGTTTGAAGAGAAAAAAAATATAAGAATTTCATTAAAAAAAAACAACATTACAAACGTATACTCGTACTTTATTTCATACAAAATGAGTGCATACGCCCGCGAACCTAAGTTTGTCAACTTTTATAAGTGGTGCTTCTCGTTGACGTGCAATTTTGAAATTGGTACGGAGCCCTCAGTGGGCGATTCCGACTCGCACTTGACTCTTTTTTTTAATAAATGGTCTGTAAAAAATATCGTTTTCAATGGCTCTTGTAAAGTTCGAATTAAAGGATCGACGTGTGATGGAAATCAACACCCTGTTAACATACCTTGGTCAAAATTGTCGCGCATATGCTGCTGGTCCTCGGGATGGTAGAACTCGTAGCAGAGCTTGCCGAGCAGGTCGGCGGGCGCGTAGCCCAGCACCTGCGCCGCGCGCTGGTCCGCGAACGTGAAGCGCCCGTCCGCCGAGTGCCGCGACACGAACTCCACGCCGCCGCACAGCGCGCCCTCCGCGCTCGTGGGCGTCGACGTCACCTGTAACCTACCTATCGCGACGAGGCAGCAATGCGACGCGTGGAGCTCATCTTCCACCGGTCGGTCCATCTGCATACCTGGAAACAAATCTGATTTCCCAAAACACATAAAATCACGTATTTCATGTTGAGAAAAACATATGAACTTTTCCTCGTGGCGCAAGTGGGGGCGGCACTCACCGGTGGGCGGCCAGTTCTTGATGTAGCCGGTGCAGTGCACGACGGCGTAGTTGTGCCCGTCGTGCGAGGGCCCGAGCGAGTTGCGCGCGCGCAGGCGGCCGAGGTGCGCGCTCTCCGCCGCGCCGCCCACGCGCATGCGGCAGATGAACCCGCGCCGCGACCCCATCACCTGCCGCATCGACGCTGCGTAGCAAGGTGGGAAATATATGTTATTTACAAGAAATGCACACTTACGTATTTCATATTACCTAGAGAACATTATTAAAATTACGTGTTCACTAATAGATAGAGAAGTTCAAGTTGAGGTGAGCCCAGGTCTATCGTGGCACAGGAGTACAAGCGTGCGATTGTTACCGCGACAGGTTGTGGGTTTCATTCCCACTCGAGGAAATATTTAATTTTTTAATTCCTTCGCTCTGGAAACCGAAGCAAAACGCGTCGTTGAGTTACGCCACACAACACACACTGCCTACAGAATTTGGCGGAAAGTATAATAGTAAACAGATGTGTCTTAAAATAAATGCAGTATTTTAACACTAGATTCCCAGGGTCCTTCAGTCTATCCTGCTAATTACAGCGCGAAGATAAAAAATCCAGTGGAATATGATCAAATATATATACATATTTTCTCAATTTCCTGACTTACACTGATGGCCTTCTTTCTTTACAGTCCCAGTTTTTAAGTCCAAAATACGACCAGTGTTTTGGGGTTCCTGAGTACTCAACTGTTCCCTCACCTTCTCCACATCATCTGGATGGACTTGGTCATAAAAACAGGATGAGTACCATTCTCCCTAAAATGTTAAAACAATAAATTAGTCTGTTACCATCAATACTCGATATATTGATAAAATAAATGGCTTCCTTGAATAGTACATACCTGAGAATAGTTCAGAACTGGGGCTATGCTATCACTAACATAGATAATTCGACCAGTGTCGCAACTGACTACGAATAAAAATCCATCGGCCGCCTCAAGAATTAAATGTTTCAATTCTTGATCAGTTAAAAACGAAGGTTTATAAGTTCCATCTGTTGATGTGTTGCCAGTACCTGTATAAAAAAACATGCGATGAACAAGATTCCGAACGGTATGGTCTATATCACATTTATATATTTTATAAATATATAAATGTGATTACATATTGAAAACATGTAGATATTTTATGGAACTATATCTATAGTTCTTTATATAAATGACTATAAATTCGTAAATAACTTTACATTTATTTAAGTAGCGACTCGCTCGCGGTTTCACCCGCTAGAACTAAATAATTGTTTATCTGCTAATTTGAATGACTTTCGAGTTCTAATAGCATTGTAACTTCACACATAAAACATTAAGATTTTCAGCCATTTCAATAAAAAAACTGTAGCAATTTTGTTGAGCCAAATATAAATTTAAATAGATTTAGTGATATAACTTTTTTTTATGATCCGATTTTAATGGAAAACAAAAACTAAATGTTCAGGAAAGTTCTCTAAATACCATTGTGAAAAATGCTCAAAAATCGATTTAACCGATTCTAAGATTAGCGTGAACAAACGCACAAGCATACTGGTAAAAACTTTAAAAATCATTGTTTTGGGTTTTTTTACCTTGATAAATATCCTAATCTAATAATAAATGTTCTCATATAGTTACAATTTTATTATAAGAAGAGATTACTTTAATAATTTAATTTAGAGGTTTTAAGTAAGTTTTCGTAATTTGTAATAAACATAATAATATGAATAACCTCTCAGTGCTTTCATATGCGCTACTGCCATACGCAGTATAGTAAGCTTGTCGGGTTTCCTTGCAAGAGCGGAACATGTTGGAACCATGTCAGATAGTTCCGTGATATATGCTGTCATCTTGTTTCTTCGGCGTCTCTCGATTTCACAATGGTTCTCGCGACTATAATAGAAAAAAAACATTCTTAAGTAAATTAGACGATATTTTTATATATTTCATCACCTGCCGGTTCCAATCCACTGCTGGACATAGGCCTCAACAATAACACGCCATTCAGCTCGATCTCCGGATCTTCGCTTGCACTCAAAGCTTCTTTCATATATATAATAAATCATCATTAAAAAAATGAGGCCAGTCGCGGCGCACCGGCACAAAGTATGACTGTAAAATCGCCTGGCTGTGGGTTCGATCCCCACTCGAGGTGATGAAATATTTATTAAATTTATATTTCCATTTCTTCGCTCTGCTGTCAAGGCAAAGTGCGGTGTTGAGTTCCGCTACTCAACACGCAATGCCTTCAGAATTCCCTTTGCCTACCTGCTGTGTGCGCTATACAGCGTGAAGCTTATTAGATTTATCGTTAAAAAAATACTCAAGTGGCTTAAATTAAGCTCGTCAATCCAATGGATGCAGATGCTCTTAATAAATTAATAACTGTACATAGCGTATACACATTATACTAATTTTTGATAAAATTTCAATTATCACTTTATATTTACAAGAAAAAAATCATAAAATTATCATATCATAACAAGGATCTCATTTTATAATATTCAATATCAGTAATAATGAGGCGAGCGTAAGACACATTGATAGGTCACGTTTTTCATCACAATATACTATATTGTCTTACTAAATTGATGTCATTGCTATGGGAATTATGTTTTTTTTATGGATATAATCATCTATCATTAATAGCTATTGTTGCGCTATTATTTTTTACTTGTTACACAGTTTTAGATGTTTAGCAATTAAACCTTAAATACTTTGAGAAATATTTGTTTACCATAGTACATCAACAGGTACTATATGTACTATGTAGTACATTAACACAATTAATAAAATTTTATTTAAGAATTTTCAATATAACTTTAAAAAATCTTCTTATGTTATAAAATTGATATAAAAAAAATAATAAGTAATGAAAATGATTGATGTGTGAGTATATAAGTGAATAAAATGCCTTTCTTAAAAAATACGTTTTTGTATGGAATTTGACTTTTTAAATTTTACATTTTTGTATGAAATTCCAAAGTGTTACACTAATATCATAAGATTGTATTATGCAGTTATGTTTACATTCAATTTGTTTTGTAAAAAAAAATATCTTTATAATTTTGTTATTTAGAGTTTTTAAGTGACATTCAATTCCATTCCCGTAACATTTGTCAATAACTTTTTGATATTTTCATCCCTATGACAATGTAATATTTACTTTAAGTATTTTGAACACATTCGTTTTGGATGCAGTTAAATTTCAAGAATAACAAAGCTCTATTGTTGTGAATTTAGCAGTAAAAATTTATTTTTAGCTTCACACTGTATTCACCACTTAGCAGGGTAGGAGAGGGAACCTGGTAACCTAGTATTAAGACACTCAGTTAACCATTAAAACATTTAGCACACTTTCTGCTTAATCCTGGAGACCTCATTACAGCAGAAGTAGATTTATTTATTTAAACACATAATAGTTGTTAGATTTATTCCTGTACAAAATTTATACAAAAAAATTATAATAAATAAATAACACTTTAAGGCCACATCATGAACTTTGGTAACATACACTATTTTAATATTAACCTATCTTACTAAATATATAATTTAAACTTGTTTTAAAAAGAAGATGATGTTACTATAACATTTTCCATAAGAATTATATTTTTTTACTATGTTCTCCACCTTTGTTTAACTTTTGAAACAATTTGTTGAATGGTAAAACTCAATGCAGTGCTTTGACCAGAGCAACGAAAATAACATAACTCATTCCCAATTTGGGGACCAAACCCTCAACAAATGTTATGCTGCTACACCACAACTGCCTCTATTATGATATAACTTGTATATATGACTACAATTTATGTTTTTTCTTTGTGACCTAAAATCCAAACTTTGTAATGAATAATGATAAAAAATATTACCTTGCAAATCTCTCCTTGTCTTGAATATTATCCTCCTCCATCCTTGTATATTTTCCCCCACTTGCGTCGTCTTCATCGGATCTGTCATAATTTATTTTTAATAATAATTATTTATATTTAATTTCTAAGTTACAAACTCCAGTCACAACAACGCCACGACTGGCCAGAAGCCAGTCGTGGTGCAGCGGCACGAGGTGTGACTGTAAAACCGACTGGTTGTGGGTTCGATCCTCACTCCAGGAGATGAAATGTTTACTTAAATTTATATTTCCATTTCTTCACTCTGGTGTCGAGGTTAAGCGCGGGGTTGAGTTCTGCCACGCAACACGCAATGCCTCCAGAATTCGGCAGAAAGTGGATAATGGTGTGACTTAACACTAGGTTCCCTCCGCCTACCCTGATTTATTTTATTTTAAGTTACAAACTCTATCCTGCTGATAGACACTATGTGTGGAAACTCAGTCCTGCTGCTGTTTATTATTATCAGAACTGGGAAATGGTAATATTTAAACTCCTAATGTGGGGATTGGGTCCACACCTATCACTTATAAAGTCATATGCAATTCCACTACACCACAGTTACATTGCAGGACTTTGTAATTTGAATTTTTGTAAAAGTTTTTTTTGTAAATGATTACTTGAAATATCCCTTTATCTAGTCATGTCTTTACATTAATTACTTATTAATTATTACCCAATACTACCAGCACGACGCTTTTGTATGTCCTTGGTTGGGTCAGCCCCTAAAACATAAAAAGATATATTTTAAAATGCTTAAATAAAACCATGAAAAAAAAATTAACAATATAAATTTATTCAGAAAAATACATATAATATCTATAAAGTAATTGATGAAGGAAATAGTTATTTATGAAGGAATGATCTATTATACATAAAATTATGAAATTTTGTCTATAATAGATCATTTAACTCATAATAATTCTTTAGTAATACAAAAGTTACAGTAAATTAAAAAGTAATTTTTATAGATATTACCTATGTTGTGTCACTTTTAAAGGTATTAATTAATTATTTCTTAAAAAGTTACAATAATTAAATAACAACGAAAAAAGAAACATTTATATTAAATAGTAAAATGCTGACATTTATACCAGTCTTCTAAAAATCGAATTGCATTATGATTATTTATTTTTATATAGTTTTTTGCCATTAGTTTTACGTACGTATAATGTATGTGTATGGTACTATAATGATGTTAATGTTTGTAGTAAAATTTCGCTAACAACGCGTCACGCGGAGCAACGCAAGAGCAACGTCAATAGAAAATAGGTCGGTAGCACCATCAATCTCTTTCTTACATAATTAGGATGTATATAAGATTTGTGAAATACTTGGGTTTTAAAGTTATAAACAATAAATAGAAATGTTTCATTTATGAAAACCTTGGGACAAATAAACTGCAACAAGTAATATATTACTAACCGGGGATAGTGGGAGCCACGGCAGACATCGGTCAATAAACTCATCAGTCCACGATTTTTTACCCTAGGCTTTAATAAAATTTAACACAAATTTCTCAATAAACGTATTTTTTGTACTAATAAAACACACTGTATGTTTATCGTAATTATTCAACACAACACAGGCGCCATTTTTCATTTATTAGATGACATGACATTGTCTTGCCAACCACAGAATCTTAAAAACTTGCCAGATTATATTTTTATTATTAAGTTTGCCAGGGGAAAAATATTTTTCTAAAATCTTCCTAAAATTCCAAAGACCATATTAAAATCACGGCGCTCAATTTTCAATATTTTTAAAAGTAAACAAAAAAAAATTCTTACACCTTTCTTAACTGAATTTGATTCTTTTACATTACAAAGTTTAATTTTGTATGTGTATCAAAAGCAAAATTAAAGTTTTTTTTGTGAATTATTTTTTCTACTAATGTTAAATATAGCATTTAAATACATTTAAAAATAAATATATATGTTTCTTTAGTAAATACAAAATGTAGTCTAACATTGTGCAATGAGAAGAAACTTTACCATTTCATGAATTCACTGTGTGCGGCAGAGTGCAGGGCCAATTAAATTTAAGAAAGAGAAAGTCATAATTTTGTAATACAACTGATAATTTTGAAATATAAGTCTGATCTATAATTGTCATATTTGAAGATATTTTTTCCCATCGAACATTTCTACATGATGTGCCACTAAGGAAAATGTAAATATGTGGTCTGGAAAATACTAACATTCTCCGAGATAATAAATCTTATCAAAAGCCTATACCAAAAAACACTTTTACAATTCCTATTGATCTTTTATTTCTTGTTATATTACTCTTTGATCTTGTATCTAAAACTAACTGTTTCACGTTTGAATTCTAATAATATCCACAATCAGTTAGATCATGGTGATGGGATGGGGGATGGGAGTATCTAGGAATATTCTACACCTAAACATTAAGTGTTTATGTGTTCTTATAGTCTCTCTACAGGTAAAACACTACCTTTCGGTGGTTTTACTCCATCTTACCATACCTATTGCTTTCGTCTAGTAAAGTAATTTAAAAAACATCTACACTAATATAATAAAGCAGAAGAGTTTGTTTGGTCTGTTTAAGCGCTAAAATCTCTGGATATACTGGTCCGATTTACTTATTTTTGGTTTTGTATGAAAGTTACGTTCTTCAGGAGTGCTATAAGCTAACATTATGGTATGGTAGCGAACATTATGGTGTAAGTCTTAGTTAGCCTAAAATAAAGAAATAACAAAAATAATGAATAATCTGTAGATATATTGTATGGAAGAAATGTTTTATTTTATTAGTTCTAAAAAACGAATACGTACGAACGTATACTTTTTGAGAAAATATTAATTTAAAATAATTCAACGCTCTGTTTACGGCCGCAAGCATAAGCACGAGTCCTGCAGGGGGCGCCCTAGCCGACGATTTCGTCCTCGCAAGCAGCCATGTAGTGCACTTCCTCAAAATTATTGAATATATAAATTATATTGTTTATGGCAAATGCAGCATAATTAAAGAACTACAGGTGGTGTGCGGGCGAAGCCGCAAATGTGCCGCTATTTAAGATATGATGTTATGTTACAATGTCGGTAAAACATATTACAACATATTAAATACTTTTTATAACGTTTTACTACTGGTTATATTTTCCTATCCCGATTGTTTGAAAATTTTGACAAATGGATAAGTCCTATAATCTTGACTACCTCATTTTTGCTTTTCAAAATTATGATTGTTACATAAGCTACTGAGTATAAAATTATAAAAAGCAATGGACGGAGAGTCTGAACTTTTATCTGACACAGCTACAAATTGTAACCTAGCCTCCACTTCAGAAACACTTTCAGACAACTACCAAGCTAAGTTAGATTGTTTAGAAAAAAAAGCCGTTCATCTAAGGTAAATAATATACAAAAAATATTTAAAAAAATATATTTTGTCGGTTTTTTCTGTATTTTATAGAATAATTATTTTGCACGTGGTTATGTATGTGGTTAAAGTATTTCTGATATCAAAATATAATATTAACAATTAACATTAAAATTGCATATATTTTTATAGTTAGATTCATTTATAGACAGATTGAAGTTTTAATTTATTTATATTGTGGAATCTTTTGTACAAAAAGATGGACACTCCGTTTACCCAGATTAAATGCCTCTTGAAAACGACTAAACTAGTTTTGACAGCAAGGCTTATGCAAATTTTATGCAACATTATTTATTTAAAAATATAGTAAGGGGTGATTCATTACAGGCTAATTTTAGAAAAAGATTTTAAGGCTGCAGATATAAAATGGAGCCTATTTGTGGCAGCTGCGTTTAGCTTCAGATATGAAAGCTGCCTGAGGCCATTTCCACCAGTTTTTATGAAGAGTGGAATTAAAAACATGGATGAATTAGTACATATACTTAATATTTATTTTAATGTAATATTTATATTAATTTATTGAAACATATTTAGCTTTTGTATTTTAATTGATTTCAGTTGAGCGTTATAACCGATGTACCTGCCCTAGACTTAGTATTACAACAACTAGACGATCTCGACAATTTAGTTAATATAAGTGACATTATTGATTTATTATTTTACGTACTGGTCAGATTAAAGGAACCAAATCTAAAGACTGTACCCCAAGAAACAGTATGTTTTATTATTTTTCTAATAAAATTCATGTAATGTAAGATCAATTAATTTTAAAGAACATTTTTTTAGCATGAAGAAATTTTAATTAACGCACACTCACTACTACCAGCACCTAAGCCTCAGTACATTTTTCAAGTTGTTAGTTCTAATAAATCTGGCGCGGAATTGAAATGGAAGGAGCTATCCAAAGATCATACAGTCTTCTATGGATACCATGGAAATAGATTGGAAAATTTCTATGCAATGATAAATTTTGGTTTACAAGTACATTTAAATAAGGTATATAAAGATTTATTAATTTGAAAAAATGCAAATCTAACTTTCGAGCGGCCACGACTAGTCGACCGTACTAGCCGTACCGTTATCTATGTAAATTATTGTGATAATTATATTGTGCACCTCAGTAGCGTAGCTAGGTAACCAAAAGCCCTGATCCAAAAAAAATAAAAAAAATAAATTACTAAACTTTTAAGTTTTATCAATACAATTCTAAATATTATTTGTTAGTTATATTTATATATTTTAAAAAGTTCCTTCCCATATTTTTTTAAATAAGTTGCCGTTATTAAAGTTGTGCAATTTATTTTCCGAAGAGACTTAGTTCAGCTTTGTTGGTCATGGTCCAACAGCTCAGCTGAGCTCAGTGGAAATCGCCGCCTAACCCACCAATAACTACGGCACTGGTGTACCTACATATAATATATGCTTCAGAAAATTTATACAGAGTGTTTTTGTCAGTACCACTTACTTACTACTTATAAAAACATATGTTTGTGTTAAAGAAATTTGTGCATAAGTTGATTTTAAACAAACTGTTGAGGTAATGTATATGTATATATATATATATATATATATATATATATATATATATATATTAAGGTGATTTATACAAAGTGAAAGCGTCAGCGCTCTTTACTGGAAGAGCATATAGGATCAAACAAGATACCTCAACAGTTTGTTTAAAATCAACTTATGCACAAATTTCTTTAACACATAAACATATGTTTTTATAAAAAAATATATAAATTAATACAACAGAGCACTAACGCACGTCTTGACACTTTCACGGTTACCCGCAAAAAAAGGAGTTAGTTTTATAGAGTAGTTAAAACTGATTTCATTTAAAGTGGTAACTGAATATTGTGTAAGAGCTAATGTTATATTTTTACTTACTTAGACATCACTAATGGGAAAAGGAGTTTGTCTTTCCCCTGAATTAAATATAAGCCTGTCACATAGTCACGGAGGGTTTGGTTGGGGAGCTAGTTGTATCGGAGGTCATCTGTCTTGTGTAGCCATGTGTGAAGTAATCGATGCTCCTGAAGGAATAAATTATCATAAGCCCATTACTAATGAAGGTAATCATAATTTTGTTTATTACACCTAGAATATTTTGTTATTATTTTTGGCTTCACGGTTAATCCCTAGCGTTACCAGAAAGAGTCGACTGCCAAACGCTACGGTCTCTGCATTCCTCTTTCAGGATCGACAATACTGTGTTCTCCTTTACACATTCTTTCTTTATAAATCTTTTTTCTTTTCTTTCGNCAATTATATATTTACTTAAAATATGTTACTAATTTAAAAACTGTACAGGAGCTAATATAAGTTATTTTACAAAGAATATCGTGAATACTTATCCAAATAACTAAATTAATAATTAAGGCTGTTCGTAATATCTCTATTTCTTAAATGAATAATCATCTAATTCAAGCGGGCGAAGCCGCGAGCGGGTCGCTAGTCTTTCATAAAGTAACTAAAGT
Source organism: Heliconius hermathena (assembly GCA_013403705.1). NCBI lineage: Eukaryota > Metazoa > Arthropoda > Insecta > Lepidoptera > Nymphalidae > Heliconius > Heliconius hermathena. The sequence continues at coordinate 1,065,889 of JAAIXJ010001804.1, forward strand.
ATTAAAAATTTCAGAGGTCGTATATAAATTTTCTTTACACTAGTCTAGTCTTCTTGTCTTCTACTTTTTTGTACATTTCCATTTTTTACTTTAAAGAGTTGCATGGCCCTTTTAGGAAGAAATTTTGATATTGCCTTTCTAGCCAAGGAATCCTTGAGGGCCAGTCAGCGTGTATGAAGTCGAACTCAATATATTTGACTTTGTTTTTTTGCGGTAACAATTTAAAAATAATTCAGTTCATTCTGGTAGGCAAGTAGAAGAATTCAGAAGAATTCAGTTCATTCTGGTAGGCAAGTAGTCAGTGTATTAGCATTTAACCAATGCTATTCTTTTTTCTTTGACCTCTCGAAATCCTGTGTATCTATAAAAGGAAAAATTACCTAAAAACTACAAATTACTTATTTTAATTTTATTTAAATATTTGCATGAAATGAGAAGAAAACACTACCTTCGAAAAAATCTCGCGTAAGATTAGTAATTTTACTATTCATAGCTATATTATAACTCTAACCAAATCGTAAATGAGTATATATTAAGCATCTTTTTCGAGAATTGCACAGCTTACTTCGTTTTTATACAATTATTGTATCCTAGTCTAAAAAGAACCAACATGAGTACCTACACACTTACAAGCTGTTCAAAATATTTTTTAAATCCTTGTTATGAAATCTGGATTGGTGTTAAGTTTTTTATTGCAGACTAAAGTTAATTTAATTGCGACAAGGACAGGAGAAACATCTAAACCAAAATTGTGAAATGAATGTGGCCCCTAACATGTACCGTGTGATGTGCTTACTTGGCACAGCTATAATTTTGCACTTGCTAACAGTTATTGTAAAACGAAACACTTTATAAATAATAACTTAAAACTTTATTTTACAAGGTGATGGTATTTATAAAGATGACGAGGCTAAAATGATGTCAGAACAAAATTTAGGCGGTAGAGCTGTACATTATATTGTTACCAATGCCGATTTAATACGCCTACGTTACTTGCTGGTTTACGCTAAGCAACCTACTTCAATGCGCTTCCCTACTACTAGTGCAGCAAGAGGAGGTAAAAACTTATCTAAAATCTAAAATCTTACAATGAAGCATACCTATAAATTAATTGTGGGTATATAGTACGGTCGACGACTCGTGGCCTCCATGAAGTTAGCTGTAGATGGCTGTACAGATTTGGATTTTTATTATTTTCTTCCTGAGTGACCAATGCGTAATAGAATAGAAAGCCTAATTTCAAGGCAGCCACGACACGTCGACCGTGCAGTGTATTATAAACCATAAAGACTTGGTAAAATATCGCGTTGATGATATTCAGTTATTTCTTCTTTAGAATTCTACTTTAGAAAAATATTTTGACAAATTTTAATTTATTAGATACTATCATGCTTTTTGGATATTTTTTTCATCACATGTGTCCCGGACGCCAGACTCTTATTGCTTTAACCAAAAAATTGTAAATAAATGTTTCTTACCCAGTGTAACCGATCCATAACCACGTTCCTTCAAAATCTTTCTAAGAACTCCTAAGAAGCCAAATAGCATCATTGCTTTCCTGAATGGCTAATATCTACAGCAATTATCTGTTTTACAGCTGGCGGGGTTCGACAATGGTTTGCTAAATATAAATTACTTTCAATACTTCTTGGTTACGGACTAATGCTGGCCACCATTGGATTTGCAAATAATCAGCCAATAAACTATTATTATAAAATTTTACTTAAGAAATTGGAGATGGCCTTAAACAATGTGAAAGTGTGATGTTTTTTTAGTCTTTGTTTGTTTTGGGAATAAAGTATGTACAATTTTAAAACTAATTCAATTATTATTCTTTAAAAAAAACATTTGAAAAAAAAAATACCTACTTCTAAGCAAAAATGACAAGTCATTTTCTAAAATCCTTTCGTAAAAAAACTATAGCCTAAAAATATAATATCAATAACATTGTAGCTCAGTAGGAAAATGAAGTAAAGTTCAAAACCTGCTACTGGAAAAATTGTATATCTTTAGCAAAAAATAGTATGTGTCGCAGCCAAAGTATCAGTTAGCCATTGGATAGTTTAGATACTATAGTTGAATATCATACCTACAGGCCGCTTTATTTTATCGGTGATGCTTAGTGGTGTTTAGAAATTACTAATTAAGTAAATGACAAATGAAGCTACTTTATTGACTGTGCCATATGCATTCTCTAGATATTTAAAGAGTACCATGAAGCTTACAAATAAATATTTAGAAAAATATTTTACGTATGTTGGATGAGTACCGCGCATGCAGTATAGCCACCATAGGAGATAATCAGATCAAACCTAATATCACGAATTTTCCACTCTTCGGCCAAATTCATTTGCGTGCTTAATAGCAGCTGTTGCCCGAGCGGATAAATAAAAATAATCCATTGTCTTTAGTGAGAATCGAACCCACAATTATTGCGCTTACGCAGCCAAACGCATTTAGAAGTTTAAAATAACAAAACCATATTAGACATCATTCGAATAGTGATGATTATTATCTAATTATGAAAGGATGTTAGTTATTTTAGAACAATATGTCCGCTTGCCGCTACATTCCACTCGTCATGCGCTAAAGCATAATCATTGTCCGATCTGTTTTCATTGATGTCCAACCACACATTTAGCATACAGTAATTTTGACTTTCGCATGTTTTTTACGTTCATTGTAAACTGTTAGATTTATAACTAATTTTATTATAATAATATCAAAAATTACCATGATCGTTGTGAATGTTTTTTGTTTAGTTATTTGTCTTATAGGCTGTGTGTTCACTCAGGATCCATTTGCAAATTTACCTCAAGGTCGTATTGTCGGGGTAAGGTATAATCTGCAATTTATTTATGCACCTACCGCTGACTTGATATTGCAGTTTAGTTTATTTCAGATAAAAGTTTTTACTGAAAACTCATTTACACCAATCGAGGCATTTTTTGGGATACCTTACGCGGCACCTCCACTTGGAAGGCTGCGCTTTTCCGTAAGTACCTTGAATTAGTAGATGTAAATGTACCGTTGATAAAATTAATCCAAAAAATATTTTATTCCTTAATTAATGGTAATGTTGTATTTTCAGCCACCAGAACGTCACCAAGGTTGGAGACGAACTTTATTTGCTCATCGTATGCGCCCACGCTGTCCGTATTCCGGCAATGATACTGACGTTAGCGAAGACTGCCTATACCTGAATATATGGACACCTAGGGTTAGAAATTTTATTGGTTTCGAATAAATTGGTTATTAAATAAATTTATGTAATAACTATTATATTTTACTCTTTCTAGGTAGAAAGCGGATAGTAAATTGCTATCAGTCGTAATTATACTGTATAGTGAATCATGGCTACAAAACGGCATTAATTTACCTTGTCAAGAGCTAGCTGCAGAGGGTGTTGTAGTTGTGACAATAGCTTACAGGCTACATATTCTATCATTTTTTACGCTTAATACTTTAGCAGCACGTGGAAATCTTGCACTTTTAGATCAATATATGGCTTTTATCTGGGTAAGAGAAAACATAGCAGCATTTGGAGGTGATCCTAATTCTATAACTTTACTGGGACATTCTGCTGGTGCAGATAGCGTTCTCTTTCATATAGCGTCACCCAGAGCAGTTGGTATGTTATATATAATATTTTTTAATGGTCATAAATTTTGAATTTAAGATTGTGAACAAAAAATAAATGGACAGAAATTAAAATATGATCTTTTAACGTGTTCATTTTTGACATTAGGTTTATTCCACCGAGCGGTAATAATGTCTCCACAAAATATTTGGAAAGCAATTGGAAAACAAACTTCATACAATAGCTCTACAGTTGAAATGCTATCACAAAGAATAGTTGATTTTCTTGGTTGTTCGAGTAATAGCCACAATGATATCCTTCAATGTATGAAATCGAAACCTCTAACAGATATAATGGAATTAAATACGGTATAATACGGTATCCTTTATATTTTAACATTGTCTGAAAGTATATATTGTTTTTTGTTATTATATATTTTTTATTTTATGAAAAAATGTTCTTGCTGGGTTACGTTAATCATAGCGATGCCATATTTTTTTATTTTAATTTTGGTAGTGATAAGTATTAAAGTATACTGCTACTCTAAAGAAAGGACATCTAATGGGCCAAAATAATGAAAAGAGGTTTTTTTATTATTATTATTTATATGCCCGGCTATTCAAAATAATGGCTAGCTGTATCGGAAGAACTGATTAATTGTAACTCCAAAACTCATTCTCTCACTCATCATTTATCATATCATTGGGCAATTTGATAATAAACCTACATTTGACCGGGTGTGGACCAGCGGTGCCAAATTTTTTCTAGATAAAAAGCGGGATTTTTTAAGATTTGAAGTATGTAGCGCATAAAATTAAATAATAAGAATATAATTTATTATTTATCCTTTTATTGGAGTTTTAAATACAGCTTCCAAAGGTGATAGATATCGATAAAAAGATTTTTTAATAGAATAATGTCATAACGCTTAAAAACGATATTATTTTGGTTTACCATATGTAAGGCAGTTAGTTCTTCAGAATAACTACCTATACTTAACTTACGAATATACTTATTTGTATTTTTATGAAATTATTAGTTACTAATTAAAACATTAAAGTAATAAAAAAAAAGATTTTTCACAGTACGTGGAATAATCCGTGAAAAGCGAGACAATGCCTGTCCCGATCTGTCCGGCCAAAATCGGGGCGTCTGGCAACGCTGGTGTGGACTCTGGAGATGGAAACAAGCGTTTGACTCGCGTTGCCTGTTTGAAGTAGCGCGCGCGAAGGTTCCTCACGTGCGTTCTGGTCTCCCCCGGTCTCCTCGGGGAAAAAAATCTAAGAAAGTTAAGATAATATTTTATCAGTTGTTCCGATAGGTGTAGCTAGCTAGCCATTATTCATCATGCTCGGCAATATAAATAATGCCCTTATTAATCACTTGATCCATATGTATGACTGATTTTTCTTTTCGCAATCTTGTTGAAAGCCATAAATTATTCATTTATTTATATCTCTTTAGTTTATTGTATGTTACTTTTGTGCTATAGGCCAATTGGACAAATGGACTGCAACCAACTCCTGATTATTTTCTGCCAGAATCTGAACAATATTTACCAAATACTTTATCATCAACGCTATCTTCTTCTAAATCAATAATTTCACTCGATATTCTTTTAGGAACGACTGATTTAGAGGCCATTAACCAAGGTGACGAACTAATCTTTTTTTTTAAATAATATTTTATTGCTCGAAATTAAATATAAATATATATTTTTATTACAGATTACAAGTACGAAGAGTTCCTAAAAGAAGAACGTGATAATATTTTCGATTACACTATTTCTAGTCTCATTCCTAATCTTTTAAAATTACTGTCTCTTGACCGATTAGAAAGTTCGACTCTTGTAAATATATCTTCTACTCTTATTCTATCAGTTCGTATAAAAACTAAGTAATAAAGGTAAATGATTTACTAACAATTTTTCAAACCTTTCCAGCTTACACAAATAGTTCAGTGGGAATTCTTGGGAATTCAAAAATACATACCAAATGAGAAAGTTAATTTCAACTTAATCCAAGCTATTGCAAGAATGGAAACGTCAGCAAAATGGGGAGCAGGAGTAGCGCTTCTAGCAGCTCGACTTGCCCGAAGAGTATCACAATTATATGTTTATCATTATTCGTTCGCGTCAAGTGTAGATTTGAATGGTCGAAGACTTAACTTTACAGGTACTTAAGCGAAACAACACAGATTTTTTTTATTAGAAAAAAAGTGTAAGAAGTAATTTTACTATTTTTACAGGAGCAGTTCATGGAGCTGAACTAATTGCTTTACTAGGCGATTCTTTAATGCTTCAAGTTGCCCGTCGACCTATGTCTCAAAATGAAAAAGAAATGTCTAATAAATTTAGAAAATATCTGACAAATTTCGTTAAATTTGGGTATTAACGGATTGTTTTTGTTTATTTTTTTTTTTACTTTATGCTGTATTCCGCATATAGCAGAGTAACCAGAGAATACTCAGCGTCTCCCTCCGTTCTCAACTTTCCACTTTATTTTCGAGACAATGTATTTGTAATAAAACATTGACCTCTATGAGATTATAAATATATTTTTTAACTTTCTCTTATGGCCGTAGCATTTTTGTAAATTTCAATGGAATCTCTTGGAATCCAGTGTATTATTATACATCATGTGTTTGAATTAAAGATAAGTAATGATTGAGTTAAAGATCTTTTATATCCATAGGTCACCAGATAGTAACTTACAATGGCCAAAGTATATAGCAGGTGATTCATACATACATGAAATATGCAATACTCAACTTTCGGAGTGTAACGTGGGTAGAAAAGTAAAAGAGATAGCGTTTTGGCTTCAATATTTACCTCGGCTATCTAATAAGTTAATGGCCAATGGACAAGCTGAAAAAATTACTTCTCCAAATGGTAGGTTAAATTGGAACACTCTTGTTTTTGTATTATATTTATGATTAGAAAATCTATTACTAGCAACATTTATCAATATAATAGAACCCAAAACATTTTTTTTTTTATCTGTCCATCTGTCCTCAGTTCGTCTGTTTGTCTGTGCGTTTGTTCAAGCCAAGTTCAGAGTCGGCTTAACAGATTTAATTGCACTATTGTATTTTGGCAAACTTCCCTTAATATTTAGTGTTTGTTGTATTTAAATAGGTTCATAAATAAAAAATTATATCAACATAAAATATTTGATTTGATTTTAATTCGAACTTCTACAAAATATTATATATTTTTTTTGAATTGGCTGAAACTTTACTTGTCAATGTATAGTTAATATGTCATGTCTTTAAAATGGTAATGTTATTAGAACACGAAAAAATTTAGATTAGTAAATAAATAATTGTGTATTTCCAGCACGCGAAGCCGTCGCTAGATATTTATAAAGATGTAAAATGTTATTAAATTTTCTCTTTTTATAGGTGACAGCAGATTTCGTGGTGGAGTACTAGCGATGTGTGGGATTATAGTTATGCTCCTTTTACTATTAGCTATTAGCATTGTAATTATATATAAATGGCGCACTCGTCGACCATTAGATATAGATTCTCATGTTGCTAAATTGTAGAAATTGAAATATCATATTCAACATTAATAACATAAATTATATACATATTTTACAGGGGTCTATTATTTTTTATTAAAAAATAAATCAATCAAATAAAGTTTCTCCTTTTGTAGTAGTGCTGAAAAAATCTCACATTGAAAATGTTACTAACACATAAAAAAAATAAATATTCTTACAATTTTCTTTAACTAAAATATGTTCATGTCATAATTTTATTATTTTTGATCGCCGTATGTTATAAGCTGAAGATGGCATGTGTACTCTAATAGGCAAGGCGCAAAAGGCAAGAATATTATCAGAAATTATATGAAACACTTGCAAGGCCAATAAAATTAGTTCGAAGTACAATACATAGTATCACACTGTAAGAAATGGAACCAATGGAAAGAATGTACGCCTTTTCAAACAAAAAAAAAGAAAAATTGGTCAAAAAATTATGGAAAAATCGACAGACAAACAAAAAAATATAGTTAACGAATATAGAGTCTCCTTTTAAAAAGTCTGGTAAAAATAAGCATTTGATTTAGCAAAGTATGGATTTACAAGGAATTACTGCTGTAAAGGATATTATTTAATAATAATAACGTTAATTGTTAATGGAACGTCATCTTTACTACTTCCCCCCACTTTTCTTTCTTGCTTGCAAAAGAATTGTATTTTTATTGCTCAGTTTCTCAATTGTTATTATATAGGAAAAAAAATATATTAATTAAATAACAAATACAATTTAATTTGTTTTCTATACATGAATTTTGTAAGATTTTCTTAAATTTTGTTAACCTTTGCTATTTTTCTGAATTTGCTTTCAAGTGACTAAAGAGCTTTTTATATTTATCTATTTAATAATTTACAAAGGATAAATTATATAGCTTTATTTCTGTAATTTAGTCAATGGTTTTTAACTTTGAAATGAATGAAATGTAAAATGCCTACAGTATCCGGTATCTGTGTCATTGGTAGGCTATTTGTAATCTGTACCGCTATGCTTTAATATTTGCTAGTTAGTTGTCATTGTCAATTGTCACTAGCATTTATTAAATACAATGAAATTTGCTTTGGATCTTAGGACGTTTGTAATTTGATCAAAACAAAGATAATTTTGTATATATCAATAAATAACATTATATACAAAGCGAAATGGCGCTAGCACTGCAAAGGAGGGCAAATGTAAGTTTAATGTTGAATTAAAATCTTCGTTACTAATGTCTAACTAATGTGTGCATAGAACAATTTGTTAAGTATTATTTTGATTACAGGTAAGACTACCGCCAGAGGTCAATAGAATTTTATACATCAGAAATTTACCATACAAGATTTCAGCTGAAGAAATGTATGATATTTTTGGTAAATATGGAGCTATACGTCAAATAAGAGTGTGAGTAGTTGGCCTACTATTTCTGTCTACCATAAATATTATTTCAATTATATGACTAGTAAAAAATTTTAATTATTGCTTGCAGTGGAAATACACCTGAAACTCGGGGAACAGCGTTTGTTGTTTATGAAGACATATTTGATGCTAAAAATGCCTGTGACCATTTATCTGGATTTAATGTTTGCAATAGATATTTAGTAGTATTATATTATAGGTCAAACAAAGCATTTAAGGGCATAGATATAGAAAAGAAACAAGAGGAATTAGACACTCTTAAGAAAAAATATGGTATTTCAACTGATGAACTTCGCAAATAAATATTTTCTACTTTCTTGCTTATATTTTTTTCATCCTAAACCATTTATAAGTTTGAATAATTAAACACTACAATATCAGTACACTTCTATAAAAAAATATGTATACTGTGTATGGATTAATCTTTTAAAGGCTTTTATAGCTAATGTTGTTAGAAGCATCTACAAAACCTAATGATATATGAGCATGCTATTACTATTTTTCTACAGCTATTCAATTATATTTTTCAACAGCTTCTGCATAGCAAATAATATATTAAAACTTAATATATTATGCTGTTAGAATTAAAAAAAAATTTTTCAACAACAAATTTGAAGTGCAAATGAATGATTTTAAAGTTAAGTGATGAAAAATCTATTATTAATTATAAAAAAATTGTCAAATATCAATGTCTGTACATGGAAGACATATAAGGAAAAATAATATTTGTAGCATTTGATATCATAGATGGCTGCTCAGATTTTAGGGTTTTTCTTACTTTTAAGTATTTTCCTCCAGAGTGGACTAGATTTTGACAACCTTCTCCTAATCTATTGGTTGTGGGTTTGATCCCCACTTAAGGAAATGAAATATTTAAACTATCCTCTAGTTTAATCTATTCCCTGTTGATGTGTATTATTTTACCATAGCAATGTGTATGTCATTTTATAAATACAAAAGTATTGTACACTAGCTGCCATTGTGCAGCTACTTCCATTTAAAATATACGAATGTTTAAGTGTATTTAAGGCCAAGCGCGAGTCGCACTCGCCCACCGAGTATTATGACAGGGAATGATATTTGCTGGTGCGTAGAATAAAGTTAACAAGCTTAAGTTTGTAAAATAAGTGCATATATCTATATGCACTTATTTTGTACTTGCATTAGAAACTTAATTTCTGTGTTCCAAGGAACCGTAAACCTGAATATCTGATATTAATTTCAGCTTGATTTCAAATAAAAAGGTCATGACAGACGGACAACAAAGTTATCTAATAAGGGTTCCGTTTTTATTCCTTCTTAAATACAGAATCATAAGAATGGCTTAACTATTTGAGTTTATTATTTATGCTGCTATGCATTAAACAAATCATTATCTTACCTTTAGTTAGTAGCAGTTTTGACGAACAATATATTTTAAATTGGTGTAACTTTTATATTGTATCAAAAAATGTATCAGCAGTAGACCAGCCGTGGCGCAGGGGCACAGAGTGTAAAATCGACTGGTTGTGGGTTCGATTCCCACTTGAGGAGATGAAATATTTACTTAAATTTACATTTCCATTTCTTCGCTCTGGTGTCGAGGCTAAGCGCGGCGTTGAGTTCTGCCACTCAACATGCAATGTCTTCAGAATTTGGTAGAAAGTGGGGAACGAAGTGTCTTAACACTAGGTTCCCTCTGCCTACCCTGCTGTGTGCGGGCTACAGCGTGAAGCTGATTTATTTATATTTTCGTTTCTTCGCTCTGGCGTCGTTGAGTTCCGCCACTCAGCACGCAATGCCTCCAAAATTTAGCGGAAAGTGGGGAACGGAGTGTCTTAACACAAGGTTCCCTCTGGATACCCTGCTGTGTGCGGGATACGGCGTGAAGCTGATTTTGATTTAATATGTCAGTAAAATTAGTAATCGTATAAAAATTAACACATAAACAAAGTAAATCATATATAATTTAGCTACTTCATTATTGCCTTTTTTCACAAACAGTTTAATAACTCGCTAATTTTATAGTAGCCACTTTTTCAGCCATTCATATATAATACAAAAATATTTATACTTTGTGATAAAAGTAACATTAGCTTCATATTCCAAGAGTACAGGGTAATTAGAACCAGATATAGGGGTAATCAGATCCACAGGACCCTACTGATTTTCTGAATTTGTAGCGTCTTAACTTAACTTAACTTAGCTTCACGCTTTATCCCTTGCGGGGTAGTCAGAGAGAACGGAGCGCCAAACGCTACGGTCTCTACATACCTCTTTCGCCTCGTCCACTGTCATCAACCTCTTCATACATGCCCTTCGGGGGGTCCTCANATACGCCACTAACAAATTTGTAGCGTCTAATCCGAAGAAAAGATTGTCGCATTAAGTGATCAGCCAGAATTTGTTCTAGGGCAGGAGAAAACACTTATTTTCTTCCGAGACTAGGATTTTTTGTTCTGTTTTGCGATATCTTTTTTGCAAAGTACAAGATGAGATTTTAAAATCTTGGGATGCAGAGAAATTCTATTATCATTAATTCTCTTGATAGCACAATCTAATGGATCCAGACTCCATTGACACTTCCTCGTAATTCGGTCCTGGTGTTTTCGAGGCATCTGAAAAAAGAAACAAAAAGAAAGAAATGGGGCAATGAGAGCCGTAATACCAATTACCCCAAATGCTCATTTTTAAGTTTTTACATAATAATCAAAATATAGTTAGTTATTTACATAAATTGATCATAATATTTTTTTTATAATGATAAAACTATAAATAAGAATAGGAGATAATACTCTCACATACTCATCTCGCGTTCTTCTATGATACATAATTATCACCAATCGTATAAACAAGAATGCCATACGTTACGGCTACGCTTGGCTCTGGGCACACATTCCTTTATAAGTTGTAAATTAAAAATTACCATAATTAAATTAAAAAAATCAATAAGGAGATATAAAACAACTATGGTACAAAATCAAATATCCTATCTTTAAAATTGTGAAAAACTGGTTGAAATGATAGGAAACGTTTAAAATATTATGTATTTTTTAATGTACAAAGTAATATTAAAATGATTGGGGATCAATGAAACAATTTATGATAAACTGTATTTTTATTTTAAGTGCAGGAGAAATACAGATAATAATTACTGTGACCACCAACGTAAACGTGTAAATATGGTTTTACAAGCTACTCATGTTTCCTATTATCTCTATTTTAAGTTTAATTAAATTGGATATCATAGTATGTATTCAAAGAGTAAATAAGTCTTACCATACTCGTCTTTATATCAAGTTTTTTTATTCTTTTTTTTTATTTTTTTGGTATATTAACAGATTGGTAAAGTTTTAAGATAAAATAGAAATCAGATAGTCACTACAAAATTTTATAATATCACAAGTAACATGAAGAGACATAACAATATATATTTAGTACAATGAGCTCAATCTAAAATATGTTAAGCTGAAACACATACATTCTTATACCAATTACAAAATTATTCATCTGTTTACAAAAACTTACAGTTTAAAGAAATAATATTATTGGCCACTGGAATAATTTTGAAAATATGACTGATTTACTATATAATGTCATTGTGAGATCAGATCTGTTCAGTCCTGTTTTCATCATATGTGACTGAAAGTTTCACAGTTTATAATAAATGCAACAAGTATTTAAACTACAATTATATGTCATGTTTCGCTACACTTTAAGATAGCGATAAGACAACCTTGCGCTTTAATATATATTCTTAGTTCACAAAATCAAAAGTGAGCAATGAGTATTACTTTTATTACACTTTACATTACTAGTAAATTTTGGCAAATAAAAACATTAAAACACAAACTTAAAGTTTTATAATGGAAATCAACAACAACTACCGAACCATCTTCATAAATAAATAACAAGTGCAACCTAATGATATAAATAATAATAATAATAACATATCAAATGAATCTAAAACAACAATAAGATAAATGTTCTCGTGCTAAAAGGAAAGTATACAAGCATCGGGGTCTCAGTTTAAGAAGTGGGTGCAGAGGCGAGACGTGCGCGTCCTTCAGCCACCAGCTGTTTATTAAGATATATATCCTCGTCAGTGGATGTATCTATTAGGTCAAGCGTTAGTAGTGGCTCGCTGGGATTCAGAGGGTCCTTGCCCACTTCCTTGCATATACCCACAAATTGTTGTTCAACACATAGCTCTTGGAATCTTATACAGTCTTCTACGGACCAGTCTTGATGAAGAGGTTTAACGTCTATATTTTTAGAACAAAAAAATATATTTTAAAATAGCAACTAACGATTTAAAATTTCTATTATAAAAAATAATTTACTTCTTAATGAACATAAATAAATATTAAAATTGAAGAAATATCTATATAATATTCATGGACAAATAGAGTTTAAAATTATATATATATTTTTTAAATATATGTTACGCGCCACCCGGCTCGTCGGCAACTCTCGGGTACGCCGTCGCCGAGCGGTCGGGGAGGGGCTTGGCGGGAAAGGAATGACGCGCGCATAGACTTATTATAAAATTTGGGCGGGAAAATGTTTTTGGTTGGAGTGCGGAGTATAGTAGATTGTAATAACATTATTGTAAGAAATATAGCTATTGGAAGTGAATAAGTGTTTCTCTATCTACTTTTTGCGTTATATATATTTTAGCAATTAAGTGATTATAATGTTGTCAACCAGACAGTGGTGGCGCAGGGGCACCAGCGTGCGATATGTTTACTTTTTTACATTTTATTGTGTACAGTTTAATATTTAACTAAGAAAAATAAAAAAAGGACAAATAAATCAGCTACACGCTGTACACAGCAGGGTAGGCACAGGGATCCCAGTGTTAAGACACTCCGTTTCCCACTTTCGGCCGAATTCTGGAGGCATTGTGTATTAAGTGGCGGAAGTCAACGCCGCCCTTTGCCTCAACATGTGAGAGATTAAATAAATATTCAATTTCTTCGAGTGGAGATCGAACCCACAACCAGTCGGTTTACAGTCACACTTTGTGCCTCTACGCCACGACTGGCCTCAAAAAAAAAGGAAAAAAAAACAATTGATGCACATAAGGTGATCTTATTGATGATCAGCGATTTCTTACAGACAATCCTTGGGTTAGGAAATTTACATAACAATAAGGAATGGGTGATGTAAATAAACATACATATCATATTACATACACATATATTTGAAAAATTACTATTATAATATACAGGGTGTAACGCGATTGACGGATCATCAGTTGTCCATGGGTAGAGGACCTCAGAACCTATCCATTTCACCTCCATGTATGTTAGGTTAGGTTCGGCAGATATTTGAGAATTTGTGATTTTTTGGAAAAAGTCGGATTCTTGAAGAAATTTGGATAGTACAGCCTAACGTGGTCTGCGCTCGTGATTATTGCCTTAATATGGCTCAATAGCAGTCCATTTGAATCACACAATAGTTGGAAATCATAGCTTTATAAAACATTGAAACAAAAAAAAATCAGAAAGGAAAATTTTAACAATAACTTTCATCGGCTGTGGTGAAAAATACTTGTGTTTTTATGTACAACAAATTTCAAAGCTGCTGGTATTCATGCAGAATATTCTATGAAAAATTCATAATTCGTTGAGCTAGTCAACGATAACACGTTAAAAATTTAGTTCAATCAAGAGGCAGCGAAAATTTGTTGTTATTATTATTACGAGGATTGCCTTCTTTTAATGCGCTTGATTCAGGAGGATTCATTTCTTAAGTTTATGCAACGATAAAAGGGTCCTCTACCCATAGACAACCGTTGATCCGTCGATCGCTACACTCTGTATATATAACATAATGCTATTTAAAATAAGGAGTTGTACCTATGTATTGATGCAATGTTAAGGTAATCATCCTTTAAATAATATTTATTTATTCTTTTAATATTTTTATTAATATATTTACCACATGGGTTCGATTTCCACTCCAAGGAAAAAAATATTTAATATTTCTGGTAATTAGGCAAAGGGTGGCGTAAAGTTCCACTGCTACTCAACATGCAATGTCTCCATAAATCGACAGAAAGTAGTAAATGGAAGTGTCTTAATGGTAACGGGATATCTTAACGCTAGGTTCGCTCTGCCTACCCTGCTATGTGTGGCTATTTAACCTTGATTTATGTATAGAATTACAAAAACACGGTGGGTCACGTACCGTAGAGGCGCGCCTTGATGGCCTGCGGCGGCAGCGAGCGCGCGAGCGGCGCGGCGGCGGGCACGGGCCGCAGCTGCGCGGTGGCGAACAGCGCCAGGTCGCCGTAGTCGCAGAAGTACACCGACACCATCTCCGCCGACACCGCGCCCGCGATCGTCACCCTGCGCCGATTAGCTACTTCATAACTTTGCATTATTTGGTTTTTGAGCCACTTTATAGAAGAGTTAACTAATGTATAAGAAGTGGTAAATATTTAGTCTGACGATACATTTGAAATCTTTAAGCGGCCAACGACTACATAGTTTACCCTATATCATAATATAACGTATTCATCAACGTGGCAAGTGTAAAAAACATCTCAATTGGCTTGTGGATTTCAATTTTTTTTTATTATAATACAAAATTTGGAAGGAATAAAAAGTATAAAATAGATTAAAAAATCAAAAACTCTTACTCGAAGTTTAAATCCAAAAGACACGGATATTTTAATATGTATAACAATTTTTGGGAGCTTAAATAATAAAATTTTATGCTTCAAAATCTCAGCTTTTATACAACCAACCAACCAACTAGAACCTAACCGCATTTTGGAGCAAAACAATACAGTTTAGCTGTCAAAAATACTTCCAATGAATGAAATGTTAGTTACATTCCATTCACATTTAGTCTTAAAGACAAATTAATTTAACTAATTAAACTAATTTATTTTACTGATTAAAGTAATTTTCTTTAAAACTAAAGTAAAACAAAAACAAACCTCATGCACTTCTAAATGTTATTATGAAAAAATTGTGATACATCTTCTTGTTCACTATAGACGACAAAATCCAAAGCTACAATTTATTTTTTATGGCATTTTAATTTAATTATGAGGTATTCTGTGCGGGATTTCTGCGCTGCTGCAGTTTAAACTGAAGTGCAATTTACAATAAGGTTGGTAACAAGTAGATTCGAATTAAAAACTTTACTTGATTGATGCTAATCACACTTTTACTCTACAAAAAAATCGTTCTTAGCCGATATAACGTAAGGCATCAAATATATACGATCGTAAAAGCTTTGCAGGGTGAACATTTCTTTAATAATGACATATTAAGAGTCAAAGATCAAATTAACTTCCATGTCACAAGACAAAGCACGACGTGTAGTCCCGCTAATTAACACGCAACGTCTCGAAAATTCTCGAGGGAATATCTTATACATTAGGTTCCCTCTGCCTCCGCCGCTGCGTTTCGCGGACGACTATTGTCCCCGCGTCTCGTGGCCAGTGGCAGTCGAGGAGGAGCACTGTGAGGTTTTAGTGGGTATTCGGACGGCCTAACATCTGCCGGTCCGCGAGCCCCACATAACCGAGCTCGAGTCCCCACTCGGGCCGGTATCCGTAACAGGATTTCCTCACGAAAAAAAAAAGGTTCCCTCTGCCTGCCTGTTATATGCGAGATACAGCGTAAAGCTATATTTTTTTGCTTCACGCTGTTTCTCACACACAGCAGGGTAGGCAGAAGAATAAGCCTGTTAAGACACTCCGTTCCTCATTTCTATGGAATGGCGGAAGTCAACATCGCGCTTTGCCTCTACACCAGAGCGAAGAAATAAAAATATTAAACATTTCGTTTCCTCGAGTGGGAATTGAACCCACAACCTGTCGCATTTACATCAGCAGCCACACGCTTAGGCACATGCGCCACGATTGACCTTAATAAATACTATTAAAAAAATGTTATGAAATATTCTAAAACTGTCATCACACTCACCTGTACCAAGAGTCATCTTTATCATAATAGGCTGTGTAAAGCTCGCCCTTACTCGGGTTAGTGGGAGCATCGGACTCTGGTATTTTAGGACACTCTACTTGCAATGACGCCATCATTGTTTGAAGAGTGTATCTCGTGTTATTTGGTTGCACCTTGTAATAATAAAAATATATTGAAATTATTTTAATTTTGTATAATTTTCCATTCTAAATAGAGTAAGTACAATGTCACTAATCTGGCACTGTGATACGCCGAAACGTTATTTTCGAGTGTCAATTATAATTATTACAAACATGAGGTAGATTTTTTTTTTAAATCAAAACTTAAAAATGTTCATAACAACACATCATATTAAAGGATTATTTTAAAGCAATTTAATAATAGTACGAAATATGTTACAGTTATAAAAAAACCTATAGAACATACACAAAAAACATGATTTTTTCTTTTCATAAAATGCTTTGTTAAGTAAATCCAGTAATCTAAAATTTTCAATAATCCAGTACTCCACAGGCTGTAATAGTGCCAAAATAGTGAGATTCAATCGTATTTTATTTTACAACCGTACACAAATTTTAAACATTTTTTAAGGTGTTAATCCACACTTAGGAATTAAAATTTGTGTACGATACTTATTTAGGATCGTACACAAATTTTAATAGTTTATTTTAATTTTTCTTAAAGTGTATAAAGTTCTTGTTTATTTCGCTCTTGTTTATTAGTTTATGTAAAAGTCACATAATACTGAGACTAAGCTCAATGTTTTTATAGGCCAAAGTGAGAATTAAGTACAAACAGAGTGTCCGTTTTCTATTTTCCGTCTGTGTTCAAGACATTCCATGTTTAGTGATAAACTTGACACTGTGCTTTGTACTATAAGAAGAGGAAACTAAATAATGTATTTTATTTCCTTGTATTATAAAATATTTAATAGATAGTACTTTTTCTTGCTAAATAACAATTCTTAGTAGTGTGCAGAGATGGTAACAACAAAAATAAGTAATAATTATTATAAGTGTAAAAGAATATCGATGTAACTTAATAAGAATGTATGGCTGAGTGGTCAGAGAGCTGATGGACATTCAAATTTTAATGTTTCTTAAAAAAAATCAGATAAGGAGTATGGGTTTACACTTTAAAAACATAAAAAGGAAATAAATAAATATAGTCACAACAAAGTTCCATGGGTTGGCAGCCATAGCGACGTAGACGTCGAGGCAGGCGTCGGGCGCGGGCAGCGCGGGCGGCGGCAGCTCCCCGCGCTCCAGGCCCGCGCCCGCGCCCCCGCCCCCGCCCGCGCCCGATGATGCCGTGCGGAAGATGCGCTCCTTCTTCCTGTGCAGCGCCTCCAGGTGCTTCGAAGACTCGCTCTCCCCTTCCTCCTCTTGGACTTTGCCCCTGTTGCATACCACAGATCACTAATTCATAACGAGAAGGAAAAAGGCGCAGGAGCAGGGGTTTAATATTTTCAGTTCCTCACTCTGGTAACGAGGCAAACCGCGGCGTTGAGCTCCCCCATTCAACACGCCATGCCTTCAAAATTTGGAGAAAAGTAGAAAACGGAAGTCTTGTTGGGAACGGAGTTTCTTAATACTAAGTTTCCAGGTTCCCTCTGTCTACTATGCTTAGTATGGAATACAGAGTGAAGCTTTAAAAAAAGTCTGCCATGGAGACGTTCATACATAACATACGGTACTATAGGCAAACAAGTCATCTCATCATCGTCACCTCTGTTCAAAGATTATTACTAATATGATTTTTTACAATTTTCCCAATGGAGTATTAAATCTATTTTTTAGCTTAGAATTCGACATTGTAGTAAGGCTGTTGTAGCATTAGCTTGACACCGACTTCAAAATTATAATATTTTTTTTAATTATTTTTGTTTAACAAAATCAAAGTACGTTTTACATTATGTAAAATTACTTTTTACTTTTTAGTTCTTTATTTGAAGTCGGTTTTTCTTTTTGTTAAAAATTAATTTATTTTACGATTTTAAGTGATGGGTGTAGATCTTAAAAGGATGCTTCTCAAGTTAGTGGTAGTCCTATGTAAAACTTCAAACTTAATTAGGTATTATAGTGCATGCTAACATTTTGGTATATTGCACATATTACAAAAATTTTCGGCCGAATTGGGAATCTCTCCCTTTTTTGAAGTTGGTTAAGAAGAAATGCAACGATGAGGAATCTCACTTCTGACACCAATTTTAACAATGTTTTCCCTCATAACTATATTTAAAAAAAAATTGGTCAATTTCAACCGGATCCCATAAACCTTAAAGTGTATGCTTTAAAATAAAAAAAGAATCATCGAAATCTGTTGGCGTGATATTGTGTTATTCGTCCATTTGTCGCGCACATACCTAATGCCAATTTAAGATTTATGTGATTTTCTCATAGATGCCATTGTGAAAAATGGACCAAAAAAATGGGACCACACAGGAAGCAACTAACTTGCAAATAAAAAAAATCATTAAATCGGTTCCCCTAGTCAAAAGTTCTGAGGTAACAAACATACAACAGTCGAATTGATAGCCTCTTTTTCTTACAGAAGTCGGTTAAAAAATGTTTAAATTTTTTGTAAATTTTTCAAAATAATGGGATAGTCGTAAAAAATCATAAAACGGGGATCACTTAATAACTATATATGGCATTTTGAAGGTCAATCTTCAGATTCAAAATGGCTGTAAAAAATATGAACAAAGCAGTAATGCCATTTCAGTGATTAAAACCGCGTCCCATGACTACCGGGTCAAACTATATGAAATTTTTATGGAAGTGTCAGCCCTACAGGAAGCTACCACCGGCTCGGAAGGCTGTTCTGCTAAGAAGAGCCGACAAGAAACTCACGCACTATTGTCAATATTATTTTTACTTTAATTTTGAATTGTTCCAGAGGTAAGTGTATAATCACTTGGGGAATTTTATTTCATATATTTATTCCCACAATTGTGATTTGAATCCACAATCATTGATACTTTATACTGTGTATTACTATAAAATAAATAACAATAATTCAATTGTAATAAAAATTAAGTAATAAACGAATATTATTAGTATAAAGCAGACAAGTTGAGGTCAATGGTCGTCAGTTCACTGACCCCGTTCGCACTTGCACGCTGGCGCAGTGAAAGTCGCGGTCACGCTCTAAATAAACTTAATCCGTTGCATTGAAACCAATCATGAATACAAATCTATGCGTAACAAACACACATTAATTGTAAGTAGATTCCACTAACATGCTTATTTTCTTTTAAAAAGTAGGTTACAAGAATATAATGGGATAGGACAACATGCACCTACTTTGCGATTAGATCCTGTACTACAAGCACTGGAAAAATGTGCTTTTGAATTTATGTTAATTTTAAAGTAAGCATATGTGACTAACATATTTAAACTTGACTGAATGGCAATAGATGCATAGCTTTTGTTTATCAGTAATCAAGTAAGATGTGTATTTTTACACAAGAAATTTAACATCAAAGATAAATTGAAAATATTAATTTTATATTAGATTGTAAATTACATTAATTAAAAAATAATGGGTATTATTTAAGAAAAAATGTTAGAATAAGGAAAAGTAGGACCTATTACAAAAAATCATATGAATCATACTCTTTTTATAGAAACTTTTTTTTTTGTTTCTAAAAAAAGTATTTTTCTGTCCTAAGTGTGGAATAACACTTTTTAAATGTTAAAATTATTATTCATATAATAATTAATAAAAAAAATCAGCTTCACGCTGTATCCCGCACACAGCAGGGTAGGCAGAGGGAACCTAGTGTTAACACACTCCGTTCCCCACTTTCTGCCGAATTCTGCAGGCATTGCGTGTTGAGTGGCAGAACTCAACGCCGCGCTTAGCCTCGACACCAGAGCGAAGAAATGGAAATATAAATTTAAGTAAATATTTCATCTCCTCGAGTGGGGATCGAACCCACAACCAGTCGGTTTTACAGTCACACTTCGTGCCGCTGCGCCACGACTGGCCTCAATAATTAATATATAATATATAAATAACAATTAATAAATAATATATTAAGCTTCTCTTCTATAATGTTTCACTTCATAATAGATTATATATAAAAAATATGATACTAACAGCTGTAGGCACTCATACTCCATGAGTATGGAGTTGTTGACAGAGGTAAGGATGTGCTGCGGGCCGAGGCGCACGAACAGCTCGACGTGCGGCGCGCCAGGGGAGGCGGGGGCGGGGGCGCCGGCGGGCGCGGGCTGCGCGCGGCACAGCACGCGCACGCCCAGCAGCATCTCGCGCAGGCGCGC
This sequence comes from Heliconius hermathena, assembly GCA_013403705.1. NCBI lineage: Eukaryota > Metazoa > Arthropoda > Insecta > Lepidoptera > Nymphalidae > Heliconius > Heliconius hermathena. The sequence continues at coordinate 1,086,624 of JAAIXJ010001804.1, forward strand.
CACCATGCTGCCGGCCGCGCGCTCCGCCGTGCCCAGCCGCACCTGCATGGCCTGGTGCGGGTAGGCGTTGAGCGCGGGCGAGAAGCTGCTCAGCGGCACGAGCGACGACAGCGGCGCGCGCAGGATGAGGCCGCTGTCCACGAGCTGCGTGCGCACCGTGCCCTCGCCGTCCAGCCCGCTGATGACGGCGCAGCGCACCCAGTCGCCCGCCAGCGTGCGCACGATGTAGAGCGCGCCGGGCGCGGCGGGCGGCGCGTGCGGCGCGGCCGGCAGCGGGCGGCGGTAGGGGCCCGCCGTGAGCAGCGCCAGCGCGGCGCGCACGGCGTCGGCGCCGCCCGCGCGCGCCACCCACACGCGGCCCTCGTCCGTCACGCAGCCCACCTTGACCTCGCAGGGCTTCTGCGTGACGGAGAAGGCGCCGGCGATGCAGAAGTCGTGCAGCAGCTCGGTGTTGAGGTTGAGGTCGCGCGACGTGGAGGTGTCGTAGAGCACCACGGCCACGGCGGGGTCGGCGGGGTCGGCGCGCGGGCCGGGCGCAGCCACCAGCACCTCGCCGGGCAGGCGGCGCGCGGCCAGGGCGGCGCCGGCGTCGCTGGCGGCCAACTCCTCGCAGCCGTCGAGGCGGCAGAGGATGGCCTGCGCCGCCAACTTCCGGAACTGCGGCTCCAGTATCTTGATCTTGGCGAAGGGGACGCCGTCATCGTCTCCGTGATCTCCGAGGAACACGGTCGCTTTTTCGTCGTCGATTTCTAATATTTTCGCTCGTTGCCATCCACCGTCGTCCAAATTTACAGCATACCTTATTTTTGACAATATGTAAAGCAAATTATTTTCATATAATATTATTTCAAATTTAAATATATTAATACAGAGAACTGAAATTATTTTTTAAAATTTTATTTAGTTGAATTTCCCATAATGTCGTAAATTATAGTTTAATTAAAAATACTATTAAAAACTATAATTACCAAGCATTTTTTATAATCATAGATTTATGCACTGAAGTACCACCATGATCATAATAAGCGGCCATGTCTGCCAAGAGGACTTCAAAAGCATCCTGAGTTAAAAAATTAAATCTGTTATTTACACAATTTTAAATTAACTTACAAATAAAGAACAATACTACTATCTTAATAGTAGTACATAACATAACTTTAAAAAACACTTACACTATATTGGGGTCCTATTATTCTAAGCCAGACTTCAAGGGTGGAGTTAGCCACAGTTATAAATACATTCCAAAAGTCTTTTTCTGGAAATTGTAATGGTGGTAATTCACTGTCTATTGTATTGTCAAGTGTTATGGTCTCGGTCAATGGTAATTTCACCTCCTAAAATTATAAATAAATTGTAACAATTAAAAATAAACTATTGATTTTTATTTATATTTTATTATAATGATGCTATAGATAAAAAAATAACTTACCTCATTATTAGGTAACAGTACTAAAAGACCATTCACAACTCTATCTTTCACAATATGAGGACAATTTTCTACCAATTCCAACCAGTTATTTGGTAAATTCTCTCCATATTTTACTCTGAAATAATGTATAATACTTAATATATATATTAATCATTGTCTTATAACTTGTAACAAAACCGGACAAGCGCGAGCCGGACTCCCCCACTGAGAGATCCGTACAAAAATTTAAGGTCTCTAGTTTTTTTCTTAAAATTCAGGCTTAGCTTAGCCAGAGCTCTTTACTTCGATACCTCACTTGAACTAGTGGCTTTAATGCCAAATTATAACTTTTTAGAATTTAACCACAAATGTATAGTTTTCAGATTTTTTCCTAAACTAATAGATTTTAGGTGGACCTGTAGATGCTAGGTGCTAATTTTTTTAACTTTAAGTTAACCGGAAGTATTTTATTAATTTTGATATCTCCAGCCGTTCCTGAGATACAGACTCTTGAAAGAGACCCTAAAAACTACTCATTACATTGAAACAATATTAATTCAATATTATTTTAAAGAAAACAATTTAATATTTATAAATCTAACCAAAGGTAATAAATTTAAACAAACATAATAACAAGCATCCATTATTTTTAAATAAAAGCCCTTTTAAAAAGAAAGCAAAGTTACCTGTAGAGATGGGGCACTGTGCTGGCCCATATGCCGGCCTCGTGGTCGGCCACGATGTCGCGCAGGCCGCGCAGCGCGCGCTCGGCGGGCGAGGTGGGCAGGCCGCCCGCGTCCGAGCCCTCGATCACGGCCAGCAGCTTGGCGGCCGCCACCTCGCGCGCGCCCGCCTCCGTGGCCGACGACGCCGGGTACGAGCCCGCCGAGTACTTGCCCACCTGCAATACCCGCGCGACGATAAAACAATCAACTAACGAACTAATTTACGTGATTTGTAATATTAGTTCAGATAACATATATTATCGTCCGCCGCCCGCAAACATTCGCGAGTCTCACCACGCACGACGTGACGACTTACACACATCTACTCACTCTTCCGTATTTTAAAACTGTGGTGACCTCTAAAATATCCATATTTTATTGATAGACTGTAAAAACCAAATATGATCTATATAAAATGCACAACGCATTTAACGCCTTTAATTGAATAGGGAATAGGTAATAAATACTTTATTGTTCAAAATAGTTTCGAAAATATCTTGTTTTTGTTATTTCTCAGTTCTCCCTTTGATAGATGAATTTGCTATCCAACATAAAAATAACAATTTCCCAAATCGAACCAATAGTCCTATCGTAATATAATTATGAATAGGGTGTTCAACAAAACAAAATTTTCCTCTTTATAATATTAGTACAGATTATTAAGCTTTTTATCTAAGCAATAATAGGTTCATGAAATGATCGTCGATGATGCGAAGCGAGCAGCTTGTATATATACATAAAAGTAAGTAGCTAAGTAACCTTCACATTACAGTCGTAGGTGACGGGGCCGTGCTTGGGGCGCAAGTCGCACGACTTGAACACGGGCTGCGGCAGGCCGAGCTTGCGGCACGTCCACTCCAACTTCTCTATGGACGAAGTGGAGTCGGGCGGCGGCTCCAAGCTGTGTGCTGGCACCATGCTAGTTATGAGTTGACTTGTGTCCTAAACATATTATTTTACCATTAAAATGGAAACCACCTTGGTGCAGTTGAAGTGTCTGATTGTAAGCACTATGGCTGTGACTTCTATTCCTCGAGGAATGAATTATTTTAATTTTTCTCTAATAAGTGCCGTGTTGAGTTACATGAGTTTGAGGTTCCACTGAACACGCGTATTCTCGAATTTGTTCCGAAAGAAAACAGAGTATCTCGCCACTGGGTTCTGTCTGCATAACGTGCTATATGCGGATAAAGTAAGGCTGTAAAATGTAATAGTTAAAAACATAATAATTAAAAAAAACTATTTTTTATATATGTGCTAAAAAGGTTGCGCTATTACAGGAAAAATTTTCTTTAAAACTTTTTTAATCAACCTATAGCATCTTTATACAATTTATATGACCAGCTTGTCGCCAGATTTAAGTACACATATTTAATTAGTTTCGGACCAAGTCATTATTTATTTCTTTATTTAAAAACAAATAGTATGTAATGTCTGTGTATATTTACACTATATATTATGTAGAATCAAAAACAAACTTAAGATTTTTTTTTTAACATTAAATGATTACAAAACTCTTCAAACTCTCAAACCAGGAAATATAGTTATATGTTTTTCTAGATAGTTATTATAATATATTTATTTATATTATAGCTTTTACTTTCAATATACACATCAGAAGTAGAAAAAAATACTAATAAATAAGCAATGTAAATTGCATCAATTTATTTATTTATATTCAAATTATTTCAAAGACTCATACCAAGCAGTCATTGTGAGCTGGAAGTTGCAATGGTATTAAATCAACAGTATTAAGTCTATCACGTAAGTTCAACAGTCGTTGAGATGCTGAAACCTTTCCAATGCTCCTGCCTTCAGACTCTTTCTCTTTTTTTATGGAATGTTTATTCTGGTAAAGAAAAATAATTTCATGAATTAATGCAGAATTAAATTAATTTAAATAATATTAACTATTATATCAAACAATAGAAAGTAATGCCAACAAATGAAAAGTACTAACTTCATCAGGTATTGTGTTCCTTATTAACTGAGTTGTATTTAAAGTTTTAGTTATGTTCACACCTCCTTTTTCATGATAATCTATTATTTTTGATGGTGTCTTTCCAGTATAAGCCAAAGTCTTTGTATCATTAGATTTATTTTGCTTATTATACTATAATAAAAAAAACAAACATGATAAACATTAAGCTCAATATTATATCTAAATTATGCTACTTTATTGAAATAAAAATAAAATTAAATTTAAATTAGCTTCACGCTGTATCCCGCACACAGCAGGGTAGGCAGAGAGAACCTAGTGTTAAGACACTCCGTTCCCAACTTTCTGCCGAATTCTGGAGGCATTGCGTGTTGAGTGGCAGAACTCAACGCCGCGCTTAACCTCGACACCAGAGCGAAGAAATGGAAATATAAATTTAAGTAAATATTTCATCTCCTCGAG
>JAAIXJ010001804.1:1092634-1127778 GCA_013403705.1 Heliconius hermathena
GTCACCTGATGGTAAGTGATTACCGCCGCCCACGACTCCGTGCAACACCAGAGGAGCTACAGGTGCGTTGCCTGCCTTTTAAGGTGGGTTGGGCGCCGGAGCCCGGCATTACCTGATGCGAAACGCAGTGGCATAAAGCCAATACTTAACGCCGGTTTTAAGTGCCGGGGGTGGTAATGATCCGGTCGAGTCTGCCCATATGTGTTGCCATTGCTGGCGACGTGACTCTACCACACGTACTTTAGTCGCCTCTTACGACACCACCAGTACCAGAATGATCCTATTCTAGGCCAGGATCACACGGCCAAAAAAGTAGTAAAAAAGTACAATGTAATTATTAACTTACAGAATAATTTAACTTCAATGTTTGCTTTTTGCTGGTTTTTTGCCGTGCCACCATGGATGCTATATGTTGAGTGTCTTGGCTTGCTATAGCATCAACAACCCATTCACCATTTACTTGAGTGATTTTAAAACCAGGGACATCTTGAAATAATTTGTCAAGGGTTGAATAGCCTAATTTTTTATATGGAATCCACTCTCCTTGTAATTCTTTATAGTCACCTATGAAAAGAATATTCAATAACAAGAAATTGAAAGGATGTTCACAATAAAAAATGTGTCTAGAAGTAACTGCATATGACACTTACGGTTACATTGTTTAATAGTTAATGCCCCTTTCACTGAAATTAATGTAGCTCTCAAAGCTTGTATTACTTGCTCTTTATCTGCCATTTTATTCTTTTCTGAAATTAGTTTATATTTCTCTTTCACAATTAAAATATAATTAACCTAGAATGTTATTATACACAAAACAATAATGCATTAAAATATTTCTTATATAATTTAATTTAGCCATTAAAATTTAATGTATATTAAACAAGAACATATTGCGATTGTATATACCAATTTAACACTAATATATGTAGTCGTCAGCAATATTCTACCTCTGTGGAGGTAGTGCAGATTCAGAGGCGAATTACATGTCACTTTCGAGCATTAATCTTTTTAAACGAAGGTACTTCTGTAAGAGATTAGTAATTAACTCTTGAATAAATTGCTATTAAAGAATCCATATGCAAAGGGAAATCTGTTTCGCCATCGTTTAAAAGATAGATAACTTTTAAGTTTTTTAAAATAAAAAAAAAAAACAATAAATTATTACGTAGTAAATATTACAATTTCCACTATAATCAGTATAATATTTTTTGAAAATAAAAAATACTTCGTTCGTTTATGAAAATTTCTCACAATCACAAGTCACAACATAAAAGTTAAGAACAATTTTGTAACATTTTTCTGACAATACGATAAGCTGACAACTTATATTTCATACAGATTAAAATAAAAATTGAAGGTTACGAACTTTACATATTTTCTTAAGTCTTCTCTTTCTCTCTTTTGGCTTAAGTTATTCTGAAGAATATATTACCATATAAATTTAAATTATGGTTACGGTAGTGTATAAGAGAGCTTGTCATACGCATAAAAATAATCATGCATTTCTTTTTTCAATCCCTACTACTAGCTCGCAAAGACTACTACACAAAGAGAGCTTAATAATTATTTGAGTATAGTAAATTATTTAAATAATTAATAATGTTAAAGACATAATTTTTTAAGAAAAGTCAAAAACACAACCAAAACATTTTTTTTCCTTAATATGAAATGATTTTCATGAGTAAATCATGTCACGTTCTGCATGAGCCGACTTTAAATTTATCTGTATAATTTGAGTTATAAAATATACGAATTTATTTCAAAATTTGAATTAACGAAAGGAAATAAATATTAATTGATCGACAAACTTTTTTTTTAATTAACTCTTTCTTTATATTTTACAAAATAATATAATAATAAATCGATGATAATAATTCAGTTTAATTAATTCATAAAAATATGCAATTTTTTTTCAATGTTTTCTTATGACGTTATTGCGTAAAATTATCGTCTGTAAAGCCGACTTAACAGACAACTAGTTTTTCAAAATTAAATATGTAATAAAAATATTGACTTTTCAATCACAAATCATAATATCAAATAATCCTTATTTTCCCATAAATGCTGTTGAAACAGTCTAGTACGGTAATCAAAATCAAAATTGGACGTACTAATCCAAATAGAAATAATTNTATACTACCGTATGTCATATGTTTTGGAATAAATTGGTTTTACTTTTTTTGTTTCTTAACCAAAATAGTAAAAAGATGGTAAACAGAGTCAATAACAAAGTTTTTTTATTAGTCATGATTTAGATATGCATAGTAAAAAGTTATAACAAGTATTGAGTACATGTATGATTAACAAGCACGTTATTTTTAGTTTTTGAGAAATACCTTTTTAGTTCATAGTATAATTTCCGGATAGTGTCTTATGATTTTTAATATTTAATTAAACTACTAGTTAATACAAAATACAACATTCTAACTTATTTTAATTTTTGTTAATCCTTTTAAATTTTTTAAAATATTATTTAATTACAACATTTTTGTATATTTAATTACTACATTTTGTTAATATACGATGTTTTGTTGTAATAAAACAATACAATAAAATATAATTCAATGCATAGATAACCTATATTTTTTTTATAACTTTATCTGCGGAATTTGAATTAATATGTGAATATTATTAATAATGCCTACATATTTAAAATGTATTTACTAATTTTATTTTGCTAGATAGGAAACATTATTAAATAAACGTTTTAAATATAACTTTGTATTGTTTCTTAGAATTTTACAATGAAAGTATTTCGACATTATTAGTTTTACTAATGGGCCACACACGCGACGCCATTTTGTTTTTTGTCTTGTACAAGTCACAAATCCCAAACGTCACCTTTCCTTTGGTGAGCAAGGTGTGTTCACGTGAGGTTGTGTGGTCACGGAAATAGGTCACACAATCCTCAGAATTTCGTGAATTATTCTTGTAAAATATAAAAAAAAATCACAAAATTAATAAAAATCCAAAAAAATAGTAAAATATTTAAAAAATAACGGGAATCACTCGCCTTTAAGTTTAGTGTACGTAAGCGTGCAACGTGGTCTCAAGGAATGCGATAGGTAATCGTAAAGAGAAAGTGAAGCAGCTTTTATTAATTAATGAGTTTTGTTAATCGGTCACAATAAATATAATAAAATGAATCCTGGACCGCCAAACTATCCCATGGCTTCGCTGTATGTTGGAGATCTACACTCCGATATTACTGAAGCCATGTTGTTTGAAAAATTTTCTACCGCTGGTGCGGTTCTCTCCATTCGCGTTTGTCGAGATATGATAACACGCAGATCCTTGGGATATGCTTACGTAAATTTTCAGCAGCCTGCCGATGGTAAGTATTTTATATCTTTATAAAATTGTGATGTAAATTTTCATCTGATGAATTCATTTAAACAAAATTGCAAAATTTTAATTTTTTGTGGAAAATTGTTGAAAGTTAACATTATATTATATATACAATTAAATGATTACTAATGTAATGTAATGCAATTGCTACTTTCTAAAACCTAGACAGATAGTGGGGACTGGCCTTGAAGTAAATTGTAATCTGCATTCTTTATTGTAATCTATATAGACTTATTTATGAAATACTTTGAAATATTAATTGAATAAAATTATATTACAATATTTTAATATCCCATTATAGAAACTGAACGAAGCTATATAATTATATTCATTAATACAGTTTTTGAAATGTTGTTTGTTTTTTGTTTTAGCGGAGCGAGCATTAGACTCCATGAACTTTGATATGATTAAGGGCAGGCCTATAAGGATCATGTGGTCCCAACGAGATCCATCCCTGCGCAAATCTGGCGTAGGTAATGTGTTTATTAAAAACCTTGATAAAACCATAGACAACAAAGCTATGTATGACACATTTACAGCTTTTGGTAATATTTTGAGTTGTAAAGTAGCCCAAGATGAAAATGGAGCATCTAAAGGATATGGTTTTGTTCATTTTGAAACAGAAGAAGCTGCAAATAAGTCTATTGAAAAAGTAAATGGCATGCTCTTGAATGGTAAAAAAGTTTACGTAGGCCGGTTTATCCCCCGTAAGGAACGTGAAAAGGAACTTGGGGAAAAAGCCAAGTTGTTCACGAATGTATACGTTAAAAACTTTGGCGAAGAATTCTCTGATGAAATGCTTAGAGACATGTTTGAAAAATATGGCAGAATAACTAGCCATAAGGTTATGTACAAGGATGATGGGTCATCTAGAGGTTTTGGATTTGTAGCATTTGAGGATCCTGATGCTGCAGAAAGAGCCTGTATGGAACTTAATGGCAAAGAACTTGTAGAGGGTAAACCTTTATATGTAGGACGTGCTCAGAAAAAGGCTGAACGTCAAAAGGAATTAAAACGTAAATTTGAGCAGTTGAAATCTGAACGCTTGACACGTTACCAAGGTGTTAATTTGTATGTTAAGAACTTAGATGACACTATTGATGATGAGAGACTTCGTAAAGAATTTGCACCATTTGGTACTATTACTTCTGCTAAGGTAATGTCATTAATATTTTAGCTTTTTCCATAATTTTCCCTCTTTTTATTCTTTTTTTATTTACGGCAGTGCTGAGATACTCTTTTCCCCACTTTCCACTGATTTTGATTTTTTTGAGACATTGCATGCTGAGTGGCAGAACTCAATGCCCCACTTTTGCCTCGTTACCAGAGTAAAGAAATTAAAATATTAACAATAATTCAGTCCTCTGGATGGGAATCAAACCCAAAACTGTCGCCTTACACTCTTGTGCCCCGGTGCCACGACATCCATCCATTCTATTATATTTTACTATGTAAAGGTAAAACAAAAAACTAAATATTTTTATATGTAAGGTAAAAACATCACAAAATAGATTAAATAGTGATCATTGTTTACTTCTTACTTATATTTTAACATTTATAATGAGTTATGAACATGTAATTTTTTTATATTTGATAATATGTTTAATTTGTATGTAATTATTATTACAGGTTATGTTAGAAGATGGTCGCAGTAAAGGTTTTGGGTTTGTATGTTTCTCATCCCCCGAAGAAGCTACTAAAGCAGTAACTGAAATGAATGGTCGGATTGTCGGAACAAAACCTTTATATGTTGCTTTGGCTCAACGCAAAGAAGATCGCAAAGCTCACTTGACATCTCAATATATGCAGAGAATGGCAAGTATGAGAATGCAACAAATGGGACAAATTTTCCAACCTGGAAGTGCAGGTGGGTACTTTGTACCTACTATTCCTCCAGCACAAAGGTACTATGGGCCAGCCCAAATGACTCAGATAAGACCTGCTCCACGCTGGACTGCCCAACCATCTGTTAGACCAAGCGCTCAATCTGCTGCTTCTGCATATCCTAACATGCAACCACAGTTCCGTCCAACACCTCGAGGCCCAACTCAAACAACTCTACGCACATCTCTCGGAGCTAGGCCCATTACTGGACAACAAGGTGTTGCTGCAGCGACATCTATCCGTGCGCCACTTGTTACAAGTGGACGTCCAGCTGGCTATAAATACACTGCTAACATGCGCAATCCACCGGCTCCTCAACCTGCAGTGCACATCCAAGGTCAGGAGCCACTGACGGCTACTATGTTAGCCGCAGCCCCTCTGCAGGAGCAGAAGCAGATGCTAGGCGAACGTCTTTTCCCGCTTATTCAAAGAATGCACCCTGATTTGGCGGGTAAAATTACTGGAATGCTTTTAGAAATTGATAACTCTGAACTGCTTCACATGTTAGAGCACGGAGAGTCTCTTAAAGCAAAGGTTGATGAGGCTGTTGCTGTTTTGCAAGCTCACCAAGCTAAACAGCAAGCCACTAAGAAGGATTAAGTTGATAAAATTGACAAAGGGTTCTTTTTTCTGCTATATATATATACTTTATATTATGCTTTGAACATCTTTATATATATTAATAAGAGTCCCGGTCTTTTAAAAAAAATATATGAATAAAAATTGAAAAATAAAGAAAAATGTGGATTGCACTAGTCCAACTTATACTACTTTTATAATAAATATTGGGAGTGCATATCTGCAAACAAAAATATAGCAACTATCAACATTTCTATATATGAAACAGTTATGCTAGTAAGCAATTTTGACTTTCTATATTGACCTTTGATTGAAGAAGTTTAATTTAAGTTTAGTCTTTAATCTTTTCTTTTACTCTCCCTTCATGGAGTTGGCTTATTTTGTTTCTTGCGGTATCTGTCTTTCTTATTATTTTCTTATCAGTTATGTGAAGGGCATACCTTGTATTGTAAACTTGGTCTCTCTAATATGACTGATTGTAAGATGTACTATTGTTACACATTATATTCTGAAATATTCACAATATTCAATATTCTTTTATTTCTCCTTTAAATAAAACCCATAGATGTAAGGAAACTATTTTACTCGTCAATGTATACATAATACACACCAGCATAATTAAGGGAACACAAAGAAGGTTATTTTTTTCAGTTAATTTATTTTTTATGAAAATAATTAGAATATCTAAAAATAAATAAAATTAAAGCAAAATTAACTCCATGACGTTAACGAAATTTTGCCATATAAGGTAATTTTGTTTGTGCTTTTCAAAACGACTAACATTTCAAACTACCATAACTTATCATTCTGTACAGAAACACTACATTTTGGAAATTGGTTGGTTGGGAACTTAACAAATAGACTCATGAGTCACTGTGTACCTTTTAATTTAAGTCATCGAGGATGTTGTTGCCATTTTGAAAGTAGTTTTTCGATCAGCAAACCACAAATACTTATATTACGTCGAATTGCCAGAGATGGCGGATCACTGGTTTGTATGTATTCTTCGGGTGTCAAATGCTACCGATAAACGATGGAGACAAACAAATATTGCTGTTCTATTTAGGAAATATAAGCGAGAGTCAGTGTACCCGATTGAGCAACTGTTACCAACCCGACCCGACCCTATAGATTACGCATCCTACAAATTTGCTCATTCAGGATGTCATCAACCTATTCATATATGATTACCGGGAGGTCCTTATGCTTTTTACGTGACCTTCCTTCAGTATCTTTTTTTTTATGGAAAAAGACAAGGCTAAACCAGAGGAGCTACACGTGCGTTGCGGCCTTTAAGGTGGGTTGGGCGCCGAAGCCCGGCATTACCTGATGCGAAACGCAGTGGCATATAACCACTACTTAACGCCGGTTTTCAATGCCGGGGGTGGTAATGTTTCGGTCGAGTCTGCCCATGCGTGTTGCCATTGCTGGCGACGTGACTCTACCACACGTACTTTAGTCGCCTCTCACCACCAGTACTAAAATAGGATTCCGATTCGAGGGTCAACCGAGGCCTCCCCCAACCTCTCTTACCGCTCATTTTTCCTTCATAAATCTTTTTGCCATTCATCAGTCATTCGTATGACGTGCCCAAACCAGCTGAGCACGTTCTTCCTCATTCTCGCTGTGACAACCTCGCTAGTACCCGCCATTATGTGTATCTCCTAGTTGCGGATTCGATCAGCTTAGTTGGCCCATTTTGTAAATTCTCATGTTTATATAGCACTTTCAGTTGCCACTTGAAAGTGCTATATAAACAGCAAACGCTTTCCTAAATTTTTATAATGCATTAAAGAACACATTAAAGAACCAGTAATTGCCAATGGCTACAGTGCTAACAGATTTTGGCACGATGCATGAAAATTAGTCTGAGCGTATTCATAAAAACTGACGGATGTCCAGAGTATTACTGCCACTCAAACAGTTTGACTGGAAAGCAAAATTCTGGATTCATTATAACTATAACTAGTGACCGGCCGAAGGTTCGGTTTCAGTTTTGGCCAGTTTCGGCTATAGTTTCGGTTTCGCCTAAAAAGCTGCCAAACCTTCGGCCGTGCCTATTAAGTGGGTGCTAAGTACTTGTCAGGCGTAACTCTGCTAATTATTGTGATCGACGAGTAATAGTAAACATTGCATAAAAAAGTTTTCATAGTTGAATATCTATGTCTCAAAAGTAGTTCAAACTTGGTTTGTTTAGAGCATTGGTTCCCAACCAGTGGTCCGCAGAAGTCTAATTATGGTCCGCGAACGATTTTAATTTTATGACTGGGGATGATGAGGCGAAGTGTCTGTTTAATTATCACAGTTAATTTTTACTATACCTACATGCCTAGTGGTCCCTGCTACCAAAAATGATATAAAAGTGGCTCCTTGATCAAGAAAAGGTTGGGAACCCCTGATTTAGAGTAACAAAAATTTATAGTTTCGGGGATGATAGGGTTACGATAGATCGTGGTAATTCTTGTCTTTTTTGAACAAAAAATATTTCAGATATTAAATTTAGAGCTTTATAAAATTTATATGATATATAAATAACGTAGCGGGCCCCAGCCAATGGCAAACCGTGAAAATGCTTTTACCACTAAGATCGAACATGCAAGAACTTTATTATATTGAGGTTGTATACTACTATGTAACATCTTAAATTAATAGTATTATATATATATATATATATATATATATATATATATATATATATATATATATATATATTAAAAAATCTGTCAATATTATGACAGATTTCCGGTTCCGTAGCAATTTCATTATTGTAGGTCAATGTGAACGCAGAAGTTGCCTATACCAATTTTTAAATATATATTTTTTCACTTCGCCAAATATCATAAAGTTAGGAAAGTACCTTGTAATGACTTTGATTACGCGGTTAATTTAATACAAGATGAAAATGCTAAATATGTATAATGAGCCTTATACCATATATTAATAGTTTGTGGTCACAATATTCAATAATAAAAAATTTGATAATTCATATAGTCTGTCTGAAAAAAACCATCGATGTATTTTTCGATGTAATACATCGGACGATTACACCGATGTAATACATCGGACGATTACACCGATGTTTTCCATACAACGATTGTTTTTTCTATAAATTGAATCTATGTAGCAGAGATACAAAAAAACAGGTTTCTATTAAAAAGAAAGTCGATAAACTTAATATCACGCTCGGTGTAAGTAGTTAATATTGTTATATAGGATATTGTTTTAATTAGCACCTTAGTAGTCTTCCAACGCAACTTGCCAACATTACATTTATTATACATTTTAACATTATATATGATTCCATTAAAAGCAAAACTACTCACATTCGTTTGAAAAATGTAAAATGTTGCTAGCATCTTTATTTCAACTTTAAACTTTATTGGTCTGCCAATACTTGAATTATAAAAAATTGAAAAAGATGAAATAATCCATTATAAAAGTAAGTTAGTCTCATAGATGGGTTTTCCCTTTGGGTATATGTGTTCTGTGCATAGATGCATCAAATAAAAAACATTGATGCTGACTCATTGTAAAAAAAATATAATACATCGGTTTGATTCGACCATTGATACTATACATCGAGTGTTTTTAATAAATCGATGTATATCATCCACTTCTACAGTCTGTGGCCATTTGACTACCCAAAAAGCAGGAGAGACAGTTTTAAAACTCGATCTTTTAATTTAACCAAAAATTAAAATGGAAGATAATAAAATAACACAGTCTTTGGAGTATGAAAAATCAGTTGATGATAAAAACCCTAAGAAAAAAAATAAGAACAAAAAAAAACGTAGTGGAGGAGATGGCGATAATCGCGGTTCGGTCTCTAGCGATGGAATTGCTATTCCTAATTCCGGAGATGTTCATCAGAATATTTCTTTTAAGGATTTGAAAATGGCGATGGAAGTTCTTAATTTGCAACAGAAGCCCGCAAAAACTACTGAGGAAGCTTTACATAAATCTTATCAATTTTGGTCGACACAACCAGTTCCTAAATGGGATGAAAAAATTGTCACAAATGAATCAATAGAACCCCCTAAATCTCGTGATGAAATACGATCAGAATCGTATACTCTACCAGATGGATTTCAATGGGATACGCTTAATTTAAACGAACCTTTGGTTCTTAAAGAATTATACACTTTGTTAAATGAAAACTATGTTGAAGATGATGATTGCATGTTTCGTTTTGACTACCAAACCGATTTTTTAAAATGGGCCCTACAACCTCCTGGGTGGAGAATGGAGTGGCATTGTGGAGTGCGTGTAGTGAAATCAGGTAGATTGGTTGGTTTTATATCTGCTATACCAGCCACACTCAGAATTTATGACCATGTCCAAACTGTAGTTGAAATTAATTTTTTGTGTGTTCATAAGAAGCTTCGTTCAAAACGCGTTGCACCAGTATTAATAAGAGAAATAACTAGAAGAGTGAACTTGACAGGAATTTTTCAAGGTGTTTATACAGCTGGAATTGTATTACCAAAACCTATTGGTACTTGTCGTTACTGGCACAGATCACTTAATCCCAAGAAATTGATTGACATTAAATTTAGTCATTTATCACGCAACATGACTATGCAAAGAACTCTAAAGCTATTTAAACTACCTGACTTACCAAAAACTCCGGGATTTCGCAAAATGGAGCCTAAAGATTCTGAAAAAGTTGTTAAGTTACTAAATGACTATTTACAAAAATTTGACTTGGTGCCAATATTTTCAGAAGAGGATTTTAAACATTGGTTCGTCCCACAAGTTGGTATAATTGATGGTTACATAGTAGAAGCAACTGACGGTTCTATTACTGACTTTGTTAGTTATTATACCCTGCCATCAACGGTTGTGTATCATCCTATACATAAAACCTTAAAAGCTGCTTATTCATTCTATAATGTTTCTACCAAAACTCCATGGATTGACTTAATGTTAGATGCTTTGATTACAGCAAAAAATTCTGGATTTGATGTGTTCAATGCTTTAGATCTAATGGAGAATAAAGAATTTTTGGAACCACTAAAATTTGGAATTGGTGATGGAAATTTACAATACTATTTATATAATTGGCGGTGTCCTAGTATAACCCCTAATAAAATTGGTTTGGTACTCCAGTAAAGCATTTGTGATAGAGTAAATATTATGAATGATATTCATAAAATTTTGTATTTTTCACAATATGTAGCAATTATCATTTGAAACTATAGAGTTAATTAACAGAATAAATTATATGAATATTGATAAATATTTTGTTTCCATCTTTTATTTATATTGTAATATGTGTAAGTAAATTAATGAGTTTTTATATGTAAATTAATAATGAATTATCATTGTCTGTGACAATATAATCACAGCATCTATTAGTTCTCCATGTGACCTGAAATATTGTTTTATTTTATTTCCATATTCCAAAATATATTTCTAAAAAAGAATATTTTATAATAAAATGGGTTGGTAATTAATTTTCTACTGTCGCGATAATTACAGAAACTAGAATTTTTCTAAATTATTTAAAGTGGGTGGATGTGTTGTAAAAGTGGTGCATATACACTATCCATTGAGCATAGCTCTAGAACAATTTTATATTAAAATATAGGATCAGTGAGTTTTGATAGATTTAGATTATGTCAAACAGTTTACAGTTTCTGTGTGTAGTATTTATTTTATGGTGGTAGTAACTAGTAATACCATAAACAGTGTTGCAGTATCGATTTAGTATGTAGTGGGAATAAAAATAGATTTTTTATAGAAAAAGACAAGGCAAACTTGTGTTTGTGTTTGTCGCCTGATGGTAAGTGATAAAAAATAGAGATGGGTAGCTCGCGAGCTAAAGACAAGAATCGCACGTGTTTCAATTATATCTCTATATCTTTATATAATACTTAGAGTCAATTTTCATTATGAGTTACGGCTCGTTCAGAGTTAGAGAGAGAATGATGAGCTTATATTGTAATTTACACGTAAAATATAGAGACGGATAGCTATTGCATGTTTGTATTAAAATGTAAACTACGGATTTTTGGAACGACAACATCACACGCGCGGGTATTTTGCTTTTTTGTTATACATTATAAAATAAATAGTGTACGTTATAAAGAGGAAAAAAAAGAAAATAGCATAATGTATACCAAAATAAATGTAAATAATAAGTGCGAATGTAAATAGCGTACATCCCAATCATTGTATGTATCCAACGATTTTTAAATACGCCAACTTAAAAGAAGCAAGTTTAAAGTATTTATTTAGGTTGACAGTTCTAAGCCTGTCAAATGTAAGGGAAAATCATTGGGTCTAATGGATTCCATTATTTTAATTTCACACGTTATATTCCGCCTTACTAAGTTCTAAGTCTGAGCTAAAAGAGCCGAAGATATAGAGGATATATTTTTAGTCTTATCTGCCTTATTCTCTTTCTGAGCTAAATGGGTTAAAGATATAAAAGAGTGATATATTTCCCAAGATCGAAAAGATATAAATGACTTTTTTCTTGTCAGGGATACATTTTGCCCATCTCTAATAAGTGATCACCGCCTCCCACGACTCCGTGTAATACCAGATTGTCTACAGGTGCGTTGCTGACCTTTAAGGTGGATATAGATGTGCCTTTTTGAAAGTACGTCTATGTGTACGGGCACGCAACTTCTAATTCGCACAGTAGTGTAGTGCTACGTATTCACATGGTGTGGATGGTACTCGAGTTTGTGACGTACGGTAAGGCTAGAACATTTGCCGGCAGGTAACAGGTCAAACAGTTCCCCAGAACACTCCTCATAATAAATGCGGTAGAGGACGCATCGAGGAGACATTTCTACGCAAAGCCAAAGTATCAAGCCATTCGCAGATCATTGGGTCCCCAATGATTCGAATGATGATTCAATGAAGCACAGCCCAAAGATGAGAACAGTACTCCATATGAAGCTGAACCTGGGTCTACGCTCTTTTTACGAGAACAGCATATAGGGTAAAATATTTCGAACCCTTACATAAAGAGACTAATCAAGATACCTCAACAGCTTAGACGTAGGATTTTTTTTTCATTTCACGATGTTTATCCATACTGTATTTCGTGTGACGCAGTTATGAATAAATATCAATAACGTAAACACCTACTACTACAAAAGTACTACTAAGCGTTGCCGATCTGCTACTTTTCATTCACAAAAAAACATACTAGGACGAGAGAGGGATATCTCTCTTTCTATTTTACGCAATTCAACATCGCCACCATTACATACGACTAGATTTCGTTGATTTCGTTTCGCGTTATCGCTTTGATAGGTTTGTGTATGAGTGCGTCATTCTTGACAAATGGCGTTTTATTTTACAACGATAATTTTATTAATTACTAGCGGCCTGCTCGCGGCTTTACCCGCTTGAATTACATGATTATTCATTTAAGAAATATAGATATTACAAACAGCCTTAATTATTAATTAATTGACTTGGATAAGTATTCACGATATTCTTTGTAAAATAACTAATATTAGCTCCTGTACAGTTTTCAAATTAGTAACATATATTATTAGTTAAATATATAATTGGTATACAGAATATACATAGAAAGCACGTTTTTAGACATTTTTATATAATCTATAAAATAATCAACATTTTCGGTCAAGTTCAAGTCGTACTCATGCCCCGAGAGTTTCGTACCAGTTTCATGAATGGAGATACACCAAAAGAATAACTAATTAAGTTGTCATTTTGTATCAAATTAAGTACAGATTAAAATTTGTACCTAATGGTTTTTTTCTGTGACACAAATACAATAAGTATTCAATTTTTGAAAAATAATTTTGGAATTTTCCTTTATACGTGCCGTAAATTTTAACTTCTTAACAAATTTCGTAATTGTATATCAACGGGAAGTACCTTATAGTTATGATAGAAAATGCGACAAAAAACGAAGCATAAACCCTCATATTTCATCGTCATTTGATTGCGATGATTTAGAAGATAGATTTTTTGTGCTCTAAGGGAATATAGACTTGAACATTGAGGTATCTAACCTTTAACCGATCTTGTACAAAATAGTCTTGACAGACGGACAGACGGACAAACAACAAAGTTATCTTATAAGAATTTTGAGGTATGTACCCTAAAATACCCTTGGCACATACATACATGCAACATACAGGTGCAATAGTGCAATGTCGGTACGTGTCGCTTGTAAGTTATGAAATAATACTGCGGGATATTTTTATAAACAGTGTCAGAGCATTTTTTTCTTGAGACACAATTTTTTAGAGGTTGCTCCCAAAAGTTATTTTTTTTATACGTTTCTTAAAAAAATATTAATAACATAAACGAACGAACGGACTGAAGAACCTATTCAAAATATTTCTTTGAATATTAAGTCATTCTTTATCACTGTGTTAAATAATTACGAATTAAGCTAGACTGTTACGAAGGTAATCTTCACCAACAATTCAATTTAGTTTACTTTGTAGTTAGTACTATGAACAATTGTACTTTAAAAACGTAACGTATCATGTGTAGTCAATAGATATCATTGCGTATGTTTCTTTTTTTTTCAAATATAAATATCTTTAAAACTTTAAGTCCATTATTTTTTGATAGAGTGTAGCGGTAACCTTTCCAAACTATATTTTCTTTTATGCACAGCGCCATCTATTTAAGATCCCATCGCAATTAGTGATAGCGTTACGTGTATGAAAGAGAGTATCAAGATTCGTTAGTACCTACTATTTTTGTCAATAGATAGCGTTACTTGTATCGATTTTTTAATATCTCAAATATTAACTTCTTGAAAACTTAAATACTTATATCTTTTGATAGAGTGAAGCGATTACAATGAAATAAACACTAAAAGCTACTTTGATTTATTTGTAATTTTTATGTATAAAAGTTGCTTAAATTTATTGTGTACTTTTTACGTGATACGTGTTTACATAAACAGATAAACAGACAAACAGACAAAAATTCCAAAAATGTTGGAAATGGATTCTGTTAATTATCCTTTAACACCCTGGCTAATTTTTTTTAAATATTTTCAATGTACAGAAATGACTTTTCTACAGATTTATTATAAGTATAGATTTTGTTTGAAAAAATCACTTTTTCATTTTAGGAAAGACTCCTTTGTTTTAATGATATTAGGTTTTTATAGAGTAGTTAAAATGGTGGTTTCTTTTAAAGTAGTAATGACATAAACACTCTGTATAAAGAGATAGACGAGTGATGACACATAGTGCCATCTATTGGACTTACAATTGCAGACTTTGGCGCTCCGTTCTCTCTGACTACTTGGCTCCGAATAAAGCGAGATGTAAACAAAATAAGAATAATAAAAAGAAATAAAAAAAACTCCAGAATATTCATTGAAATCGGTAATTTGTTGATATCTTTTTGTACTTGCATAAACTCAAAAAGCTTATATTTGTGTTCTACATGGAATAAACAGTAATAACATTTATAATGTTTTCATTATACTGAACATGAATATCATGGAAGTTAAAATATAGTATGAAGATTCAAAAAAATAGAATTCGAGAAGAGTTTACGGACAAAATTTAGATACTTCGTAAATTTTTAGTCATAACTGTTGTAAGCCTAAAAATTTCATCACACTATCCATGCGTGAGTTAACCTATTAGAAATAAATATGTCTAATATTATATCGGCGGAAACTAAGGAACGGAGTGCCTTAACACTGGTTCCCTTTGCCTATCCTGCTGAGGGCGGGATACAGCGTGAAGCTGATTTTTATTTAGATTTAAAAAAACTTGTCTGGAGGCATTTAAAAATGCCTCGTGAGACACTTCAAATGCGAGGCCCAGGTCGAGGGCCCACTTTACCCTTGTACTTCACCCTTCCAGATAAGCCACTGTTTTCCTGAATCCTGACCTTCAGTTATAATATGCTAACAAAAAATAGTCAGGTTAACTGTTTTTATAGTTTGGCTGGTCTCATTGAGGTTTATATTAAGTGTTCCTACTGATCTGTGATTTATATAAACATACGTAAATGAGATATTTCTTTTAATTTACCTGATCTATATTTTACTGTTCTCTTCCACAAAGTGGTGCTAAGGCTGGTATTACACGTTTCTTGACGCTCAGGCTCAAGCTTGGATTATGAAAATGTCAATATTATCACGAAAATTTTGTGACACTATTAACGGCACTGTTTACTTCACGGGACGCTATCAAGATTTTCAAACAACCTATATACTAACTACTTATTACGAAATATTCATGGTAGAACGGCAGTTTATATCAAAGATACGAACTGTTAAATAACCATATCAATAAAGATGGTGGTTAACGATAAACCAAGAGCTGGCCATTTATGATGCTCTCCATGACTTTTGATAACAGAAAGGTGATAGCAATAAGCATGTAGTTAGTTGAATCGGAACCTTTTTCGGAAACGAGTGGATAAGATCACTCTTCTACGGGTTTGGGACTACGCCGACTGAGTAAGAGTGCTAAAATAAATTCGTTAGAACCGGTGTCACCTCAGGAGCACATGAACAGGAGTGATACCATCTGGTCCACTCAAATTATGGATGACTAACGAAATCAAAGCTCGCCTAAAAGCCTTTTGGTTGAGAAGAAAGCGTCAAGAAGGCAAGGAGAGCATAAATAAATATAAATGGTATATAGAATTCAAGAGCTCTCAGTCTACAACACAGGTTATTAATAAGGCTGTACTTGTATCATGAATGAGCAATTGAATTACACATTTATATTCAAGGCATTTAAGACCTCAATTTCAAAAAATCTTTATACAATAATATAATAATATTTTTGACATTTTAAAAGCGTGAATAACACTTATAAAGATGGAACACACACTTAGGAAAGAAAACTATTTTTTAGAAAACATAAAAATTTGAACGTAGCGGGATTTGAACCCGCACCTCTTCAAGGGCTTGAATCCCGCTACGTTAAATTTTTTATATGTTTTCTAAAAAGTATAAATCTTATATATATGTAAATACAGATTTTGAAGTGACTTATATAAGAATTTTAGCATACTTATGATAGATAATGTATGCAACTTTTCTTGCTTATATATTGTATAAAATCTTTAAAATCCTTCCTTCAATCCTTTCAAGTTCCTACTAACGTATGAATACACAAAAATATCATCATTTATAAAAAAAAAATGTAACCGAACATTTTTACGAATGTTTCAAGGTACATTTAAAAATATGTATACTTAAATGGATTAATTTTAAAAGCTGAAAATAATTAAAACAAAACTATAAATATATTTTATTAAACTACGACGATTTTACTTAGAAGAAGATAAAACAGTTGAAAAATATTTTATTATATAAATATTAACATTTGATTTATATACGAATTAAATAAATATACACACCATATATAAAGTTAACAAATAGTATGATATGGTATGGTTCTTTGATTATGGCGTTCCGAGCGAACAAATAGTACAGTAAGTTAGTAAAAATTGTCCTTAATTTTAGAATTGTCAAATTATATTTCATAATGATAAAAAAAAATTGGATGCTAAACCGATCTTAGGAAGTCTCTGAATCCATTTGACAGTGACATTTTATATAGTCTGTGAATGCGGTGCTAAATATTTCTTTTTGACTTGAAGTTTTAACCCTGTGGTTAGTCATTTTATTAATCTGAAATTTCTTTGATTATCTCTATTTAATTTTGTAAAATAGTGAATTGTATTTATTCCTAAAGAGTTTAATTGTATATAACATTTAATATTTTACACGGTATTAATTATTTTAGGTGAAGTGGGGTTATCGCAATCATGGGGAAGGGAAATAATATGATTCCTAATGGCCATTTCCATAAGGATTGGCAAAGATTTGTAAAAACTTGGTTCAATCAGCCTGCTCGGAAACACCGCAGGAGACAAAACAGAGTTAAGAAAGCAAAGGCTATTGCGCCTCGTCCTGTCGCCGGACCCCTTCGTCCAGTTGTTCGCTGTCCAACTGTGCGATACCATACAAAAGTTCGCGCTGGGCGCGGATTCACTCTTCGTGAAATTAGGGTAAATTTTCATCGTCCTTAATAATTTTATTTCTAGAGGTGTCGTCAAACAAAATAATATTAATAATACAAAAGTTGTAATGTTAAAATTGTTGTTTTCATTTTAAGTAATGTTAATTTTTTAGGCTGCCGGCCTGAACCCTGCTTTTGCTAGGACTGTTGGAATTTCTGTAGACCCAAGAAGACGCAACAAGTCTGTGGAATCACTACAGATTAATGTACAAAGATTAAAGGAATATCGTGCCCGTCTCATTCTTTTCCCTAAGGGCAAGAAGGTAATCACTGTTTTCTTTTCTTTGCTATCTTTAACAAGGTAGCCCAGCTTCTATGTAAAGTAAGTGTAATTTTAGTGGATCAAAATTTTCCACTAACATCTCATTAAAATTCTTAGTTTTTTATTTTTAGATTCTAGCATTTTGATTATATTGTTCACGGCCTTAATTCAAATAGCAAATAGAAAAAATGTGCACTTTTATGCTACTTATTGTCAAGTATGTTCATTTTATAAATATAAAGCAAATAACTAGTATAGCCTGACAAAAACTTTATTAATTATTGGAGGTATGGGCAGAATGTTTATTTTAATTAAGATTTGTGCTATACAGCACAGAGCAGGGTAGACAGAGGGAATGTCAAACCATAGTTCTTAGATACTCTATTCTCCATTAAGACATTCCGTTCCCCATTTCCATGATGAATTCTTAATACTTAATTTAGCATACTTGGGAAGACCTTAATTATATGAGATTGAAAATTTAATTGAAAAAAGAAGATTTAACCACAGATTTTGAAAAGCCTATCCTGCTTGCCAATATATTAATGAATTTTGAAATGAAAATTATTATTATATAAAAAAAATTAAAAAGCTTAATGAGGCCAGTCGTGGCACAGAGTGTGACTGTAGTATCGACTGGTTGTGGACTCGATCCTCGTTTGAGGACATAAAATATTTATTTACATTTATATTTAATTTCTTTGCTCTGGGGTTGTGGCAAAGTGTGGCGTTGAGTTCCGCCATTCAACATGCAATGTCTCCAGAACTCTGTGGAAAGTGGAGAACGGTGTGTCTTAACACTAGATCCCTCTGCCTACCCTGCTGTGTGCAGAATACAATGAATGAAAGTGATTTAATGATTATATATGAAATTGTATAATTTAGCTAATAATTTTATTTGTAACAATACATTTAAGGTACTAAAGGGTGAAGCATCCGAGGAGGAACGTAAAGTAGCAACACAACTTCGTGGACCTCTTATGCCTGTAGAGCAGCCAGCACCTAAATCTTCTGCCCGTGTTATCACTGAAGAGGAGAAGGACTTCAAAGCATACCAATACCTCAGAGGAGTAAGATATTACTTAAATAATTTACCATACCACTTAACCTTGCATTTTTTATTTTTTTAACATCAAATAATTTTAATATTTGAAAAACAGATTTACAATTATTGTTAGTCACGATTATATATATTTCTGCTAAAAACAGTGATAAAGAAAAACATTAACAAACATTAATTTAAAAGGTAAGAAATCATGTCATGGCATCGCTTGTGGCCTCAAGTCTGAGTAATCAATTAATATCATTGTATATGTTACTGGTAATCTGTGTAATTCAGGTATAGCTTTGGCAATGTATAGAATACCTGGGGCAGACAATGTATGAAATATGAATTTTATTATCCCTTACATGGACAATAAATAAAATTTCCAGGGATTGTATAGAGTACCTGCTGTTCCACTGGCAATATGTAAAGTAAATAGACCTTAGTCTATAATTCTATTTTATATTTGAGCTACTGATTTTTAAGTGGAAATTGGATTAGCATAATCCCATGACATTTAATCTTAAAAAAAAAGTAAATCCGGTGGCATTAGTACAATGTAAGGGCCAATAAAATCTGCATAAAATGCAAACAAGTAAACAATTTGCAATAGGTTTATTGCCTGCTGGTTAGCTGTCCCCCCTACCTTGCTCTCTTCTTATACACACGTTACCAACTGCACATTTGGTATTTTATAGAATGCAAAGTATAAAATAAATAATATTTTATAAATTACCGTTTGATGTAATGTATGAAATATTTTTTATTGTGAATTATACATTTTGCTGGTAACATATACAATACAAAATATAGTTTGTTCACCAAGATGTGACGTCAATCACTCTGATCGGTGTTACAACAAGATTACCATGGTGGCTTGCCATATTTTGTAGTTTTATATTTACGAAATAATTATTAATCCTACACATAATAATAAAATTGTGAGTGTTTCTAAATTTATTAATAGGGTTTCATAAAATAGATAATTGTAGTGATTTTTGCTTCTAGCCTATTCTTATGTGAAAGCAATGTTATTCCTTAATATATACATGCATTAATTACGAAACCTTTTTGATTAATATAATGGTAAAATAAAATGCTTATCACTTAAAAAAATAGAACTGAGCTTCTATGCAGTGTCATCAAGCAAAATATTATTTGATTATTCTCTAAAAAGAACTGTATATATTATGATAAATAAAATCTAATCATGTTTTTCTTTGCTATGTTTTTTAACATTACACATTTAATTACAGGCTCGTTCTCTTGCAAGGCTTGTTGGAATCCGGGCTAAGCGATTGAAGGATGCAGCTGAAAACCCAGATGATGTGACTAAAGCTCCATCTGCAGTTAAGGAAGCTAAAAAGAAGTGATTTCTTAAATAAACAAATAAAATCTTAAAGAACTTTTTTATTAAGCAATGTTTTGTTTCCTAGCACACCACTTGAGAATAATTATATGGCTGTCACACAAGGTTTAAAATTCTGCATCAACATATTTTAATATATTTGTTTTTTTTTTTTGAAAAAAATCATTTTCTCGGTATCTAAAATAAGTGGAAATTGGGGGTATAGGTAAATTTTGCCTACTTCGTAAATCCATAGATGAGTGAAATTAAATTGCTATAGCAAGGTAATAACAATAATAGTATTGAATTCTTAAATTCAAACATAAACATTAATTTATTCATTTTTCCATAAAATAATTGTTTATATAAAAATAATTGTAATGTAGTTCAAATATGTTAAATTTGATAACTATTTTTATTAAAATATTGAAGAATTAGGAGTTTTTTGTGTTGTGATATTACGTTTGAATTTTATAAATCAGAAGACATAGATAATTCATAAATCTGGGAAGTATATTGTTAAAAGGACTTGTTATAAAGACGAATATAGGCCATATTCGGCACAAATTGACTGCAAACTCGATTGGTTATGGGTTCGATCCTAACTCGAGATAATGAAATAATTATGTCAGAACGTAGTCGTCTTTCGCGGTCGACATGGTGAGTGTGCACAACCGGTACAGTCGAGACTAACCCGGAAGTGAACCTGCACTTTTTTTTCAAATGGACTTAATGCTGTTGACCTGGACTGGTCTTGACAGCGTCACCGGGCTAGGAGGGGTGAGTGTAGCTCGCCCCTAAAGAAAAAATTACGAGCTTTGTGGGACGCTCGTGAAGTGGTGGCGATCACGGGGGAATGCCCCGCGTACGCTAATCATGGGGGATTTCGACCGTTGGGCCCCGTCGCGCCGAGGCGCGGACGTGCCGTGAGATAGGACTGGCGAACCCGCACTACTGACGTACGTTATTTATATTATTTCACAATAATAAATTGTCAAGTACCGTCAGTAAACTACACACTAAATTATATGATAAACAT
The DNA here is from genome assembly GCA_013403705.1 of Heliconius hermathena. Taxonomy (NCBI): domain Eukaryota; kingdom Metazoa; phylum Arthropoda; class Insecta; order Lepidoptera; family Nymphalidae; genus Heliconius; species Heliconius hermathena. Next base: position 1,114,151 of record JAAIXJ010001804.1, read on the forward strand.
CATACCAGTCAATATAAGTAGTTTCAGTCATTATTCTCTAACATTTATTTAAATTTGTATTTCCATTTCTGGTGTCGAGGCAAAACGCGGCGTTGAGTTCCGCCACTTAACACGCAATGCCTCCAGAATTCGGCGGAAAGTGTGGAACGGAGTATTTTAACACTAGATTCCCTCTGCTTACCCTGTGTGCGGGATACAACGTAAAGCTGATTATATATTTTTTTTATTTGAAGCATATTTGAACCGTTGTTACAATGGTTCGAAATTACAAAAATCGATGAGAAAGACGTGACTACTGTGCTGCAAGTATTAACCGGTCAAATGAAAGTCAGACAAACTGCTGACACGTTTAATATAAAACTTAATACCTAAGCTTACCAAATAAAAAACTACAAAGAAGATATACAGTTTAAATCTGAACAGTTCACTTCTAAATATACCGCCGCACAAATGTTTACGAAAGACAATAAACAGATGAAATAATCTTATCTTTAATATTAAAAAATATCTTTTAAGAAGTTCGAATATGAATTACGGATTAACTTAAAAATTTACATCCGATAAACTTACTTTTTTGTTCGTTTTCTTTTTTAAGATTAACACTAGTATTAGTACAATCACCACTAGGTATTTTATGGGCTGGATTTTAGCTTTGAACAAAAATGTTTTGTTTTTTTTTCGGGGCAAATTTTGTTGTAAAATTTCTGCTTTCGACTATATTTCTGCTATGAATAAAATATCAAATAAATTGAAAAAAAGATTCACGCTGTACCCCGTAGGCAGAGGGAACCTAGTATTAAGACACTCCGTTCCCCACTTTTCGCCGAATTTTTGGGGGCATTGCGTGTTGAGTGGCAGAACTCAACGCTGCGCTTTTGCCTGGACGCCAGAGCGAAGAATATGGAATTATAAATTTAAGTAAATATTTTATCTCCTCGAGTGGGGATCTCGAACCTACAACCACTGGGTTTTACAGTCACACTTTGTGCTCCTGCGCCACGACTGGCCATAGAAAGTAATGTTTTAATAATTAATACAAAATGTAACAATCATCTTAAATTAGGGATTCTAAATAACAACTATATACTTCTGTATGGCCATTTCTTCTACATCCGGCATCCTTTTTCTTTTATTACGAACATTAACTTTTTTAAAATCATCCTTGTATGTACATTGGTGGATCACTAATACGGATAAAATGGTGTATCAGTTTTTTTTAATGTAAAAGACAAGGACAAACGAACATAATATGGGTCACATAATGGTAAGAGATCACCACCGACCACGATCCCGTGCAACACCAGAGGAGCTACGTCTTTAAGGTGGAAATAGACGTGATTTTTGAAGATCGTATCGATCTGGAAACACTGCCGCAGATATTTTCCACCCATTTCACAGTTGCGTGGCGCGTGGGAAGAAGTTCGAAAACGGAAACGAAACCGCACAGTAGTAGAGTGCCACGTACCCAGATTTAGCGACAGGTTCAGTTCTCCAGAACATTCCCCATGATAAATGCAGTAGAGAACGTACAGCGAGATGTCTCTAGGCCAAAGTATCAAACCTTTCACAGATCATTGGGTCCCATACGATTCGAACAATGCTTTCAATAAATAAATAATAGTAATATTGCCAATATTCACAAGGTAGGTCGTGAAATAGGGAGGAGTCTTAGATTACATTATATCTAATATGACAATATTTGATGCTCCTAAGTTTTATTTTAATCGGTTTCCCTAACCTACACTAATATGGTAATGTATGTAATATTTTTGAATGCTCATATAAAAATACTAATACTTTCAACTAATAATGTGTCTTCTTAAAGCTAAGGTCAGTTTAATAAAGTAAAAACATTTTGAATTCAAAGTTTATTGAGTCATATTTTATGTAACATATCTTATTTAAGTATATAAAATTAATTATCTTATCAATATATATACGGGGTATACATAAAAGTGATATATATTTGGAAAATGGTTATACAGCTTATGCAGAAGTGGTTTCTTCAACTTTTACTTTTTCGTTAGAATCGTCTTCTGTTTTTGCAGAAACTTCTTCCCCGTCACCAGGTTTTGATTTCTTATCACTTTTACGAAACTTATCATACCTTTAATAAAATTAAACAATAATTATAAGAAAATATTATTTACTATTATTAAACTCCAGTGGAGTTTAATAATAATAAATAATATTTCTCGAGGGTCGAGAAGATGAAATATTTACTTAAATTTTTATTAAACTTCTTCGCTCTGGTGTCGAGGCAAAGCGCGGCGTTGAGTTCTGCCACTCAACACGCATTGCCTCTAGAATTCGGCAGAAAGTGGGGAATAGTGTCTTAACACTAGGTTCCCCCTGTCTACCCTGCTGTGTGCGGAATACAGCGTGGAGCTGATTATTTATTATTATTAACAATATTTAAACAAATTAATTACCTTCCAAGGTCTTCTTCGTCATCACTAGGTTCATTGCCTTGTGGATCAACTTCCCGAAGCAATTCCCCTATATCCTTATCAACATCTGCCCACAACTTGTCTTCACTACCTGGAATCATAATGAATGCAAATAATAGTTAGTTCTTAATTGACATTGACATAGTGAGAAATGTAATAATGAAATATGTATATGATATATTCATACCAGATATATTAGCATTATCGGTACCATTTTCCAAATTCTTTTCAGATACAGCTTCATTTTTTTCTTTATTTTTTTCAGAATTATCCTCAGTGGTTGATTCTTTTTCATCTTCTAAAAAATCAAATTTCAATTTAGAACGAAGTATTGAATGGGATTATATGCTTTTATGAGCAACATAGTATAAGAAAAGTGAGCTGATGTCACATACATTGAGAGTAAAACATTTTTTTTTCAAGCATATATGTATGTATATTGTATATAATTTTGAAGAAGGAAAAAGAATGACTAAATTGTGGTCCTTCATAAAGAAAGAAAATCATATAACAAATGTTATAATTATTTTGGAGGCCACTGTGGCAGCGGGGCACAAGCGTTCAGTTGTGGATTCGATTCACTCAGGGGAATGAAAAAATATATATTTTCATTTCCTCGCTTTGGTAACGGTGCAATGCGCGGCGTTGAGTTTCACCTCTAACACTCAATACCTTGAGGCGGAATTCGGCGGAAAGTGTGGAATGAGAATGGAGTGTTTTAACACTAGATGTTCCCTCTGTCTATCATGCTATGTGTGGAATACAGCGTCTCAATGTCTAAAAGTAAGAAATAAAAAAAAGTAATAATAAGAGCACTAACCCTTTTGCTGGTGTAACTGGCGGTGAATGCGCTCGGCGTGGCGGCGCAGCGTGCGCGTGTCGCGGTGCTGCACGTAGCGGCCGAGGTGGATGCGCAGGCGGCAGTGGCGGCGCAGCGCCTCCGCCTCCTCCGAGCTGCCGGTCTCGGCCCGCGGCAGGTACACACGGCAGAGCTCGCACCACCATACCTGTTTTTATACCAGAATTTTTTTTAGCTTCCCTTTTGAAATATTTTAAACAAATGTCTGACAAGTTAAAAGTGAGTGAAGGACATGTGATGCGCTTACAATACAATAATTTACCTGCGGATAGTAAAGAGAAAAGGAACTTGTTGAGAAAAGGAGTGATGATCATACGAGTATATTGAAAAAAATCATCTCATTTATTTTCTTTTTTTCTGTATATATATATTATTTTTTTTTTACAAAAATACATACACAGAATGTTTTAGTCATCACAACTTTAAACGAAACCACAGTTTTAACTACCCCATAAAAACTTAATACAAATAAAACAAAATACATTTTTCCAAAAATTTTTAGTGGTCTTTTCAAACAAAATAGTTAATAAAATTATTGTTTTAAAATAAAATGCCATGTCAAGAATGACACACACAGACACAAACCTATCAAAGCGATAACGCCGCACACGCCTCATTCACAAAATCAAATAGTAGATAATGGCGGCGATATTGAATTGCGTAAAATAGAACGGGAGATATCCCGTTCTCGTTCTAGTATGTTTTTTGAGCGTTTAAATTATATTAAAAGCGGCAGATCGGCAACGCTCAGTAGTATTATCCATACCTGTATTTCGTGACGCACTTACGCATAGATACCAATAACGGAAACACATACTACTACAAAAATACTACTAAAGTTTAAACAACTTTGAACTTTGCGGCCAATACCTACGGCGGCGGTTTCCCTTTGATATGGCGCCGACGCGCTGGCGCGCTATTCTTAACAAATGGCGTTTTATTTTACAACGATAATTTTATTATTTATTTAGTTTGAAAAAATCACTTTTTCATCTTTGGGGAAAAAAATAATTGTACTAAGCTTTTATAGAGTAGTTAAAACTGTGGTTTCATTTAAAGTGCTGACAAAAACACTCAGTAAACAAACTCAGTGTATTCAGTAAATAAACTCAAATTTTCTAATTATAAGTTTAAGTTTTAATAGGCGTCACTCAGGGCGCACTTAGTCCCTCATAAAGCAGGGTAGGCAAAGGAAACCTAGTGTTAGAGCACTCCACCTAGACATTACTTATTAAATGGCGGAACTTAACGCTAGATTCTATTTTGTTACCAGAATGAGGATACTATTTTTAGAACCCAATGTTGCACTTAGTCTACCATAGGGGTATGGTAAAAATAATTCAGTCCACAAAGTAGATCATCAGACTCAAGGTGTTTAAATTACTATGAGTTTGTTCTTATTTTTGAAATGAGACATGCTTGCTGTTTTATAGAATACATAAAACTTATATTATTATTTAAGTCACGGGCATTTTACCTCCATCTTTTTAATGTGTTCACTTCCAATATTGATTTCCACCTTTGCTTTTTTAGGAGAAGATTCTTCTTTTTTTTCTCCACCTGAGTCATCGTCTTCAACTTCTGAATTTATAATAGTTTAGTTTTTCATTAGAAAATTTATGGGCATATAATATATAGAGAATTATCACATTTTGAACATACAAGGTATAATAGTTAGTATAACATTTGTTTTAAAAAAATTGTAGTTAACTACATATAAAAGTAAATAATTAGACTTAGGATTTGAATTTCTTAATAATTTTGAATATGAATAAACTGATATAAAATAATTACCATCTACATCACCCACAGAATCCAATGTCATAAAGTTGTCCAAGTCCACATCCATGCCCTCATCACCACTTGCTTCTGCTTTAGGACTAGAGCGTCGTGCAGTCTGACTAGCCTTTTTCTATAGCAACAAGGAAATCAGTTTTAAATAAATATATTTACATTTAACTAATATGCATTATGTATTAAGACGTTTTTTTATCTATTTGACACATGTACTTGTTACTGTCTTGTTACCAGAAAGAAAAAAATAAATTAATTTACAGTGGGAGCGAACGAACGTACCTTAAGATGGTCGATGGAGCAAATGTGATGTTCGTAGATCATGGGCGAGCGGAAGGTGGTGCGGCAGATGCGGCAGAAGGGCATGAGGAAGCGCTTCATGGCGCGGTGCGTGTCGGTGAGGTTGTGCGCGTGGCGCGTGGTGCGGTGGTTGAGGCGGCACACCAGGCAGAACGTGGTGCGCGCCGCCAGCTCCGCGCTCGCCGCCGCCTCCAGCTCCCGCTGCGCGCCTCGCTGCGCCACGCGCATGCGCAGCAGCTGCGCCTTGTGCCGCCGCGCCACCGCGCTCATCGCCGCGCGGTGCTTGCTCGACAGCAAATGTTTCGCGTACCCCTATAGCCACCAATATCAAATAAACTCTAACTTATATATCTGTGTACTACTTAGCTAAATATGTTTCTACGTTAAGTACTTACAGCAAATGTAGCGCATTTTTCCTTACAATGCACACAAGAGAGGTGGACATAGGTTTGTGATGGGGCAGCATCAGAGGCTGCGTCCGGTTCTTTGTCGGTGTCGTCACCGCCATCGCCAGCTTCACCTTCTGATGCTTCAGGCTCCGCCTTAGCGTCGCAACGTTATAATTAAATTATTTTTAACTATAATTAATATATTATTATATATTAATTAATGTTATTTAATTATTATTATGATTTAATTAGATACCCAATTAGGTAGTTGTGGCGCAGGGGCTTGTGCCCCTGCGCCACAACTGGCGTGTCATTGTAAACGTGACAGGTTGTAGGTTCGATTCCCATTCAAGAAATATTTAATATTTTCATTTCTACGCTCTTTTGTCGACGCAAAGCGTGGCATGAAGTTCCGCCACTCAACACCCAATGCCTCTAGAATTTGGCGGAAAGTGAGGAGTGGAGAGACTTAGCACTAGGCTGCCTCTTCCTACTCTGCTCCATGCAGAGTGAAACTATAGTAACTTCCCTATCACTTACTTTTGGTGATTTAGCCTTGACTTCTTTTTTTTCTTCTACACTTTCCTCTTTCTCATCAGCTTCCCAATCTTCTTCTGTCGAAGAAGCCTCTTCTTCCTTTGATTTAACTGAGCTAGTGTACAATTTATAATATAAGCTATTATTTAGAAACCAAAACTACACCAATTGAAACTATATTTTAAGATATATATTTTATAATGAATAAATTTTATGAGCTGCTATTATATGAGCTACAGGTACACCTGATATTAAATTTAATAATCATTACTTCTTAAGCCAACTCATATAAATCTTTTAACAAGAGCTCAAGCCCTGGGTTGTCTAGTATCCTTTAGCCAGTTTATCTAAATTGGAGATATAATACAATTTCATACATGTTATGGTGAGCACTCCATTACTGTAATTTTATATCTTTACTTATCAATTTCCAAAATTTTCAACAATTTCTCTTATATTTTTCTATTTCCTTCTCATTGAAATAAGTCAGGTATCTTTTATATATAACATAATAATTTCTAAAACCTGTTATGTGGATATTCAATTTACTGATTGTTTCTTGTATATAATAAGCATAACAATTCCCCAAAAGAGCGAATACTCATTAACAAGCCGTCTGCCATCATTGTTATATATCCAGAACAATAAAACCTAATGAATTTAAGTTGCGTCAGTTTACCTTCGGGCTTTTACACTTCTAAATGGTCGGGTGTATGCCAGTGAGCGGTCTGCGAATCGTCTAGAAGCGAACGAGCCTCTGGAGCGCGGCGCCCCCCGGTAGGAGGCGCGCGTGCGCAGCGTGCGGCCGCGGAAGGCGCGGCGCGGCGCGCGCGGGCGCAGCGAGGGGCGCGGAGGCTCGCGCGGCGGGCCCATGCCGCCCGCCTTGCGGTAGTGGGCGGTCTCGCGCGGCGGCGAGCGCCTGCGCTCCTCGCCGCCGAACGAGCGGCGCTCTCCGCCGTAACTCTCCGGCCTGCCGCCGTACGACCCGCCGTAATGGCCCCCGTCGTGACTACGTCTATCGCCCGACGACCCCTGTACATAACTTGCTTTTGCAATTTTTCTAAATCTTAACAATAAAATGAATTAAGTTTATTTTCCTTTTCTAAGTAAAGCCTTAATTGATGACCGTCAACTTTACACCGCCCATCTTAATCATATATTTTATTAGTTTTAATACAGACTTATTTCAGTAGGTTATAGTACTGATTAAGATATTTTGAAATAACCATTTAATGGTACACTGATATAGCCAGATCATTAAGGATTTTACCCTTTGTAGGTGAAACATGTCTATTTTATACATCCATTGTATTATCCAATTTAAATAATAAAATCCACATATTCAATAGTCTTGGTCGTGATTCAAAATCAATATTTTCAAAATTTTTAACATAACATTTCAGTCAAGTTTTAGTTACTTTATATTTGAAGTGTTTGTAAGTTATCATAAGATACACATTTCCGACCTCCTTAATCTCTCTAATTTTATATGATATTTATTTTGTAAATACATTCCTTTGATGTAATATTGTCATATGATATAAAATGAGATATCATGACACTTCATATTAAGGAAATCATGCACTATGTTTCTGAGTTTAACCAAATCATCTGTGCTCGTAACACACTTAATAGTTTGTGCATTTTAATGGGTACATCCAATTATTATTTTAATGGGTAATCTTACTATTCACAATGAAATGTTGAATATTGTTCTGTCTGAAAATTTCACTAACTAACCTCCATTCTCATCCTTTTGCGATCTGGTGAGCCTGATCTACCACCATAGTCACGATTTGAATAACTACCAGAATTTTCCTGAAAGTCCAATGTTTACACTTCACATCTTTGTTTATCCAGTCATTATTTACGAGAAAACCACTTAGTAGTAGTTATAGAAATAGATGGCAGTGCTAAAGTCAAATATATTTTAAAATATGGTTTGTTATAATATGCTCTATGATCTATATGATTAATTATTATTGATAGTTTAAATTATATTTTTCATATTGCCATATATACTTTCCATATTCTTGTTCAACAGTAGTTCAGTCATGTACTCTTTCAATGTGCGCAACATTTATTAAAAATATATATATCAAAATGGAACTACTTATAGCATATACAAATTCTAACAGAACTTACTGATCGATAAGGTTTTTTATAAGAATCATCTATTCTATCACGACTTGAAGCATATCTATTTCCGCTGCCGCTGTTATAGCGGGAATCATTATTGTAGGATGAATATCCTCCGCCTCTTCCACGTCCGCCTTCATAACTACCTCGGTTGTTACCACGATATGATCCTCTATAACTACTCCCCCGGCTATTGTAACTTCCTCTGCCGCCGTATCCGCGACCACGAGACGACATCTATTATGTAGAAAAAAATTTTTTTTACATAAATTATAAGATATGATGATTATAAGATATGTAAATTAGTAACCACCGCTTCAATTTAGGAACAGGTAATAATATCGAATAATTTTCCATTCTAAAAGAGCAGCAAAAAAGTGTAAATGCAGTAAAAAAATTGTTATACTTGAATATAAATTCAGAAGACAGTTATTTAATGTTTAGTGGAACTTAGTGCAAATAAAATTTAAAAAATCTTTTATATATTATAATAGAAGTATAATTTTGTGAAATATAAAAAACAAATGTCTATTAGGAAAAAAACATTTTTTTAAGTGGATATGTTTTTAACTACATTTCTGTGAAAATATTATCATATAATTTGTTATACATATAAAATGACATTAGCACACTTTCAACAAAGTCTCTATAAGCTAGGTTATGGTAATTTTAGCGATGAGGTATATGTAATTAAGTGCATATTTAAAATTTATTGTCAGCTGTATCAATTGCAACGGTCAACCCAAGCAAAAACTCAGTTAAAGAAAAGTATTAAATATAAGGAAAACACAAATATAGATGAAGATAATGTTACTTGTGAAGATGAAGATAATTTTACTTGATTTTATGTTTTTTGCTTTCTCTTATTTATTAGGTCATAAATTTACTTAATTTTTGTTTTTAAATTCATTCATTTTATTACATTTTTACTTGAGTTTTTTTGAAACGAATATGGGGTTGCTTTTATAAAAAAAATCTTATACTATATGATTATATTTATAATATATATATGATAGTATTAGCTGTATGTTGTTTATTGGATTAAAAGTAATATTTTTTTATTCTTCTTTACCCTGTCATGGCGGAAAATGAAAGTTTTGACTGTAGTATACAACTTTTTATACTCAGGTAACATTTCTTTTTTTAGTTTTAGGCATTATTCCACCTTTGTAGGGTGGGACCCTAATGTTAAGACACTCCATTGCTAAACACCTTTTTCTTATTACTAGAGTAACGAAATGTATGTAAATCATTCTCCCGAGTGAAATTCAATTCAATACTATTTATAAAATCAGTAGTCTAGTATTACCCATTATACACCATTAACATCAAACATGCTAAATGAATTGCCGTCTGAAACATAAAAAAATATATATGATGATATTGTATTTATTTACCTAAAAGTTTTCTATTAAACATGTTTTTGAGGTATGTTAGAAAAAAGGGTACAAAGATTGGAAAAAGAGACCCGGAAAAACTATATAATCCTCGAAAATGAGGAGAATAATTTAGAATTACTTAAAAATGTCATAGATATTCTTAGCGAATAAACTAATATAGACAAGTAAAGTCATTTGCGTAGAAATATTGAGATCAATCTTCATACAATTAACTCTACATTGGAGAAAGATGGAAGTATTAAAAAAAAACAAAAACATTTCACTAATAACATATACACCACAGAGGAGTTTTCAGAAAAGATATTACAGAAAAGACAAAAGCTGAAAATAAAACTTAAACAAGAAACCAATAAGGGAAAAATTACACTTTCCTCAAAAATCATCCAGGGTTTAAACAGAAAATACATTAAGATAATCAAACAGATATATGAGAACAATACTTCCAGGGTGCAACTGGAAAAAACTGGAGATAAGTATCAAATTAAGAGGGGTTGGACAGGAAGACCCTTTATCTCCAAAATTGGTCTTGGATGCTTGAAGAAATCTTCAGAAAACTAGACTGGACCTATCTGGTGTTAAACATAAATAGTAGCAGAATGAACCATCTCAGGTTTGCTGATAATCTAGTGATATTAGCAGAGAACCCTGAAACCCTCAAAAAATGTTACAATAACTAATCATGGAGGCTGTCAAAGTGGGATGGACAATGATCATAAATAAAATAAAAGTGATGACTAACAACTTCAAAATTGCAATAAAAATCAACAATCAAATAGTGGTATACGTAGATGACTATATCAATCTCAGACAAACAATTTCCACACATACTCACAAATGTCTAAGGAAATACAGAGGTGAGTTAATAACAGTTGGTCAAGATACTGGTCTCTTAAGGAGGTCATGATAAATAAATCTATACCTGTCTGAGAAAAAGTAAGATCTTAACATTTGCATTCTACCGGTCATGACATATGGCTGCCAAACATGGGCATCTACAAAACAAACAATAAATAAACTTAAAGTATGTCAGCAAGGACTAGAGAGGAGCATGTTGGGTGTTAAATTAATGACTTAACAAAATCAGGGAAAAAACTAGAGTAACCAATGTGATCTATAAGATAAAAAGATGGATGGAAATGAATGAAAAAACTGGCCATATTATGATGAGATCCAATAAGGAAAAATGGACAAGAAATATAATCGAATGGTATCCTCAAGATGGAAAACGCCTATGAGGCAGACAAATAAGACGATGGGAAGATGATCTGCCCAAGAGATGGAGAAGAGTAGCAAAGGACTGGCTGGAGTAGATGGCCTTTGTCAAAATGACAGTCTGACTCAGAATGCATGAAATATAAAGTATATCTAAAATTGAAACTTAAATTATATCGAAATATTATATTATTAAATATAGTTAATTGTTTTATAAATATTATTAATTTGTGTTATTAATGTAGAAATTTCTTTTAATTGTAATTATAGGCATGAATTAATGTAAAAATGTATGTTAGTATGTAAAAAAGGCAGAGAAATAAAGCTATTATTATTACTATTAATAATATATAGTAAACAAATACCAATTGAAGAATATCATATATAATAAACACTTTAAGACTGATTCTCCATTTATTTGTAATATAAGACTGCGGAATGATTGTTTAATTAAAACAGCTACATCCATTCTTTAATAATAATATGAAATAATGTTAACTAGATTAATAAGAAGAATAATTATGACTATATTTTAATGAATGGTTGTTTTTGTGTCAAAGTTACCCATTTGATGGAGTAATTTTGACAGACTACAAAATTCAGATTTTCTTCTGTATGATGTATTTTAAAAGGTTTATGCGAATGTTTATGGGCGAAAAGCATGTATGAGAGCAGTAATAAAACAAAGACACTCTTGCAATGTGCTGTAAATTTTAACACAGTGCAAAATATCGCTCGTATCAGTCAAAGTTACCCAGATTGATTGTATTAAAAAATAGGGTTATTTTAAATTATATTATTTTATTATTTATATAATAAACATTAGATGTTATACAGATAATGTTTACTATCAAGGAAAAATATATATTATTTCTATTTTAATTTGTAATTTCTATAATGCACCGGCTTTACCGTCATCAATATGGATAATCACAAGTCATACGTGCAGTTCTACAAAATATAATAAAGTGATATATTTATAATACATTACTTACGTTCCAATAACTTAAATCTGGAATATGTGGTTATTTAGTTAGCAAAATAATTGATACGTAAAAGTGACCACGAATTGAAGACAATATGGCGGCTGAGAACAAAATCGGAAATATCATTAAATTGTGAGGACGCTTACAGATTTTACTTTAGCATTGTTGCCAGTTATCATCCTATAATTTTCAAAAAAATATAATATAACTAGGAACAACCAAAATGAGATTTGAAGCATCCTAAATTACATCGGTACGTGGCAGTTCTCCAAAACGCTCAAATTTTAATTTCCTTGTGCCTACTAATTAATCGTAAATTATTTTGAGAAGATTAAGAAGAAAGAAAGAAGAAGAAGAATTGAAGAATATCATATTAAATACTTAACTAAATAATAAACAAATCGGCCAGACAAGTAATGATTTAGTGTATACAAAAATATATTTTAAGAAAAAACCTTCAAAAAATTTAATATTTTACGTGGAGATATGGGTATTCTCAGCTAATTTCTTTTCAAAAATATTATTAATTAAACTATATTATTTTTTTTTTGCTATTTTTAATGAAATAAGTACATACTTAAAGTTTTTAATAATAAAACGTGCTTATATATATTTAGGTGTAGCTACACAAAAATCGATCGCAAAAAAAGCTTATAAAAATGGGGTCATTGATCGAGCGAGCTTTTGTTTTAAATATTGCCACGAAAATACGTTGTCTAATGTACTGTTTATTTTGGGTTATAATAATGTTAGCATGCAGAGCTTTAATTTCCGACGGTGCCACAATTTATAAATAAGTCTTAAATTAGATTCTCCTAATTTTAGCACATCAATCGTCATTGATATCTTTATTTACTACTTATAGATTAAAAATGTTTCGGCAATCGTTAATATATACTTATGTCAATCATTTTCAACAAAATCAGTAACCAGCACATTTCATGTACTTTGAATGAGTTTTTGATAAAATTCCAATGTGTTTTATGTAAAAACATCATTGGTTGCGACGTCATTGCCAGTAAAATGGTAAAAGATGGCAATGACGCTGGAAGAGAAGTAGGTGAAGACAATGATTATTAGCTTTTAGAGTAGAGGAATGGGTCTGATTTTAGGCTGTAGTCCTGAATCTTAGACATATTTCTAATAGTACTAATACTTAATGATGGGTCGTGTAATGAATTTTTAATGTTTAAACCAGCTATGACTAAAAATTTACGTAGTACCTAAATTTTGTTCTTGAATTTTTCTCGGATTCTATTCTTTTGAATCTTCTTGCTATATCACTTCCATGGCATTCAGTTTCAGTGTAATGGAAACGTTATAAATATTATTACTGTTCGTCGCATATAGAACAGTACAAAAATAAGCTACTTCATTCTAAATTTTAGATTTAGAGTTAATAAAATATATCTAAAATTTAACGATTTCTGTTAATATTCTATAGTTGTTTTTATTTATATTTTCACTATTCTATATTTTTTATACCCCTAGCGGGGTAGTCAGAGAGAACGGGGCGCCAAACGCTACGGCTCATTCAAGAAGAAGAAATGAATTATAAATAT